>JAZDUA010000836.1:80000-473056 GCA_038098605.1 Gryllus longicercus | reverse complement strand
CCGAATCGAGATGGGGGTCATTGACCCAGAAGTTGAAGTACAATACTTATTCCAGGTTCTTTACAATTATACAATCAAAATGATATATAATACATTAAATGTTATTGTTAAAATTAATATTACTTTCCTTTTTAATGCTGGTATAGTCTCTAATTGTATAGAAACAGTTGTGCAGCAGAAAAGATTTTACATGGGACTATTGTATAGAATTTAATCGCTTTATGTCATCTGGCAAGGTGTTGTAAAATAATGTACATGTACTTGTTACGTCTCGCGCGATATGACGCGAATAAAGGGCATGGAGCGCTCAAGATAGCTCGCAATAGCTTCTTGGACTCGCAGATTTGTTGCAAGAGGGAGTCGTATGAAGAAACCGTTCAATGTACCTTATCATCGCCACCCTTCAGCGACATCCTGCGTTATCTCCCCGTCCCGTAGCGCCATTTGCGCGAGTGGCACTGACTGCCATCTTAGGTCGGGATGCTCCATAAATGCTCCCTTCTCTAAGTCATTACATAAACTGGAGCCGTTGCTCGTCGTTACGATACCACATCAAGCGCGCTGACCACATCAAGCACTAATATTGGAATATAATAATACTGTAGGTAGTCTAGAAATAGCAATTGACTATATAATTCTTTGTCGTCATCTTAACCTAGACTGTCGTGTCGCTTCCGTTTTATTTTTGACTTAGTGCGTATGTTTTAGTTCACACAAGTTGGTGTTTTAGTTTAGACAACGCATTAACACAGTAGTATATATAAACAAATATGCAATAGATTTTTTAAAGAAATTACCATTTGAAATGATTTATTCAATTATCATGCCTATTTGATCATTCCAATAGGGATAGTTGGAGTTCTATTGTGCACATTAAGTAATGTGTAATTTTCTAATTATGTAAAAGTTATTGTTTGCCAAGCAAATGTAGAAATTGGCAGACTCAAACTCCTCCTTTTGTAACGGAACAGAAGTTCAAGGAGGATCTGCGAATGCGAGTCATTATACTCCGATGTAGACCTATTTTGTTAAACATTACTGTTTTTTCTCAAGCTTACGTATCTATTTTGTATCTTCCAAACATATAAAGATGATAATAAAAAATTGAACGACATTTTTCGAGATTTTTCCCAAAACATTTGTCAAATTTTTGGTGGAATAACCCAGGTTACCCCACACCTACATAAAGAAATATAAATGTTTCTCACTTTTGTGCCAATCGATATCCTTCAACCTTCAAAGCGACTGCGATGTCATTTATCAAACGTGCGGGGAAACTCGGGAGACGAAATGACAGAGAACGGCAGGAGGAGCGGGAGGGGGGATGGAGGGAGGGTGGAAGGGGAAGCGAGGAATGCAGAGTCGACCGTTGCACGCAACACAGTGGGCTACTATCACGATGCAAGGAGAAATAGGCCGAGGATAAAAACCATTCAGAAGCAATGGGTTCACGATGCATCGCTAGTGTACCAACAGGTATTAAAGCGGAGATGATCATGGCCACTGAAGTATAATATCATGGCGTCAAAAATGTAAAACAATATTACATAGATTCTTTCTATGAATGCAGAAGAGGTAACTCGTATATCTATGGAATTCAAAAAACACGTTATTGTAACCTCTCTGCCAACATTTACGCTGGTAGATGGCCCATGAGCAATAGGCCAGTAGGACATTTTCTTACCCAAAAGCGTCTTATTTAATTGATTGATTTTGGTGATTCTGGGCGTATAAAATTCTATGGACATTAGTCCCGTAAGTGTAGTGAATGTTCCCCCTCGGGAGGTGACGGTGATCTTCTCTCATGGATGGTGAGATCAGGCGCCAACCTTCCGTGAGCTAGCGGGGTTTTCCCAAGCAAATCAAGCCAATTTATTTTCAAACTAGCTATTGTAGTGCCCTACGTGGGCGTATGAGTGTGAGCTAACATCGTTCAGGCTACGTGTTGTTTTGATACATGAACACAGAATTTCAACAGGTGAAAGGCTTATAATATACGCTTTTAATATAAACAAAGCATTTATCAAAATGTGCTGCCTTTCACATAAGTATATCAGGTTATCATCTGAAGGGTCCTGTAATACAATGCATTCGAGAAATACAATCATCAGAAATATGTTATTGAAAAAAATTGCGATAAAATTTCAGTGTATATTTACAAGACACAAATCTAAAATATGAATTGAAAATATGAAATAAAACGGGAGTGCCATTTACGTTAAATGTATGTTTTTACCAGAGTAATTTCATTTTGTGAATGAACATCTTTGGCTTTGTTTCCAACGGTTGGAGACTTAATAACACATTTATGACCAAATTGTCACAAATCAATTACTTAGACTCTGAACCATGAATACGGTACAATCGGTAATGACAATGTAGGGAACCGAAAAGAAAGGACACGCACATTACAGGATAACTATTAAAACGAATGTGGTTTGATTATGTACTTTATAAAGAACCAGTTATTATTAAACATTGAATATAAACTAATAAAATATTTACAAAGATAAACAGGATAAACATTATTATATTTAGATACCTTTTCTCGAGCCTACGCAAGTCATGAATACATCCTGGCTGGGAGCGCACAATGTTTTAGCGATCCACGCTAAATCAATATCTAGCAATCAGGAATACGAAAACTGCCGTATGTATTTCATTTAATATGTGTCCAACTATTGAACAAAGAAAAATTACAATAGAAGTACTTGCAATAAGAAAAAAGCTTGGAAGTTGACTGCCCAACTTTTGGGGCAATGGCATTAATGGGTTAAATTTCCCATGGCTCTTGCGCTCTCGCGGGCAAGAACTGTATTATATGGACAATGTGCAGGTCAGCAAAATTATTGTACCGCTTAAATACTGGCTATAAACTAAACATACATTTTCATAGATACACACTGAATAATAAGCCGTTTCTCGTAAATTATGATTGAAGAAAATCTATCGTAATGTTGTCATTGTGTATGGATTCGTATTTTGCGTTTAATGCGCGATCTCTTAATAGACATATGCACTCTATGGATAACGATTCGTTTGCCTACTAATACTATTTGGTCGATCTCTGGCATTATCTTAGGTCGACGGACAACGTGAAAGGTCATCTCTTCCGACTACACATTGGACGAATACTTTTACTTAATGTCGAGGGGTGTTTGGCAATGAATTTTAGGAAAGGCTGATCCAGAGATATCCCTTCCTCCAAGCTCTCCTATTTGTGTATGTTCCAATATTTTTGGCGTAAATTATACAGTTTTATAATTATTTTACATTTTCATTGAAATGTAATTACATTTAATTGCATTAAAAGACGAAAATATCTAAAAAAAGTTTAAGTTCCTTAGTGACTTTTTAACAACTGTCTTGAAGATAGCTGTGTGAAAGTGGGAAATTTCCAAAGGAAGTATTGTGATCAGAGATGTTTAACCGCACTTCATAGCGTTTGATGCGCTGGAGCGCAGTCAGGTCCAGGGAGCGCGCTCCAGTCGCCGCTCCGCATTCCGCCCGGGGCCACGCCCTGTCCCTGTGGCGAGCTCCGGCCGACTTGGAACGTGTGCCGCGGCGGCCCCGCCCTCGTGCCGCACTAGCCACCTTCCCTTGCCGTCGTCCTCCCCGCCCTCCCCCACCCTCCCCGCATTCCCCCGAATTCCCCTGAATTCCACCGCCCTTCCCGCATTACCCCGCACCCCCGCCCTCCCCTGCCCTCCCCGCATTCCCCCCCCCGCCATCCTCCGCCCTCCCCCGCCTTCCCCCGCCTTTGCCCTCGCCCGCGCCCTAGCCCGCGCCCTCGCCCGCGCCCTCGCCCGCGCCCTCGCCCGCGCCCTCGCCCTCGCCCGCGCCCTCGCCCGCGCTCTCATCCTCGCACAGTTCTCGCCCGTGACCACCCCGCCCTCGATACCACCCCGCCCTCACCGCCGCCCGCACCCTCGCCCCTACCCTCGCCGTTGCCCTCGCCGTTGCCCTCGCCGTTGCCCTCGCCCTCGCCCTCGCCCTCGCCCTCGCTTTCGCCTCAGCTCTCGCTCTCACCCTTGTCCTCACTCTTGTCCTTGCCCTTGCCGTCACCTGCCCGCTTCAGGTCTCATCTCGCAATGCAAAACAGAAATCTGTGTTACGAACTAACTGCACATCCTGAAATCTAAATTCTATTCTTAACCGTGTTGTTTACTACTTTGTTTTCAGCGTACATTATCTGGAAAATGGTTTTTACGGCAACGTTTCGGAATGAAAACATTAAAGCAGTCCGATTTGCAAAGTCCGTCTAGTCTGTCTAGGGAGGAAGAGAGTCCAATAAAGTTTCGGTAAACTATAATCTCATACAGAAATTATATTCTTCCTCTTATTGAAGAGATTTGAAGTAATATTTTGAACTGGGGATAGTTGTTTCTTTAAATCCGTATTTCTGTGGGTTTTTGACTGATCACGGAGGCGAATCTAAGAGAGGAGAAAGTTAAAACATTGAACATTTGAGAAGAATCGATGTCAAGCATATAGACTAACAAATCAAAAATACATATCACTTTGGAATGGATTTATTTCTTTGACACAGGAAGTTTTTCTAAAAAGATATATCTACTTACATATTCTGTTCTTTAATATATATATGATTATATTAATATATACATGATTATCTGCCAATTCAGTGAGTTTCTTTTACTGTAACTGTAAATTGTGTATCTTGGATGCTGAGCTGTAGGTTACTACTTTAACTCAAAGTTACAACATTAAATGTTAAAATTTTCTTCGCCTAAGAGACTCTTATTCAATTAACTTTTCACGAGAATTTTATTTCCTTCATTTTGAAAATTATGGGGCACTCCAATTATATCAATGTAGATAATTTCACCGGTGTTAAATTAAAAAGTAATCCTCCCTAAAACGAACCTTATCTTCCGGAGAGAAGGTGCGCTGAGCGTTTGCGTTGGCTGACCTCTTCGCAGTCGGCCTGCGAGGCGAGGCGAGCGTCCCAGCTGCCGCAGGTCGCGCTCATAATTAAATGGCGCGGCCGTTTCTTAATTTGGGAGGCCCGGCCCGCGCGCGTTTTTTCCTTGATGGCGCCGCATCCAGATAAAGTAATTACTCTTTACGCGCGCCGCGATTCCGCCCGCGCCGCCGTTATGAGGAATGGAGTCATCTGCGTAATGCCGCGTCGTTCGGGTGGGCGCGCCCGCAGACAATATGGCCGTTACGCCCGCAGTCGCCCTCGCCGCCGCCACCGTCGCCTTCGTCGCCGCCGCCGTTGCCCACCGCGCCACTCCCAGTCGACCTACACCGGCCACGTCCCCGAATTGGCTCTCCCAGCAGTGTCCTTCCCTGTACCTGCAGGGCCTGCAGGGCGCTCAACGCTCTTGCTGGCGGACTTTTGCCTTATTCCTGGTTGATTTATCTGTCGTCGACGCTTCTCCAGTTATTTCCTCCCTTCATTATTCAAAATCCACGGTTAATTGTGGAGCATTTCTATTCTTTTTTATGCATCCTTCAATGTCGACGTTTCCATTGCCCTTGCCCGTGTCTCTGTCCAATATTCGCTGCCCCCGTGTCGCTGCCCCCGTGTGGGAGAGGAAAATATTAATTCAAAATGAATGAATATATTAGAAAAATTATCAAATACTTTGACTCTCCATGTCTTAACGATGTCAACGGACCATCTCGTCATTTATTCAAATTTTGCCGTGCCCC
Organism: Gryllus longicercus; assembly: GCA_038098605.1. Classification (NCBI taxonomy): domain Eukaryota; kingdom Metazoa; phylum Arthropoda; class Insecta; order Orthoptera; family Gryllidae; genus Gryllus; species Gryllus longicercus. Next base: position 467,377 of record JAZDUA010000836.1, on the reverse strand, counting down.
TCTTGGTTGTCGACTTTTATCTCATCCTTCCCTTCATAGTCTCTCACCACTCACCCTTACACTATTTGCGACCAAAGAAGGTGGCCACAGGTTTCCCTACCTCCGACCCCTTTGGATAATTGCAAAAACCCACACGTTTACCTGAATTTGTCTCTGACACAGACACCGTTAGCATGGCTAGAAAGGGGGAGTCGGGAGGGGACCCTCAACCTCTTCGATTCATGTAGAGTGCCGCTTTCAACGTGACAGTAACCCTTGATTCAGGAGAGATTAAAAGAGAACTAATATCGATACAAATGTCTGCCTAATTCACCTGTCCAACATCAGAACTGGTAGCCCTTAGCTGCTGGGTGGCCTATCCGGGTTTCGAAAAATATTCACGGGAGGGGTGTCTGTGGGGGCAACAGCGTCCGTGTTTTGACGTTAATACGGATTTCAACTTCCAAGAACGATCCACCCTGGGGTAGAGCAGACGGATGTATCCCAATCTGACGCCTCACAATCTTCTGGAGCCTGGAAGAGAACACTGAAGACCGAAGGCGTACAAATAACTCTACTCTTCCGTTCCCACTCTAGCCTCAGCCACTACCATGGATTCCAACCGCCTGCCCATTCCTGCCACCGTCAATGTAGCAACGCAGATGCGAGAGACGTCCACGAGATAACGTGGACGTAAAAAAAAGATCGGCCCGCCCACCATTGTGCAAATTATTTGCTTGGGCAACGGGCCCCTGCGTGGGCGAGACATGCGCACCAGCAGCCAGCGCTCAGAGGAGAGTAACTTTATTGCTCGTCACGGGCGAAGGGGCTTGTTACACGAATGAGTGCGGAGTGGGATTGCAAAGTAACGCAACGCGTCGATGTGTCCAAATGGACACTCATCGTGTTGCGAAATTGTGAACAAACTTCGATGGCCGAATTAAGTTAGCTGATGGCTACCGCATACGCATTCTAACGCTGAAGCTTGGGTTCAATCCCCGGGCAATTGAAGTTTCTGGTGGATAAATCAAGCACTCGGTAGATTTTCTCGAGGTTCTCCTAGTTACCCTATTTCTCATTTCATCATTGTTTCGTCATGATCCACCTCATCACCAATTCCGCTACAAACTTATTAGCTTATCATTTATTTTAGGTAAACTAACAGCTGCCTGGTCCGTTAACATAAATAAAAACCACATAAATAAAATAACCCACATTTAAAGATGGTTAGACTTGTATATTTTGTTTCTCCTGGCATAAATATCACAAGTGCATCACAATTTAAATGTTTAATCTACCTGAGGGGCTACAATAATTTAATAATCCAAATATATCGCAATTAATAATAACGTGGTGCAACTCTTACGAATACAATGTTAAAGCCAAAACTGTACTCAGGGAGTTTTCAAAAGTGGATATTCTCCATTCTATCTGGCTCATCTTGAGGTTCTGCAATTTGCGAACAATTATGTGAGATTAGGAGATTTCACCATATCAGAATTACTGCATATGACACTAGTTAAGGAATTATTAGCGTGTCAGTTGCCAACTATGTTGATATATTGCGTTCACAAAGTTTATATTCTCAATCTGATCTTGAAATAATTATTTTACTTTCTAAGAACCTTTTATTACGTGTTAATGGGGCGAAAATGCAGAAACAAAAGATGCAGATACCAATGGTTAATGTTGTAAAGCGAAAAGTAGGAGGCAATAAATCTTAGGTCAAAAAGGTAAGGTGAGACATCAGGAGATCCTACCAAAAGAAACAGCAATAATGGAGTTGTGTGTTCATACTATTACTTTTCAGTGACATGAGAAGAGGGTTAATAAAAAGTAGTCAAAGTGACGAGAGAAATAAATACGCCTTAGTAAAGGGAAAATAAGTATAAAGAAATTCAACAACGTAAGGACATTTGTGATTTCGAGAACGGTTGCCAAAGATACGAGTTTGAGAAAAACAATTGAGAGACACGCAAACGGGGAGCAACAGTGATGTTGGCAGCAGGGTCAGAAGTAGAAAAGTAAACAGAGCCCCTCCCTTCCTCCTGCAGTCACGTGTTACAGAGGTGTCTTGCGTTAGAGAAGTGTCGCGTTAGAAAGAACCTAACTTTGCCGTTATTGCAGGTTCTCCGCATTGCGGTTTGGACAGGGCACGCGTGCGTTGCTTCAGTGGAATATTAATGAAGCAACCAAGTCGCCTTCCACTTGCATAACAAGGCAAGTAGTGAGGAGCGAAATTCTACGCATTTTACCACGATTTACTGACCATGATCCGTACACACGTATGGATTTTCAACGTCAAGGAAGTCCAAAAGCGGAGAGATATGATATTAATAAACACACATACAAAAAGAAAACTTCGTTCCTAGAATAATCTCACGAAATGACAGATTTTAGAAGGGAAGACAGAGGCTTGTCGTGAGAGGGGAACCTCCACCGCATCCATTTCTACCGACTCCGCCTCCACCTCCGCCTTTGCCTCCCCCGCCGCCTCCACCTCCTTCGCTTATCACTGCTTCCACTTCCCCCTCCACTGCCATCGCGTCTACCATATCCGACGTCTCCTCTATTACATCCACCTCCGCCACTGCATCACTGCACTGCTGCTCCAGCTTGCATAACTTTCATTGCGTCCATCTTCGCCTCCTCCGCCTCCGTCTCTACTTCCTACACCTCCACCTTTGCCACCCCCGCCTCCACCTCCTCCGCTTTTATTGCTTCCACCTCCCCTTCCTTCGCCTTTGCTTCTACTATCTCCGCCGTCACCTCCACCACATCCGCGTACTCCATCTCCGCCACTGCATCACTGCACCAGCCTGCATCACTTTCACTGCCCCCGCCGCCACGCCCACCTCAGCCTTGCCTCTGAACCAGCCGCCAGCGGCAGACTGGGCGCTGTTTTACAGCCCGGGCTGTTTACGGAGAGGGAGGCTAACGTCATCGCGTTTCGCCCTCAATGAACACTACCGCCTTCGCCTCCACCGCCGCAGCACGGTGGGACTCAGCGGCTGGAGGGGGGGGGGGGCGAAGGTGGTGGCTAGAGCCCCAGAAACAACTGGCGATTTTCGGCCCACCTGTAGTGCAGAGGAGCATGCCGAGCTACGGGTCATTTTCGTAACAAGCGAACCTCACTCTAAACAAGGACTATGGAATTGTCTCGTCATTGAAAATTTACGAGGTTTTGTTATAGTCATATTTATTAATTAATGTTATCTAATGATTGTACAAATGGTGCCCTTTAGCGAATTTAGCGTCACTCCACGTCACAAGGTCACTTTTAATCATCTCACAATATTTTTAGATATTAGACACTCCCAAGTGTCTAGAAATTAGACACTTAAAGAAAATCGTAGCACTTTCATCTAAAGGAAATCAACGTTTTTGTATTGTCATTCTGCAGGAGATTGTTTAGAGGGCGCTGTTAAGAATTTGTGAGCTTGAAAGTCGCGCAGGACTGCAACATTCCGCGAACATGCTTGTGGGAGCCTCTGGTTGCCTCTTTTTCTTCTTCTCTTTTCTTCATCCTCCTAAAGCCTTCTTTGAATAGCGGAGCGACGTTGACAGCAATGAATACTGGAATTTTAATTTCAGCTGCAGGCTTGCTACTCTAGTCTTCGGGTCCATGTCTTAGACGAGAGTCGCGATGTAGCCACAGGAAACGCTATTCTAATTAATTTTGGAGGTCTTATCCTAAAAATAAATAATGATAATGATTTTAATATATGTAAATCATACACGAATATTGTTCATACAATAATTTAATTTTAAATTTTTGTATAATTTAGGTATCCTTTTTTACTAGATGTGATAATGATAAATAAACTCAAAAGTAAACAATAATTATATATTTCGTATTTTTCTCAATTAAATGAAAAAAAATATGTATAATTTTAATACAATGTATCCGAAACTTTGAAATTAATACTCGATCATCTTAATCGACAACATAAAACACATTAATCAATTAATTATTCGACAGTCTTACCATTCGATATTTATCTACACAATAATGAGAAAACATATTTATGCATCCATTTTTAAATATCATCCGAGAATCGTACTTGTCGTACTTTTTTTAAAGACTTCTTCAAAATCTTCAAAATTGAGGACAATATTTGCAAAGATGAATATTTATCTTGAGACGTAAAGCTACAGAGATACTTTTTAATTGTTTCAGTTAGAATGTATACATTGTTTGAAAAACTAAAATACGCTATTAAAACATGTTATGCTTTCGAAGATAAGCTGAGTTAGTACTATGACATTTTCACTCATGAAATTAATACTAATAGCGTTTAACAAAATATCTGTGTAAGTTCTAATCAGAGTACTGTTACTTTAAAAATATCGATTTTTAATCATATTATGCTTATCACGTATCTTAGTGGTGAATCATAAGCAGTCATACAGTAACCAAATAGTGGTAGGAGGTGGTTTGCATTTAAGCGCGAATTTTATGAATGTAATTAATATTTGGCATCTTCTAAAATTCTGTTAACCTAAATTCATTCGTGGAATGATCATAATAAATAGCACTCATTCATTGAAAATTTCAAGATATATTATCTCGTTGAGTTCCGACTTGGGAATTTATCGGAAGGTGTCAAAAACCTCATAGTATCGTATATGATAATTATGTAATTTTTTGTAAAGTTCTTTTTTTATCATATTTGCGTAGGAGGTGCGTGGGCGGTTCCATAATATTTAACGTAATTGTGAATTGCCACCAAAATTGTGTGCTTTCCTCAAATCGTCATAAATCAAATTTACAAGTGTCATCGTTCTTTAAACTATTTTCATAAACACGTGCTAGAACGCGTGCTTGAGAGGACGTACTAATACATCGAAATTTTCATTCTCTTTCAAGTTTTGTATGCTGTATTTAAAAATATACATTCCACACAATAAGGGTTGTTCGTATTCAGTGCAAGTTAAGAGGAATCTTCACCCTAGCAATTCCATACAAAAGTATTCGTAATCAATCTGAATGTTTGCCAAAGGTAGAGGCACTGCTACAGGACTCCCGGCACTCGTATGTTAAAGCGGCGAAGAGTGCTCGTATTCCGCAGAGACGGCTCTAGAGCCAGCGCGAGGAGAGCCGCGTGGGAGGTGGCCGCGTGGGCGGTGATGAGAGGCGTGTGCGGCGCCCTCGCGTGGCCGGAGGCTCGCAACGAGAGCGGGAATGAGGGCGGCGTTGGGCCGCTCCGGAGCCCATCAGGCGGAGGGCGAGGGCGGTTAAGGGCCGAGCGCCGTCTCGCGGCGCCGCAGCCGAACGCCGTTAAGCGCAGCGCGTTACGGCTGGCGGACACCGCGGGTCGGCGGCGGTGGGGATGGTGGTGGTGGTGATGTCGAGGTGGTGGATGGGAGCGGCGGTAGCAAAGGGGGCGATGGTGACGGGGGCGGCCTTGGTGACGGGGGCGGCCTTGGTGACGGGGGCGGCGTTGGTGACGGGGGCGGCGTTGGTGACGGGGGCGGCGTTGGTGACGGGGGCGGCGTTGGTGACGGGGGCGGCGTTGGTGACGGGGGCGGCGTTGGTGACGGGGGCGGCGTTGGTGACGGGGGCGGCGTTGGTGACGGGGGCGGCGTTGGTGACGGGGGCGGCGTTGGTGACGGGGGCGGCGTTGGTGACGGGGGCGGCCTTTCTGATGTAGTGGCGATGTGAGGGGGTGGCGGTTGTGATGGAGGGCGTTGGTGATAGGGGTGGCGGTGGTAGTGGTTGCGCTAGGCCGCGGCGGCGGTTGTGATGGCGGCGCGCCGGTGGTCGTAGCGTTGATGGTGGTGGCGGCGGCAGGGCGGCGAGAGGGGCGGCGAAGGGTTCTCATTTAATGGTCGCCAGCTCTTCACCGCAGATCCACTCAACGCAAGGGCTCCGCTCTCCACGTCAGTGTGAGCGTCCGACAATTTCGGTCCTTGCCGAGGAGAAACAAAATATCACTTACTTTTCGTGTAATTTTAGCTGTACGGACCACCTACACGCGTGTTTTTCTTCCGACGATGCTACAACGCACTTCTGGCTTTAATTTGGCATCCATCCTTACATACCTGCATACATTTTCGTATTATTTCTTTTTGGCTTTGGAGTAACATAGCAGAATTGTTTGGTAATAAATGTTCATCAGTGTTGTGCCGTGTCCATTAATTGTTACTAACATTAATTTTGTTCTTTCTAGGTGAGATATGAAGCAGCCTGGCAACAGAGGCGCGAGGTGGTAGGTGAGTTGGTATCACAGGGTCGGGCATACAAGGGAGATACATCAGTCTATCCCTGATGTCATGATGGAAGAATTTGGGTGCGTCCTTTTATCCTACATTTGGTAATGGGTCACCTGCGTGTGTCCGATTCACTGATTAATTACTTTGTGTTTTCGGGTGCGTCAACAGCTATGGTTATTAGGTAAACGGTTATGGTTCTCTAAGTGTGTGCATGTTCATCAGATTGACGATGATTAAATCTATTTTTGCAATGAAACCTAAAAAATTCTAACACTGTATATCTATCTATTCATTTTAATGTATTAAATTTTTGTGTTCAAAGATGGACTAACCAGGAATTTTATTAAGGTTAAAATTTATTTTTGATTTTTAAGACGTCGCATTACTTGGACTATCTTGATTTTCGTGTGTTGTAATTTTTTATTGTTTTCAATTAACTCTGTTTCAAAGTTCAGTCCGAGATATTTGAATGTTGTTTTTGGTAGAGTTCACTTGCTTTACTAAAATCTTGATCTCTCTGAACTGGCATGTGGGAATTCTCGGAAGTTTAAGTTAGGCAAACTCACCACATATGCTGAAGCGACCAGACTACTTCTCAGGCAAATGAATTGAGAAAGGGTGATGTAAAGCGTCGTTTAATCTTTGAGGGTTATGTACTGTAGTGTAATATGCGATTTTAAGGGTAGCAGAAATAGAAATTCTTGGGGGCTAATACGCGCCCACCATTATTGACACCACCTCTCAGTAAGCGTCTAGTGAGTTGTCGAAGACGACTTCAGTTATTTCAACATCTCAGTAAACAGGCATAGAAACATTATCTTTTGCTGTTTGGACGTCAGGCGCCAGTTGCATACTGTACGCAGTTGGGAATAACGTGATTCACGGTGCACTGATGTTACGTTTCTTGGTAAAATATTTAGTTTCTTTTCTTGTAGAACTAGTAGTCTTAAATTCTTATTTTCATGTCGGTATTGTTGAATAATTGCGTTCTAGTTCTTTCACCAGTAGCAGTATGGTTTTATTACCTAAATTGTAATATTCGGTAGGGCAATCAGGATTCTTCTGTGCGAAGAGGCAGGGTTGTAGGTCCTAGCGAACTTGATATTTTTTATAAATATTGTTTTTATTTATGTATTTTTATTTTTGCTTTATAGTTATTTCAGACCACTCAATTTAGATATTAAATAACTTTCGTTGCCGTAGAAAATTAGTAAAAAAACTTATTTGTGAAAATGTTCGGGGAGAGAACGAAGCCCGACCCATCGTATTAAGGTGCGCTACGACTTATCTTTGAATACTTGATTACTACCCGGAAGATTGCACTACATTAATGTAATTGTTTTAATTTCTTGCGTATGGATTGTCCGTCCTACTGAACTGGGGAGGTAGCAACGTCTAGACAAGCATCCATTAGGAGATACGCTCTGCACTCCGTCTGGTGTTCTGAAAGGATCGGCGATCAATATTCAATGGATTACCAACTAGTGCAAACATTTCGATGCAAATACGACCCGATGTAACAATGAGAGAGGTAGATGGAGCAAACAACGCATGTTGATCTGTATATATAGCGCTGTGCTGTGGGCGATAGCAAATCATGATTGCTTGGGAGGAGGTGAGAGTTTCTCGTGAGTGAATGATATTGGATTTAGGTGTTCAAGATTAACTGTTGTATGATACTTCGTTGCTCCGTATTTTAATATTGGGGCACGAGAGATTGTTATTCTAAGATAAATGCATTTATGTTTTTTCTAAAAACTGCCGACTTTATTAAAAGAACTGCAGGTATATTTCTTTCTATTTCTTTGATTCCTCTCGTATTTAAATTTCGGTTACTGAATAAGAAGTTACTTGGGTACGATGAGTTAAAACATTAAAATTTGCAACTTTCATAGCGTTTTTTTATAAAATTATGTATCAATAAAGGATTGAATGTATTTGAATTCTTATCCGTATGTATAATTATAATAAAGTGAATTTAAATAATGAACTCTGTTTAGGAGGAATATGCATATTCTATATGCTGGTTGAAGAATAATTTTATCTGAAAGTGCAGGGTGAAGTGAAGGGTAATACGTTTGGCTGTGAGGGTTGAAAGCGCCTTAGATTTCACCTTAACTTGAAAGAACTTACATATTAATGATTGAATAAAATGACTGTGTCGTATTGTTCCGGGAATGTTATAGTTCAGGAGGTATCGCGTCCAAAGTTAAAGTTCAAAAATAAATTTCAAAGGAAGGAAACATATAAATGTCTTGTAGGTTGTACGCGTCTACGTAAATGCGCATTTAATTTTCATGTAGCTGTTATAATAACTAGAATACAGGAAGTCCGCATCTCTATAACCATCAAGATAATAATCGCTTTCAACCGAAGGTCTCCTTTCTTTCATTAGGAGTGGAAATGTTAAAGTGAACGCATAGTAATAGAGCTTACAAAACATGTGAACACTTCACTAAGAAACTTCAGTTCGTAATTTTACAGAAATCACCTTTATAGCATTCGATTTTTGTTGTCTTATTGTATAACTATAATCGTGTTTGAAGGTTCATTATCAATTCTGGTGGACTGTTGGTTTGGTGTTGGTTAATTTATTTCGTGATTTCAAGCGAATACAAAATTGTGAATAGGAGGAGGTTGTTGTAACGGAAAGGAACTCTGAAATTTAGGGATTGTATTTGGAAGTTGAAAACAGTGTGTTTCTGAGCTCAAAGATTTTGTTCGCGACAACTCAGTTGCGTCGCTCGATCAGAAACTAAAATTATAAGCTTCCAAATTACAAATATTCAAACAGTAAAGTTGTGTTTTACTCAATCCGTTTTCTGTGAAATGTGAATCCTATACAGTCCCCAACATATTCGTGACGAGTTTTATAATTCCAGGTATTCGTTTTTTAAATTTTTGTAATGGTCCAATCACACAACATACTGTAAACGTTTCATATACTAAAATCCATATCATTGTTTCGTTTGACATTTGGAGTTTTAAATTAATTTAATTTGATCCGCAACGGTTTTGAAAAACAGTATCCAGTTCATCGTGTCAGGTTGCAATCTGTGAAAGAGGAGATTATCAGATTCGAATTATTTTAAGAAAACAACATTATTTGAAGTTCTACGAAATAAAATATCCACTAGAATTGGAAGTGAGTTATATTGAGTATACTCGTCTAAAGCCTTGTGTAATATTCACCCTCAGTCTTGAATAATGCTCTAAGACTGCTCCCCCTTCTTTCTTGATTTTGTCTTAGTTTCAATTTAACTTCCTCTAAGTTCATATCATGCATCATAAGACAGCATGCATAAGTAACAATTATTTAAAAAAAACAAATTCAAAGATGTATCTAATATTTTCCCAATATATTATTTCAGAAATAATATTTCAATACAATTTAGAAACTACAAACAAGAGTACGATTGTTTGATACCTGGTCCCTAATATTACGGGAGGATAATATTGTTATTTGTTATTTGCACCAGCTGTTTTTGGTTCAGTGGTCTCGAAATGTATACATTTAGTATTTTCTACGAAGAAAGCAAAGGTTCTCACTTGTGCGCTATCCAAATTTTTTGTTGATTGATTAATTGAACCCTCGACTATTGTTTTTTTCCTAAGCCAGATATGTCCAACCAGTTTCCCGGGGGGGGGGTGATAGTGTAGTGCGTTAAGTGTGTGTGTGTGTGTGTGTGTAAGTAAGGGGTATGGAAGGGCAAGGAATGGGAAGGCAAGATCGCGCGCGGTCCATGGCCCGTTTGTTAGGGTACTGCTACGGCATTAGCCTTGTGCTGATCGGAGAAATCATGGGAAGTTACCGATCAGAGTAGCCGGCCTCTAGAATTCACCTCCAGACAGCGACTGGATCGGACCTAGCTCTGAAGCCAGTCTCGAAAAATCTGCCACCTTCGCATCTATGGCCTCCCGGCCGGAGACACTGCAGTGACGCCAGTCGATGCACTATATCTCCCGGTGGGAAATGATTGCTATGTTACCTTCCAGTTATCATAGAAATGTTGCAACTTTATTACAATCGCAACCACAAGCACAATGATGAATACGACGGCAGCAAGGGAGAGAGAGAGAGAGATCGAGGGGCTAGGTGAACCGCAGCTTTTGTGTTATTTATAACATATTTATTTTTCATTTGGAAGTTCATAATTCAATTTACATCACTTTTTCATATGTATTAATGGCTTACTTCTTATTTCTTAATCTAAAAACTAACTCTAACTACAGGAAATGGTAGGAAGCTTCAATCTGTGCCTACTGTTCACTATCGTTCGATAATATGTTTAGGAAGGCGTTGAAAGTGTATCGGTTTTTTATTCGTGTTGAAGTATAGTTGTATAGTCTGCTGAGGGGGATTGTCGTGTCTGACATGTGGTATAGAGTTGATATTTGAACAAAAGGTATTGGAGAGATGGGTTATGTGTTTAATGATGGATTTTGTATTCAATTCTTTATGTAATTGTTTGGAAGGTGAGCCACAGTGATCGGAAGAGATGGCGAGCGGCTGCTTCCCTCGTCCGAGGCACAATGGTGCACCCGGCACACAAATTCTGCCGACCCCTGCGTTAGATAAAAGACGACGACCACGAGTTATCCAAATAGCAATCATTCTCCGGAAATAACAGCGTGTTATATAAGCAGAAGATAAAACTTTTAACTTTGTTATTACGGCGAAAATATCACTACTGCTAATTCTGTAGTCATTCAACTGCGTATTTTAAAATTAGACGATAATCCTTTCAACGTTCGTATTAAGTCGAGATTGTCAATACTGCTAAGAGAGATGAAAGGTCTTTTTGTATATTTATAATTTACGGTCTGTTGCTGTAGAGTTAAGGCTATCAGATAAATTAAATCACTTACACTCATTTTTCCTTCATGTTACTACTTCGTTTCGTCTCGTGCTACCTTCAGCTAATTACATATTTGTAAATTCGGATACTCCCACTACTAAATTCTTCAAGAAGTAATTTACTTACTTCGCAATATTAGGAGTGCATTAGTAGAATAAGGGTCCGAGTACTCGATTTTTAAACGAGTGATGGAATAAACACTTTCTAGACTGTCTAATTATATTTTATTTCGTACTAAGTACATTGGTTTTCTCCAAAACACACGGACTATATTGACGGTCAACAGTAAAAGAGAATGGTGTAGAATGGTGTGAATAATATGTGTATGCGTTTTTGCATTGTTTATATTTTGTCAAGCTGCATGATAGAAGCCGATTTCAAGTAGCTGTATTTATGTTTGTAAAAGTTCACAACAATGTCCCAAGAATCATTGAAACCAATATTCTATATACGTACAAAATCGCATCACCTGTGTTTGTGAAAATTTAATCTTGCGGTGTGCGTGTCGCCTGATGTTACTCTTCCTTCCGAGACATACATTATCCCTACGACAAACCCCCAAGGGAGAGTTACCGGGGGTAAGTAATGCAATGTTGTTTCCCCAAAAAAATAATTCTCGATTGGTGGACGTTAAATAAATCAGCTGGCATCAAAGTGATACCTATTAAAGTTTGTAAGATAGTAGGAGAATTAATTATATTACAACATTCGACTGCTGTCTGGCACCATCTGTCCTGATTATCGTATACCGTACATTATTAGGAATGCAGTACGAAATAAACAAGTATCACATAAACGTCATTAACCTCTTGGAACGTCACTCTTCCAATTAATAATCCAATTAATTCCATAGCACACGAAATACACCCAATTCTGATGCTCACGTTATGCTTGCCCCTAATCTGCAGTTACTCGCAATGCACTGCACTTCCCCCTGACGCCTGACAGCCAAGACACGACGTCGACGGTCAGTGACCCCTCCCCCCACTCACTGCGCTAGTCATTCAAGATGGCAGGAAGCGAAGAATGCCGACCTGGATGGCAGAGGTGGCGACGAGCGTGTGCCGACTCATCGCTTCGGTCCGAAGGGTCGCGGGTTCGAGTCCTGCATTGGGCATGGTTGTCTGTCCCTTGTCTCTCCTGTATGTGTGGTTGCGGGGGGCCTTGAGTTCTGCTGGTCCCAGTTCAGAGGAGCCCGGAAGTGTGTTGGTGACTAGTTATGGTTGAATATTCGTCCCATCGGGATGTAAAGGATAAACGCCTGTCGGCTTGAAAAAGCCCAGGAAAAAAATAAGCCAAGGAGGTAGACGAAAAACGAACTACCACAACGCTCTCTCTCAACGCCCAGGAAATGACCGTTTCGTGAGATAAACAGCTAAAACATACGGATAACTGGAATAGAATGGCGTGAAAAGTGCTGTGAAGATGATTGTTGGTTAAACATGTGTGCATATTAAGGTACATCGGATAAAATATAGAGATAAAAGAAAAAGAAATTTATTTGAACTGCAAATGGGCATAACCCGGTGGAGCTAATTACATAAATAAGATAATACAGCTGACATACAAATTATACAATAATAATAATAGTAAATACAATAATAATAATAATATTAATAATAAATACAATAATAATAAAAATAATAATGATATAAAAACTGTTTAATTTATAAAACATTTAAATTACCTTAAAAAAGACATCTATAGTCTAACTCCGCACTGGACACTTCTTCACTATGACAATTTAATCTCTTCCTACATTATTTCTCTGTCCTACAATGCACGACTCCTCTCTTCACAATATATTACTTACGCATCGCTCTATACCCTACTATTCTCAGTTAAGTCCCTCATTTATTTAGTAATACCCTAAATTAATTTCCTAAACTGTTGAACGCTACGAGGAAAGGGTTGAAAGGTTTTTGTAGGCAATCTATTCCATTCTTTTATCGCTTGATTTGTAAAAGAAAATTTCCCCACATCTGTTCTCTGCGGTCTTAAATTTATTTTGTGGATATGTTAGCGTTTGGATTTCATCCTTCATGCATTTCCAGGTCAATGGCTGTGCTCCTGCCTTTGACCTCCGCAATCTTTGAGTCTAGTCAACGCTAAAGTTCCGAGGCATTTTTATCCAAAATACATGCAAAGTTTAACTTGACTCCCTTCCCGCAAGTAAATACCACTGAAGTATTTTTTTTAGTCAATGGGAGTGGAACCTCGCTTTCAGTACGTTGTATTATAAATAGTTTTTTTTAGCACTCATTTGTGAAGTGGGGCATACTTTCAAAATAGTTTACATGTTATTGAGATGTAGTTGTAGTTAACACGTATTTGAAGCTTCATCAGTTTTACAGTGCATTACACATATGTTCCATTTACCCAAATGACGTAGTTGTTTGTCAAGAAACGTCTGGTACTCGTGGTCTTTATTAGGTATTATCTTGTTGAGTAAACTGACGGGCAAACAATTTCATTGAATGCAATAGAACCTGGACGAACGACCTCCAGTTTGTGTTTACGAAGCTCCATCGCTGTTTACGTCCTCCATCTTGTATGCACTCGTAAATTAAAGTGTGTCGTTTTCGTTCCTTTTCCTCTTCCGTTGAATTCTTCCGTTTGCTTCGCTCCGGCTGCGAAATTGAGCACACCAATCACTCTACGAGAGTCGTCGCGTGGACGCATTACCATTCGTGCAGTTACCTCACTTGTGCCCTTTTAGCCCCCATGCAGTGGAAACGCTTGTTCGCCTTTTACTGCGCACGTGCGATGCTGCGTTGTTCGTTCTTTTGCCGAAGGGTTCAGCGCCGCTCTCTCCTTGAAAGTCGCCTCCCGCCGCTACACACAGGTATGAATCGAGCCTAAACTGGAGCATAGAGAAAAAAATTAAAAAAAACAACATAAAAATATATCAGTTTTTGATTCGGTAAAGTTTAGCAACAATGAAGTACGGTACGTAGGTTTATATATTTGTTTTTGACATTTAAAAGACTTTTGGAAATGAAATGTGTCGACTAAATAAAACTTTTTAACCACTAGTAGTATAAGCACTATGCTAATAACACGTTTCTCTAAAGGAAAGAAGTTTCCGTATGAAACTATAGATATCAGAACATATTTACTCGTATGTACGGTTTGTCAATATGAAGAACATTTATTTTAGATTCTTTAGGTGCAACATTTTCAAAATTTTTTAAAACTTCTTCTTGATGTCATATTTTTAATTGTCAATGTTATCCTTTATTTGTACTCTCACTTAATAAATAGACCTTCTTTACTTATTTTTAAAAGTTTTCTCATTTCAACCGTCACCTTACTTGACGTATTATCGCATTAATTGGATACATCGTATATAATGACTAAGGGGTTCACATTCTTTGTAACCTTTGGAAAATTAAAAATATTTGAGTTCAAAAATTTCGGCCTATGTCACTTTTTTGATCGTTCTTTACTCTATACGACGAGAAAAAATAGAATAGTTTTTTTTGAAAAAAAAATATATAAAATGCCTTTATTGAAGCAAACATTGCACTAAACTAATCAATTCTTCAAAGAATTGCAATGTGTTGTTTTTGCAATTTCTGAAAATATAGAGAGTTCGCTGAAAATAGAAACTGTAATTTTTAAGCGTTCTTTTCTCTCTTGGAAGAAAAAAAATAAAGAAAAAATTGGAGCAATTTTTAAGAAAATAATTGTTAAGATTGCCTGTAATCCTTGCAAAATTGCGGGAAAGCAACTCGTATTTTCGAAAAATTGTACTTGTTCTTACTTAAAGATCTGTCTTTGAACAACGGAGTTCAGTAAGTAAACATTTCTATCTCTAATATTGTAATAGTAGGACGCCATTTTTTAATTTTTATTTTAGAGAATTCAGAATTCCAAAAAAAAATTAATGTTTTAAAGCGTTTTCGAATGTTCTGAGCTTAACTCGAGGAAAAGTTAAATGAAATAAATTTGTAATTGTTCTTTAGAAAATTTAGAAAATGTTCTTAAAGATTCGTGTAAAGTATCTCCCAAATCAAAATACCTTATTTAAATTCAAAGGATCGTGAGTTTGTCTAGATCAATTCGAGAATATCAGTTTTGGAGAAAATCATCTGAACAGCAATACTACCTCAGTGAAGATTATTTTAAAATGCATATTTTTTAAATATGATAAAAGTGGCATCATTTTTCACTGCTGTGTTTGATATTTGTATATATAAAATGTGTTTAAGACTTAACACTATCATTATTACCATATAAAAATATTATGTAATATATTTTTTGCAGCAGTAATTGTAAAAAATTGAGACGTTTCGTGCGAACGGTGTGCGAGTTCGGAGCATTTTCAAATTACTGTAGGTCCTGCCCTTCCCGCCGTCGCGATAAACAATTCACGCTCTATTTTAAGGAACCAATTTCGCTAGGAGCATAATAACTTGAAAGATCCAAGTGCATTTCGTTCTAACAAACATTCCTGTTAGGTGGTTACATCCAGGTAGTAAAAAAGGTCTATCTAAATATTTTTACTTATAACAGTAATCCATAAAAGTCTCAATGTATCTTGCATGCTTATCATGCTTGGTATAAAACTTATACTATGTAACCACTTGTTACTAAGATAAAATGAATTTTTATCATTTTATTTTATGCTTGATACAACTTTTTCTTAAAGTCTATCATTATGAAGATTAAAATTGTATAAAAACGTATTTTAGATATAATTTCCATAAGATTGTATAAAATTTATATTATACAAAGTTTGGGAAAATGTGCTTTGTCCCCATCTAGCTCATTTATAAATGGATTACAAAAATGTAGAATACATCGATGGCGTAATGCACACATTGTGTGTCGAGCATTCGTTGTTTTGAGAAAACCATGCTTCAAAGTTTGTGTAGGTGCACTTACTCATAGAGCGACAATGCTTGCTATTTGCTACCTAGGAAAAAGCATGATCCATCTCATATGGACATCCAACCTTTATGTAGTACGTGACTAGTAACATTGCTATTAAATGTGTTTGGAACACCTTCCATGAACTTTATGACAGTGACCACTATCCCTTGTCCATCAATTTTTTTACAATTAACGAAAAATCTCAAAAATCACCCTAAATGGTTGATTAACCATGCAAATTGGTTAAGATTCCAGCACATCATAAATAATAATGTCGACAATCTTTCTAAATGAGACTTGTCTTCTCCTTCTCTTATAAATAAAACAGGGGACTTTACTAATGTGTTAACATTACTAATATGTTACCATATTACATACGTTACCATATGTTCAGGACTTCACTAATATGTTAACATTAGCGGCCAGTTCAACCATCCCTCTAACATATGGAAGATTAAGGAAACGCCAGGTTACTTGGTGGAATAAGGAATGTACAGCGGCCTTAAAAGAAAAGAAAAAAAATCAGGAATTAGAAGAAAAATAAAACTATTGAAAACGTAATTCTCATTAGAAAATCTAGGTCCAAATCTCACTTAAAAACAACAAAGCTTCAACCTTGGAATAATTTTACGTCATCAATAATCAGACAGACCCCTTTCACTTTGATATAGAAAAAAATAGTCTAGTAGTACCGCACCGATGATCTCCATCCCATTCATGTTAATGGACTTAAACGGTAATCAGTACTCACAACCGCAAGACATCAGAAATTTACGTCCTGTTTCCATATAAGAACTTTACCCTTTCAACTATGAACCCGAGCTTTTCAAAATTCTTGAATCGAAATTTCTTATGCCTAAAGATTATATTTTTTCATTGGTTGGTTGCAACGATAACCAGTATAAGAGAATGTTCACCATGGACGAATTGCTGTAAGTGATGAAGAAAAGTAACAACTCCGGGCCTTCACATTGCCAACAGTTTTCTTAAAAAAACATACTGTCAGCTTGTGGGGTTTTCTCCAACCAGGTATCTCCCACCAGCGGGACACCGCCCCAGGCGGGACCAGCTAAGTTCCCGACCGGTCTCCCAACATAAGTGGGAGTATAGTGCATGCAAGTGAAATGTGTGTGTGTAAAGGGTGAGGATAGGACAAGGAAGAAGGAAATATCGCGGGCGTTCCGTGGCCTTTTTGTTATTGCACTGCTCCGGCATTCGCCTGGCGTTGATCGGAGAAACCACGAAAGGTGGCCGCCCCCCTAGAATTATCCTCCAGAGAAGGACTGAATTCGTCCTATCTAGGTAGAGTCTATAATCCTGCCACCGACTGGACTCAACCCCTAGGACTTTCCAATCATATGCACTGCAATGACATCAGAGAATACCCTGAGCCCTGAATACCCTGAATACTCGCGCAACTTTTCTTGAACGATGACCTTGATCCCCCTCCCTTGTGCAAGAAACAGTTGAACGCAAAAGCTCGCAGCGGGCACTGATGACAACCTTCCAAGCATTAAAACTTCGTTGGCGCGAAACAGAAGCTAGTAAAAGACAGTTGCTTTCATAGTGCAGAATCCCTGTTCAGGTTTATTGTCAATATCGAAAGAAATGGCTGAGTCAGGTCCAGGTCCTTCAAGGGAGTCACCTAAAACTTCCGAAAAAGTTAAGCACAAGATGCAGTTTTGACTTTTATTTCACAGACGTTGGCATTACTTAAAATACTCTAGTGGCCTACTTTAAAACTAATACCCCCACTCCACCCGAAATCGTCAATCCATCGTTCAAGAAAAGTTGCCCGAGTAATACCTCTCTCGGTAAAAGGGTTTCACATTGCGTACTTCTTTCGTTCACGTTGCTTGTGCTTTTCCGCTTAACGAATTTAACAAGACACTCCTAAAACTGTACAGTTATAGTTGTAATACACACCTGTCCAATCGCTTTGTAGTCCACCCAAATTTACCGCCCCATCGGCATGCAACGTCATTCGTGCACCGAACCCTTTATCTTCCGCCCTTCGGTTCCGCTGCAATTCAGCGCGTCTGCGCCCGTTTTACTGCGCGCGGGCGCTGCAGCGGCGGGCGTATCTCCCTTCGCGGGCCGCGCGCCCGCCGCGCCGCTCAGCGCCGCACAGTGGGCCGCAAAGGGCTCAAAAGGGTCCAAACGGGCGAGGGGGTCGCGCGAGTGTAAATCGCTGAATTGGGAAAAATGAATGCTTTTGTTTCTTTGCGCTGAATTGTTACTCTACGTCTTACTTACAGCTGTGCGAATTTTTATATTATACTTTTCTTTTTATGTTCTATTAATAATTTTACTGTAGGTTAGTCTGTAAATCAGTGTTTAAAACAAATACCATTTGTATGCTTATATAAATGTATATCTTAAGTGTATAATAAATACAAGGTGGTTCAAATATGACCGGGACTGATTTTTTTTACGAAATACTTTATTAGCAAAAATTTATTTGTACATGTCATTCTTCAAAGTACTCCCCTCCAGATTCTATACATTTTTTCCAACGTCCTGGGAGCATCCTAATGCCCTTTTCATAAAAGTCTTTTGGTTGTCGGCATATCCACTCCCGAACACTGTGGATGACTGCGTCATTATCCGCAAAATCGCATGCCTTGCAAATGTGATTTAAGCTGTCCAAAAAGGTAAAAATCACTTGGGGCCAAATCTGGACTGTACGGCGGATGTGGTAGAAGGTCCCACTTCAATTTGCTGATGGTTGCCATGGTTGTTTTAGCAGTATGAGGCCGTGCATTGTCTTGAAGGAATGCTACCCGTTTCCCACCTCTCTTCCGTTTGGATCGGATCTTTTCTTTGATTTCTGTTTCCAAAAGTGCTGAATAATAAGCTGCATTGATGGTGTTAGCTTCTGTAAGAAAGTCTACATGGATAACACCCATCCAGTCCCAAAAAAATGTTGCCATCACTTTTCCCGCCGAACGGATCTTCCGCGCTCTCTTGGGTTTTGGAGAAGAGGCGTGTCGCCATTCACGTGATGCCTACTGGGACTCAGGAATAAAATAGTGAACCCACGTTTCATCAGTGGTTACAATGGACTTCAAAAATGCATCTCCTTCATTTTCAAACCGCATTAGAAGAACACTGGCAGCTTGCATGCGCATCAATTTGTTCTCGTCCGTCAAAGTGCGTGGAACCGACCTAGCATTCACTTTTCTATATTTTAGGTGTTTTTTTTATCATGTCTTCTACACTACCCAAACTGATGCCAATTACTGATTCAACTTCTTTGATAGTGATGCGCCTGTTCTCACAAATAACCGCATTAACACGATCAATGTTTGTTGGGGTTATGGATGTTCGCGGCCGACGATTATGAGGTTCATTCTCAACGCGCTCTCGTCCCTCTCTGAAACACTTACACCATTCAAACACACGGGTCCATGAGAGGCACTCTTCCCTGTACTGTTTTTTGAGTCTCTGCAAAATTTCCGACGGTTGAACGTTTTCTCCAACGAGAAATTTGATGATAATGCGTTGTTCCACGCACCGCGGCACCTTTTGTTCACTCATCGTTCTAGCAAGACCCAGACGCGACTGAACAGGTTCTAACCTGCAAAGGAGGGAGGTGGGGGGTTGTGGCTAGATTCTCTCCAGGCGGCGCAGTTAATGCGTATGTCGGGGTATTTGAAAAAAAATCAGTCCCGGTCATATTTGAACCACCTTGTATTTATTATAAACACACTACAAGATCGTTAACATCATTAGGACGATAGAGAGAAAATAACTGTCGCGGTTGAAGTTTGTAAACCATGGCCGTGGTGAAGGATTGTAACCAAGTCATTTACTTCTCATATATGCCATGTATGATTCAATGATTTTCATAGTGTCACCTTACAGGAAAAAATCACATAAATTAGAATCTCCAATTCTTTGAATATGAGTACCCGCAAGCCATATCTAGGTATGTAACTTGCTTGTATCGGTGGCCTTAACGGACAAGAGACAATTACGTATCCTTAATAGAAGTTTTAAAACCGTTTTTATTTACTAAAAAGGCAAATTTGTTTCTGGAAAATGTTGTCATTCACCATCTTCATGTAATATACACACATAAAATAGTTGCCATTTACAAAGCAAGTCGGAACTGTTAAAGTTCAATGGAATATATTTAACATTGTTCATTTTATGAGAGATATTAGGATACTGGATGTGATTTTTGGAGTTTTCGATTATTAAAGGGTAATAAGTTAAAAAATATTACTATGTAATGTGTACTGTATGCATAGCTTGTTGAGGTCAAGGAAAGTATTAATATCTCTTTAAAAGTAGAAATGCATAAAAATAACATAAATAATAAAAATAGAAACGTTTTTGACGATAATTAAAATCAAATATTGAATTTTTTAAATTATAGTGTGCAAAAGTTTTATTCGTCCAAAAAGTGTAAATTTCAAGACTTATTTAAAATGTAAACATAAACATGTTACATTGATTTTGATGACACATTTCTTTGAAACAGCAGTGTCCTTTACAGGAAAACATCCAACAAAAACCTGCAACATTAGTATTGCTTATCACCTTGTAACCATACTATCTGCGCTCTTTACTTTGGGGTCGTTGTGTAGAGGAAAGACGCCTTTACTTGACCACACACGTGCCGCATGCGTAGGTAGTGATTCGGGAGAGAGACCGTGTGAAATAAATTTCAGAGGCGTAGCTCTAATGTAGGTCTGCCCAACTGGCTCCAGACGAGCACGGGCGCCCGTGATGGCTCCCAGCTCCGCTCTGCAATGTGCTGGGATTTATCGTGGAGGGGTCGGGGGTTGAGAGGATTTCTCGTGTGGGGACAGTAGGAGTAGAGTGAATAATAAGTAAGCAGTGCCTTTTGATTAAAAGGGCAAGCGAGTGACCTTGAGAATTATGTGACGCACGCGTCGTGTTTCGCCTTCCCGATGACAAGTTCCCAGGGAAGGTATATATACACCCTACCCGGAAGAAGGTCGGAAAGTGACAGATAATTAGCGTTGCGTCTGAGTCACGTGCATCGGAGTCTGACTGTAAGGCGTTCTACCGGCCGCATTATCCTCCCGAAGCCATTCTCCCGGCTGCGGAGTGACTTTTATCCCCTGCTCGACACAACGCAGCTCGCGAGCGAATTTCTGGGCTCGCGCGCCGGGATCGCTTCGGGCGGGCTCGCGGAGCCCACTGAGTAGAGCAGGCCTACCGTAGTGCACCCCCCCCCTGGCGAGCAACTGGGCATTTAATGGGCGACCTCCGAACGCGGCGCCGCGCGACGCTGCGTTGTTTTATATCACGTGTGCGGTGGGGCGGGCGGGCGAGCGCGTGCGTAAAGGCGGCTCGTGCGGGGTTTACGAGCGCCTGCTTTATTAGCATCGGAGGGTTCTTAAAGCCATTGGCGATGCGGGATAACGGTTCGCGCAAGCGCGTTCTCTGATTGGAGGGCCGTATGGGACGGGTGGCGCGGGCAGTAAGTCAGTTGTTTCTGGGCGATGGAGCGGTGCTTGGATTTGTGTGGTTACGATGGGTCGGGGTTGATGAGTTAAAGTCGCGAATTTTGAAATAAAATAGTGAGTAAAATGGCGGGTGCTGTAATTTTTCACTATTATGCGAATATGACTAGCCCCATTTAACTTGATCTCTTTCTAAAATTAATTTGAGAAATGATAAAGGAAAGTATGTGATTATAATGATAAGTGTTTACTGAACTTGAGTTAAAAAAACAAAATTTGCTAGAGGACCATTGTATCCAAAAATATGCAAGTGTCTCGTTAGATTTGTAATGGAGTTTGAAAAAAAATGATTTTGAAAGTTTTCTTTTCGTGGTCGGAGAATACGAATATAAACGTGCAGGCAATGCCAAAATCGTGGGCTGCGACGTGAAGTTCCTTCTCCTGTTTCTTTATAACATAGAATTCTTGCGCGGAATCTGTGAACTCAACCAACGTCACGTTCCACAACGTTTCAACTTACTTCGAAGCATTTCATCGCACCTTAATGAACTGCACGCAACACTAGATGTCTTAAGTACGTATTGTTTTAACTTGAAATATGCACAGTTCTAAGTTCCCTTTGAACATATTATTACTAGATACTTACAAGAAAGTATATTTCTGAATACGAATACTCTTTATTTGTGCTACAGGAGGGAGCACGAACAGAGAGGAACAAAAAAATCCAGCAATAGGAGAGCAAGAACATTTTTCGTTCTTACAAAGAAATATTTTATTTAAAACAAACATCCCTCCGACTTTCAGGTTTCTTGTGCCATCGATTTGATTTTTGATTTTCATGGCGCGCTGTTCGGTCCGCTTCCTCCATGTCAAGTGGCACGTGAATGGAATTTCCCGAGTGATCTGCTTGAGCTATTGTTTATTGATATATCGATTACTTGAATTGGAAGGGTAATTGACGATGGAACGTAGAATAAATCGCGAATCCTCCATGGAGATTTAATGCGTCAACAGCGTGAAATACAATGAAGTTCGTATACAAACACAGGTGATTTATTGGGATGTGTTGAAAATCATACATCACGCAAACGAGATCGCACTTTCGACAACAGCTTTGTGTTAAGCTTTCCCAATAATTGTTTTTACGCTTTGTTCTTTGCATTTTTGTTTTAAATGCTATTTAGCATTGTGTTTTGATGGATATAATAGTTTTTATTTATTATGTTTTTAATACTTAAATTTTCTGGAGTGTGTTAATATATTTTTAAAGTTATTTCTCATTTGTTAATAATACTAAAAGAAAAAAATTTAATATTCAGGGATGTAGCAATTATTTCTTTAATTGTTTAATGTAGGTTGTATAAGGCATTAGTGTTGTCGTGGCAACAGAAAGTATTTGTTTTTTTAATCATTACTATTATCATTGCTGACCTTTAAGAAATTGGAAGACATAAAGGATGTGGAACACATTGTTTACTCAGATTTCACATGCTTGCTGAATTTTTAATGGTTTTGTGCATAACTCTATCATATTGTTGAAAACAATGTAAGAATATATCAAAAAGAAATCTTCTCTTGAATGAATTTTTGTCTTTGATTGTGAATAGAAAAGTTAACACTGACAACATATACAAGGGATCTAGTATAGACATTAACGGTAAAACATTGAAATCATGACAGAATCTTTGCATTTTCTTCATTTATAATTAAATTTTGGAAATGAGAAAGTAATATATTTTGACCTTGATGGGAGGGCTATCCTGTAGCAAGTGTAATGAACTACATTTTGCATTAGAATCTTGGTAACAATGAACACATAAATATTATTTTATACGCGTACAGTGTACTTAATGAGTAAGAATTCATTATTTATATAGAGGATTTAATCTAATTTACCATGTTAATTTTTTCGAAAATATACATTAAATTTGTGTCATCTTCCTATTTAACAGCATTGCAATAATTTATTTTCTCACTTTGTTGTATACATTAATGCAAACTAATCAAAAATGAAAATTTATGACCTGTCAATATTTCGGTTATACATCATGCGCACCGTTGCCGAAAATTCATAATATTAGGAAAGTGATTCTATAGGCAATTAAAATTATTATATTTGTTTTCCTTTACTTTCTTTACTACAAAATATAATGGTATCATGTTAAAAATAATTAATATATAGTACCGCTCTAATAAATTCTTGAAAATATGTAATGGTCATTACTCACCGTTTGTTCCGGAATATTAAAATACTGAATCTACAGTGAACCCTGTATAAAACGACAACTATTGGATCCATTAAAGAAGTGTTTTTTTAGAGGGTTGATCGATTAATAAAGAAATTTCAATCATATAGAAAATTCATTAATTCAAACGTTTGTAATTTTCAAAAATTCAGAATGAACAATAAAATTAGGATCTATTCCACCTTTTCATGTGAATTTCAATCTATTCTTAGAAGATTTTTAAAAAAAATTGGAGCCATTTTTGAAAAAATTGTTGAAAATTTTCCTGGGACTTCATGTAAATTACCCCCCAAAATTAAAAAATGAGTTAAAAAATCTCTGAGACGGAGGGACGGATCGAACAACTTCATTATTAAGAACCCACAATTTTTGAAATATGACTACATGAAGTGTTAAAGAGATTAATTTACTACATTTTAGAAGATAATTAATAAACTTTTCTGTATCAGGACCCTACAATACGGTGTTTTTTGAAAAATCGACCGTTTGGCCGCAGCATTACATAACTTTTTGTATGGTCCAAATATACGTATGTATACAAGAAAGAAAAAAGGATTTCAAAGTGAAAATAGCTTTGCCAACTATCCAAATATTAACGGCCAGCTCCTGATCTGTGTGTTACAGATTTATAGGCCCGGTACTGTGCAAGAGTTATTATCCTATAGTGCTATGTGTTGAGATTAATTTGCACAGAAAATCAAGTAGCCCCTTTAGTTTTATCGTGAAATATTATTTACATCTTTTTTCTTCCATTTAACTTTACATAGATTTCCGGTTTCTTATCTTTTCTCCTTAACTTCGGGGGCACCCAAAATAACTATATCTGCAAAATTGTAATAAAATGTTCAAAAAGGTCTAATTTTGTAAAATCTGCTTCAGAATCGTTTGGGTTCTACCTGTCTCCTAACTTCAGTCGTCTTTTCCCTATCCGTCCCTTGCTTGTCTTCACAAATTACCCACTCATTCTTTCCAAAACTCGTGTGCGGACAGAACTCACAAGCTCCCATAAAACTCGTCTCTTTACAGTCACAAATACCTGCTTTGAAGGGTTTGGACGCATAGTTTCCGAGTAATGCGCGATTAAAATGTACGTTACAATAATCTGTGTTATGCGAGATAAACTCCAAACTATCTTTTTACTTTCTTGCCTTTACGAAGGTACTTCCTAAGAAGATAATATTATGTAATAGTGCGGCGAAAAGCCGAAAAATTTTCGGTAGAAAAACTATTATTGCCGGACCCTGGGAACGAAAAGGTGAATTAATCGAGTTGCTTAATATAGAAAAAATCGTCTTACACGTGGCGAAGTCGGAATCCACGTTTTGTGGGTCGTTGATGCTGAATAATCAATTAACAGCGAAACGTCTATCCGTCCGTCAGCCCGTCAGTTCGTCTGTGGTCGCCTAAACCGTTCAGACGACTTTCTTCAAAATATTCCCCAATCAATCTGAATGAACTCTCGTTTGGGCGTTTGAAACGAATATTTTTATTTTTGAGGATACTTTACATATAATAATCATTCACGTTTTTAAGCTTCGGTTCGAGTTGGTCCAACACGGCGCTTCTGTGACGTAGTTACATGAGTGTCGGCGTCTTTAATCTGAGTATCTGAGTTTGGGTCTCGGGGCGGAAAAGGTTTTGCTGGTTGAAATCAATTTTTCGGGTTTATGCAGTGGTATAATATAGGGGAACAGCTAGAAATAATACGAGAAAGTATTTGCTTTTGTATCACCATGAATTTCGTCTTATTGTGCAGCCCCGTATTTGTCATTTCAGCAGCAGCACACTGTCAAGGTTTTGAGTCGATGATTTCTTATAAATTGTCAAAAACTGTCATTCATCCTCGTCGTATTACCTACAGCGAGGATAGAGTAACAATTTTGTGAAATTTTAGAATACATCCTTTTTTTAAAACAATCTGTCCAGTTAACTGAACACAGGATTTTAAACAATTGAAAAAAATATTATGATGTCTCAACTACTCAATAATTACACAATACCTTTCCTCATGGACTCACTTTGTTGTT
This sequence comes from Gryllus longicercus, assembly GCA_038098605.1. NCBI lineage: Eukaryota > Metazoa > Arthropoda > Insecta > Orthoptera > Gryllidae > Gryllus > Gryllus longicercus. The sequence goes on along the minus strand of JAZDUA010000836.1, from coordinate 441,731 downwards.
TAGATTTTAATCGCTTTAGTTTACTCGATAACATGTTGAGGATTAACTAATTAATGAGATCACAACTGAAATACATTGTCACAAGCCCTTGGAAATTCACACTTCTTTAATTTTCTCTGAATGTTTTTTATTTTGTTACTTATCCGAAATACACGAGCTGGATTTTATTAAATGTGAACTATATCTATAAAAAATAAATAAACAAAACATTTTCTAATAGTCTTTGTTCCCCATCATTTATATAAATTATGTTTGGTATAAATTTTCTCAATTCAATTGAAGTCTGAAGTTGCTTATATCTCTGCGAGAAGTGATAACTTCTTTTTATTTCATCAGCTTTAAGACTTGAAAGATGGCGTCGATCACATTTAGTAATACGCTTTTTTACATCATCACTGCATCACAGAGCTGAAATAATATTGTCGCATCGGAGAATTAATGAAAATTATGGAGTTACGAAAGAAGAGTAAATAGGATTGCCTCAAAAATGTCTGTTGTTGAATAATGGTTCACATGCGTTTGTTAGTATTAGATTTAAATTGTTTATCTGCGGTTTCGCTACATAAAGGTTTTTTGATAAACATTGTTTACAACTCCCAAATGAAATGCAGAGTTGAGCTCAAAGAAACATCTGTATCGGCAATGTGGAATTTCTGATTGATATAAAGCTTATTTACATTTTGGAATGTTTATTTACGTTGCTAATTGTGTTGCCAAAGAGCTGAAGAAACTAAAATATTGCCGCTCAATTGATTTTTTATATAACGTTTAACTGTGTAACTGATATTCTAGAGTTGTCTCTCATAATAATAATTGTTGGAAAGGGGTGCTTCTCTCTCTCTCTCTCTCTCTCTCTCTCTCTCTCTCTCTCTCTCTCGAGCAGTTAGGGATAATTCTGAAATAACGTTTTAGCAGCCGGCTGCTCTGACAAACGGGCCACGGAGCGTGACAATGTTTCTTTCGTCTTCCTTGCCAATCTTCATCCACTGATTACATACACTTACGTGTCCTACACAACAACTCATATCAGTAGACCAGTCGAGATATTATCCCGTCTGATATGTGCCGCGGGGGGATACCTAGTTGTGGAAACACTAAAAGTGGATATGTAGGTCGGCAGCGAATCTTGCCATCCGACGGGGAGCAAGATCACTACCATCTCCCGCATTAAAATATGCCCCGCACTTCCGGAACTAATGAACTCAGGACTGTTGTTTAATTTATTAAGGTAGATATTGTCATGGAACAATTAAATAATATTACAAAAAAGGAAGGTCCAATGATTTTTTATTGACTGTCACTTGGTGGAAATTATCCACACTGAGTTGTCGAAGATTTTGTTTTTTTTATCAAACAAAAATCAGTCAGTGATTGCTCTTGTACTGTACAGCGCGGGGTAGATACGATCAGATCTCGAGGTTGCCGCCGCGACCCCGCCAAGTTGCGGAAGACTTGGCTGCGGTGACGACTGTAGACTGTCCGGCTGGCTGCCGCCACCTTTGGCAACGCCGCGTCTGTTTGCACTCGCTCGCCCACGCGCTCGCCCACGCGCCGCCGGTTCGCGCGCCGCCCCGTCCCGCCCACCCCTGCCCCTGCGCCCCACTCCTGCTGATACGCAGAGTTAGAGCCCGCTTATCTCGCGCTAATTGGGCGGGGCTTAATAACTCAGGACATTATCTGCGTCGGAATGCGGGCCTTATTTTTGAAACAAAAACGAGCACGCGGGCGCACGCCCTATTTTTACGTGAGGGGGGGGCCTTCCGACGCGGCGAGCGCCAGCGACGAAGTGGGGCGACGCGCGTGCCAGCCGTCTCCTCGTCCCCGCCCCACCCCCTCCCCCTCCTCCCCCTCCTCCTCCACCTCCACCTCCACCTCCTCCTCCTCCTCCTCCTCCTCCTCCTCCCCGCCCCGCCGTCGCCGCCGCGGCGGCGCCGCCGCCGTCGTGGTGCCCGTCGCCCGCCTGGCCGCTAGTTGGTCCACCTCGCTGCGGACCGTTTGGCGCGTTGCTGTCGTCCTAGGTCGGTATCCCGTGGGTGTAGGCGAGCTACTTATTAAGTTGGTAGTTTCAGAAAATTGACTGCGAAATTTACCGCTCTAATGATCGATTCGTCATTTATATACATGTATTAATACTTAAACGATGTTTTGGTTGAAATTTATAAAAAATACAATTTTGGAACGTTTATTTTAAAAAAAAGAGCGAAAAAAAAATTGAAAGCAATGGAAGTGGACTTCTGGCACCAAAGTTACGGACTCACTTTAATGGATAATGTTACGAATGAAGAAATTAAAAATAAAACGGAAGGAAGTTTTAATATTATTGACACCATAGAAGTAACAAGATTAAAATGGTATGGGCACATGCAAATAATGAACGAAGAACGTTGGCCGAAAATATTGTGGAACTGACAACCAGTTACCCATCGAAGAAGAAGACGACAGACTTAGACTTTACATGGGGAGGAGTGAACGAAGCAATTGTGAAAAGAGGATTGAGTAGTGAAGACTTCACCAATAGAGAGATATGGAGGCTGGGATGCGAGAAACACCCTACGGTGTAATTTAACTCGCTATACTACTACTACTCTTTCAGAATAAGGATATATTGTTAGGTCACACATTTAAAATGCATTATTCACTGCAGTGCAGCTGACGTGATATCATGCTTGTTTTAATTCCTTTATTTGTGTTTCCATTTTTGTCGACATTCTAATTATTATCTGTCCATCCATTTTGTTTAACTTCTGTTAATTTGCTTTTTATTCTGAATTTAAATTTCTCAACCCTCTAGCCCTCGGCTACCCGCCTCACTCCTGATGGTATCAGAGGTTTGACGACAGGGCTGAATCCTACCCCTACTGTTTTAGAAAGGTACACAATAAAGAATGGGTTAGTGTCCTTGTGGTGAAAGTCTCATGTTGTTCTCTTTTAGAATACACATTGTATCTGGCAATAAACTCCAGAAATTTCTGGAAGTCAGTATTAAGTGAGACCGAAACGCGATCTACAAGTACTTCAACTGAATAAAAATCGATATCCCTTATGGGCATATTTAATAATTATTTTCTCATGATGACGTGGGTAAATACATTCATTTCCCAAATAGCGCGAGTTGTGACAGATTAAATTTCTTTTTGCAACGCCTTTGAAAAGGCATTCAGAAGGTTCTTCAAGGTTTTCTTTACAGTGAAATCATTGCATCTTCACTGAGGGCAAAAAGTCGTTTGCCAAATAAATTAATTTCTCGAGAGTGAAAACAAATCTATTTATTTGATTGATGAGATTTAATTCATTTGGTTTTATCGCCTATCCAATGAGCTGTAGACATACGATAATGTTCCATAAGGTTAGGTATCATAAATAGCCACATTTGGCCCTAACCGGAAATTTTGACAGTTTGCGATGACAACAGGAAATTTTGATATTTTGCGATGTCAGGGACGATATGTGGCTGAGTTTTTAGAAATCGTTCATTTCGTTTTTTTTTATTTCGTTGCATCGCCTTCAAGATTATAAACGACTTGTTTAAAACTATGCACTATTAACTGTATTAATAACATTAAATATTTTACTTTTTATAAATTATATGTTGCAATTGTTCAATTCGCAATATTTACGTATTTTTTTTTGTCCTGACGTTTTCTTTGAGATTCGGTTTCCGTTGGCTTCCTGATTACCCCTTCGACCCTTTTTTCATTAATTCTTTTTAATTTGTTTTCCGTGCTGCATTTAAACCTATCGGCCTGCCGTCTGGTGGCCAGCTGCCCGCTTCAGTTGATTGCACGAGCAGCGATGGGTTGTGTGGCCGCCTCTGGCTGGCTGCCTCCGGTGTCAAGAGCCCGATAGAGAGCATATGCTTACACTAGTGCGAGAGAATGTTAAGAAATAGGTTCGTTTCTGCGTTTTATACGCCGTTTTCTTTTTTATTTGGATTTGCGAATACTTCCTTATTCTTCACTCTGTCTTCAACTTGAACGGTTTGGTTTTCAGCTTTTAAGTGTATGCACATTATGCCACTTTACTTTATCTCAACTTGCTAACTTGCTCTCAACTCCGCACCACTCTATTCCTGGTTTTGTTGTCTATAGAGTTCTTTTAGAATATTAGTTCTTTCTCATTTCATCCGTTCTATTTTAACCTCTTCCACGTGACTTTATCTTTCTTGCTGACATTATTTCTTGTTATTTTTTCTGGATCTACATTGCTTTTATCGCTCGCAAGGAAGAGTAGTAAATAAGTTAAATGAAGAAGTACTAAGTATACGAACTATATGGAAACCTCAAAAAATGTCTTCCAGTACTTATTCTCCAAGACGAATGAAATGAAGGTTTATAAATTCTGTAACAATACAAACACTATTCTCTTCCAAAACAGAGTCTAGCATGTTTTTGAAAATGTGATTGAGACATTTTATATTAATCTGTATGTTTATTTTGGATTATGAAAATAATCCAGCTATCTTCCTTAAGTTCAAAACGTGTTGCATCACAACTGTCACCTACGTTTTGTGTAAAGGTATATACAGGTGTACTAAAGGTTCTGCAACGGTCAAATATCTTAGGAAAAATATTTGCAAGCAAAAAAAAAATAGTATTTAATAATTTTCAAAAATCTATTCAATGATACCAAAGATAACTCCCCAACTCTTACAATTGCAGGAACGCCATTGCAGGAACTTCACAATAGGAACTTTACAATTTTCTTTCATTTTATACGAACAAATCAGTTCAGCAACGAGCATGCAATAGTATTTAGATATACACTCTGTTTTGTTTATCTGACGTCATATTGAAGTGACTATTACAATAAGTCTTTTTCCCTTTAGACGCAAGAAATATAAAAATGTTTCGAATTCTCGTTTTATTCAGCAACGAACTACTAAACCATAACGTTTAGGGCTTCCAACCCGACGGGCCCTCGTTTTAAGAAGTCACCCTCTGGGAAAAACATACTTAACGCCCTTGATACATAAAAAAACTATTATTGACGTGTTGTGACATTTATTCCGCATTACATGATATTGGTGATGATGGTTTAATATAGATAAAACGTGTCTCATTAATTTTTAAAACTTGCGTTATTATTTTATGGTACGTCTTTTATAACTTATTTTAGTTAGTATACATTGGACAATGATTTGTATTTTCATACCTTCTATTATCAAAGTACTTTATTATTACAGAGGAACATTGTTATGAAAAAAAGCCTCCTTTGAGAACTTTGTATTCTTTCTATTTTGTAGGTTCAACGGTTCATATAAATAGCTCATACAGCCGTCCCCCAAGAAATCGTGAAATAGCTTTTGTAATCTTCCGTTTTAAGTTACGACTTAGTTGCAGCTTCTGACTCTAGAGTGCATTAAGGGAAAGCCAATCATTCGTTCAATGCAGTATGCACTATCAGGACGTCTGGCACTCTGACTAATTCATCCATGTGCATGTGCGCAACCTTCTTTCACGAATTGCCAAGAATCGTTAGGGTCCGCGCATGTTGTTCTATAATAACCGTTTAAACCGATTGCAGAAAATGCTAAAGATTAGTAATATTAACAAACAATTATAAATGTATGAAAATATAAATATCTACACTATTTCACTAAATTGTGTACATTTTCCAATAATTTCACAAAATTATGCCAAATTGTCGCCAAATTGATCAATTTGCTTCAACTTTCCAGAGGCACGCTGTCTACTCTGAACATGTTGCATCCTTCCAACTCATTGCCTTTTTTCTCTTAATTAAATGTTAAATTATTCATAAATTGTTACGAGACATTCATCAATACAAAATGTACGGGGTCACGCAAAATATAGAGAGAAAAGTTTTTTGGATCTTCCATTTTATGTTCATGCCGAGGTTGCAGTTTCTGTCTCTGGAGTGCACTGGTAGAAAGCCAGTCATCACCGAATGATGATGGGATTGGATCGCACCGGGTCGGATCGCACAGGATCGGATCGCAAAGGATCGGATCGCATCGCACAGGATCGGATCGCATCGCACAGGATCGGATCGCATCGCACAGGATCGGATCGCATCGCACAGGATCGGATCGCATCGCACAGGATCGGATCGCACAGGATCGGATCGCACAGGATCGGATCGCACAGGATCGGATCGCACAGGATCGGATCGCACAGGATCGGATCGCACAGGATCGGATCGCACAGGATCGGATCGCACAGGATCGGATCGCACAGGATCGGATCGCACAGGATCGGATCGCACAGGATCGGATCGCACAGGATCGGATCGCACAGGATCGGATCGCACAGGATCGGATCGTACCGGGTCGGATCGCACCGGGTCGGATCGCACAGGATCGGATCGCACAAGATCGGATCGCTCAGGATCGGATCGTACCGGGTCGGATCGCACAGGATCGGATCGCACAGGATCGGATCGCACAGGATCGGATCGCATCGCACAGGATCGGATCGCATCGCACAGGATCGGATCGCATCGCACAGGATCGGATCGCATCGCACAGGATCGGATCGCATCGCACAGGATCGGATCGCACAGGATCGGATCGCACAGGATCGGATCGCACAGGATCGGATCGCACAGGATCGGATCGCACAGGATCGGATCGCACAGGATCGGATCGCACAGGATCGGATCGTACCGGGTCGGATCGCACCGGGTCGGATCGCACAGGATCGGATCGCACAAGATCGGATCGCTCAGGATCGGATCGTACCGGGTCGGATCGCACAGGATCGGATCGCACAGGATCGGATCGCACAGGATCGGATCGCACAGGATCGGATCGCACAGGATCGGATCGCACAGGATCGGATCGCACAGGATCGGATCGCACAGGATCGGATCGCACAGGATCGGATCGCACAGGATCGGATCGCACAGGATCGGATCGCACAGGATCGGATCGCACAGGATCGGATCGCACAGGATCGGATCGCACAGGATCGGATCGCACAGGATCGGATCGCACAGGATCGGATCGCACAGGATCGGATCGCACAGGATCGGATCGCACAGGATCGGATCGCACAGGATCGGATCGCACAGGATCGGATCGCACAGGATCGGATCGCACAGGATCGGATCGCACAGGATCGGATCGCACAGGATCGGATCGCACAGGATCGGATCGCACAGGATCGGATCGCACAGGATCGGATCGCACAGGATCGGATCGCACAGGATCGGATCGCACAGGATCGGATCGTACCGGGTCGGATCGCACAGGATCGGATCGCACAAGATCAGATTGCTCAGGATCGGATCGCACAGGAACGGATCGCACCGGGTCGGATCGCACCGGGTCGGATCGCACCGGGTCGGATCGCACCGGGTCGGATCGCACCGGGTCGGATCGCACCGGGTCGGATCGCACCGGGTCGGATCGCATCGGGGTGGAATCGATCGCACCGGATCGGATCCGGACGCTGTGAGCGCCGCGCTGAAATCGCCGGCAGCAAATATTTCCTTCGAGAGCGCCTGGCGTGTTCACTCACGTGCACGTGCGCAGCCTCCTTCTGTTTACGCGGCGCAGCTGAGGCTCCTGAATGGCCGAGTCCGCTTCTGAGCGTCTACAAAAGAGGACTGTACTCGGCGTAGCTTCCGCGTTGGCGCTTTGAAATATTAGCTGAATGTTCACTGAATATTCGAATGGAGCTGAAATATATACAAGTGCGTGAAAGCTCCGTATCTCTAACGGCATGGGGGTAGAAACCGTAGAACACAAACACGGGTTTCCGTGAGAAACTTCTCAAAGCGGAAGTGCCCTGATGGCGAGACGCCTTGGACGATAAACCAGCAAATCTAATTTAAGATAAACTAACGACGAGACTTGAAATTTGGATAAACCGCCAGCCAGAACGTTAATGACCACGTTCTAGAATGATTTATTCTACAATCTCGTTCTAACAGATGTGACTATGATAACGGATTTGTAGATATGAAACAGCACGAAACTATAAATGTCTGAAAGAAGGACGAGGAGATAATTAATGAATTATTGTGGCATGAAATGGACAAAAAACCGGCGCTCGAAATACAGACTTAATACGCAGGATGAAATATGGGAGAAACACGGGCTGCAGGGCGTAAAACGGAATGATCTCGATAAACCGAGATCTGCGGGGCCCCGAGTCGGGTGGCGAAGGCAGCAAGAAAGACAGTCTCTCTCGTAAAAAGCCAGGAAGGCAGTCCAAATGACAAACGACGCTCGGTAACCCTTCCAGTACCTGTTCCCGATATATAACGCTTTTTATTTATAGTGTGTCCCAGGCGTAATTATATTCCGTGCTTCACCTCGTGATGAATTGCTGATGTAAATTATTGTTACTTGGCATTTACAGTAGACTTGATTTAGTACAATCTTCTGAGGAGGGATAAATATTGTGTTTTTTGGGGGTAAGGGTAACACAAAGAAAAGCCTGCTGTTTTATTCCGGCGAATGAGACATAGCTGAAATTACGAATTACGACCGCGGCTATTGGTTCGAGATGAAAGCAATTTAAGTTCTTGTGGCGAGGGGCGAAAGGTAAGAGTGTTGCAGATGCTTTAAGCACCAAACGAACCCATTAACGAGTGCTATTCGTCTCCCGTAATTCTGTAGTTTCCTGCTTTCGTCAGTTTCCCTCTTTCATCTCCCCAGAGAAATGACGAGGTCGCCCTTTGCGTCAAGTTTATTTTGGGAATTTGCCGAATCGTAACGGCGCCAACTCCAGTTGCCATTGTTACGCAAGGCTAGGAACTTTGTTCTCAATAAATTCTTCTTTTTAATTGACAGGAAACGAGTGATCAACTCAAAGGATAATGTTCCCAATATAGTGTAGAAAAGAGCAAACTTATTCTCAAAAGAGCAATTATTCTCATTTCATGGCAAAAACCTCTCTCTCTCTCTCTCTCTCTCTCTCTCTCTCTCTATATATATATATATATATATATATATATATATATATATATATATATATATATATATATATATATTGCAAGGAATAATCTTAGGCTAAGAAATTGTCTGCGAATGCATGGAATATAGTACACTAGTTCACGGAGACGGAAACAATCGAATTGCAAGTCTTCGGTTTGGAGAAAGATTATGTCAACTCGAGAATATTATTATCTCAATATTTGATGTAACAGCTGAGTTTTTTAGTGAACCAACTAATATACGTACTTTACAGAATATTTGTAGCAGTGAATTTCATATGTTGTCTCCTTCCAACATCTTATACCTAGAAGTTAGGGTAAGGTTTACTTGAGCTTGGCCAATCGATTTGAAAGCGCAATGTATTTTACGTATTCAATGCATCACAATGAAGTGTATGTGCTGTATGAAATAAAGGAAAGTAGTGATAATCCAAAACTACCTTGAGTTTGGAAATTGCAACATTCTAACACATTTTATGTCTAATTTTATAGCAAACCACTTTGACTCGTTAACTTTGCGCAGTTCCAAATTGATAGCGAGGCTCCGGCCTGCAAGTTCCTCGATTTCCATAAAAATCTTAGTCTGGCGAACGCAAAATTACCTAAGTATTTTTATCTGAAAATACAGCAGAAAGCGGTTGAGTTAAGCTTTGAGTCAGTTAGTGCCACTCTCTGCGGAGATTCTGATAAAGTACGTGTTTACATGGTAGCAAATTTTCGGCATTAGCTAAATAGCTAGTATGAATGCGTGCTGCTTCTACGAGCAGTTCCGTGATCTGCTTTGTATGGTCACTAGAACATTGGAAAATTGTACGTGTTGGGAGTTTGCGTTGGGTTACGTCAACACCGTTCCGTAGCAGCGGCGCCCCCCCCCCCCCCAGCCCGTACCTGTTCGCCCATCCGCCCATCCGGGCTGTTCTCTTGGGGCCTCGGGCGGTGCACGCAACTGGCCACTTAGCGCCGGCGTGCTCTGTCGCTATGGGGCGCACCGGCTTCTGCCATCTCGTTGCTGCGCCTCTCCCGCACACGGACCCTTGCGGGAAGCCACCCCCCCTCCCCACCGTCGGCGAGGTGTGGCGCGGAGCGGTGCCGGCTGCGAAACAAGAGCCTCCACGTGCCCGTGATGACAGGGAGGCTGAAGAGGGTTGAGGGAAGAGGGAGAGAGACGTCACTACTTTGCGGTAGTGAAGGCTAACAGGTTGATGTTGTCAATGGGTTGACGATGGAGATTGGTTGGCGATGTCGAAAGGTTCACGTTGACGACGGGGTGGACGATGACGGTGGGGTGGACGATGGCGGCGGGGTGGACAATGGCGGCGGGGTGGACGATGGCGGCGGGGTGGACGATGGCGGCGGGGTGGACGATGGCGGCGGGGTGGACGATGGCGGCGGGGTGGACGATGGCGGCGGGGTGGACGATGGCGGCGGGGTGGACGATGGCGGCGGGGTGGACGATGGCGGCGGGGTGGACGATGGCGGCGGGGTGGACGATGGCGGCGGGGTGGACGATGGCGGCGGGGTGGACGATGGCGGCGGGGTGGACGATGGCGGCGGGGTGGAAAATGGCAACGGGGTGAACGATGAAGACGGGGCGGCGATAACGAGTTTCATTGCTATGTTGGCGAAGGCGGCAAGACCGGTGCCGCATTGACCGGGACGGGGAGCGAGGGTGCAGTGCCGGGGGTGAAATGGGCGAGCTGGTGCGCTGCGGCGGGTGGGACGGCAGGTGACGAACTCCTCTCGGGTCAATCTATTAATAACGCCGTTGGGAAGTAAATACCGTCGTCGCCTCCGATGCGACGTGTGCCGACGGAGAGGCTGCATAATATATGAGAGTAATTAGCCTGATACGCTTCTGCAGTTTAATTATTGAGCGGCGACCTAATTAACGCACAATTTTCGCTACCGGCGCCTCCCTCACATGCCGCGCCCGCCTCGAAGAGTACGTTGCCCCATATGCACGGCAGTCGGTAAACAACGGGCCCTTTCTAAATTGTTGAAGGCTTTTTGCTTACTAAATCAAGTAATCATTTCACTTTGGAGTTTCTCGAGCTTTTAAAACTCTCTCTCTCTCTCTCTCTCTCTCTCTCTCTCAGGTGACTAACGTTGTGTTAATCTCCCCTCTCCATGATAGAATCCATAAGTGATCAGTCTTAAATATGCTGATCTGTCCTAATTATTATGAAATTTTTCAATTAACAATTTTTTATTTCCACCGTAAATAATTCAGGAATGTGGGGAAAACGCAACTTGGCAATCCGTCAAGACAAATTGTGTTCTTCTGAAATTGTATTTTTCGAGATTACTATTTCTTTGATTCCTTTTCAGTTTTCACCATGGACGTTTTCCGCATTTCTATATGTATACCGCCTAATCCGATGAGTGCGAATCACAGTTTAGATATCATTGTTTTATTCCATTCCATTCCATTCGTTACAGTTCATTCCCTTCATTCTGTTTTGTTTTGTATTATCCGACACTTAATTTTTTCGTTCAATTTTCTTCTCATGTGTTACATTCTTTCTATCATTTACGTCTCTAAAGTGTGTTTTTTTCTGTTCTGCTTTTGCTTTCCTAATTTTTGACAGATTATTTTAATGTAAAAATTACAACCACAATTATAGAAACATCGACAGCAAAATGAATATTTCATCTCAGAATATTAAAATATTATAAAAATACCAAGAGATGAAATTATCAAAACAAATCTCCTAACTGTGCGACTGATGTGGAAAGTGTATTAATGTCCAGAAAAATAATGCGCTAGCAGCGAAGAGATTGAAATTTAAAGTTTCATGGGTGATCTTATTCACAGAAATATGAGTAGTTAAACGGGACGCTTCATTTTGCAGGCGCAGTCCAGAGGAACTACCTTCGTTGTCTAGCAATGCCGTATTCAAAGTGACGATTATTGACGAAAATGAATAAAGTTCTCTTAGTCCACCATTTTATTCTCATCTCGTCCAGGACCTCTTGAAATAACTGATATTAAACTCGTATTAACGAATAGTTGTGTGGTTTGGAGTGGAATTCTCTTCTTAGATATTACTACTACTGTTCTTGCAGAATAAAGACAATTGTTGAGATTGTGTATCAAGAACCAAATCGGACGAGTGCTTCTGTTGCGTTGGGGCTGGGGGATAAAGCGGTTTCGCGGGCGAAGTGCTGCGAGGCGCGTGGCGGGCGGTGCAGAGGAGTTTGACGCAGGGCCTCCGCTGCGCTGTCGGTGCCTGCGCTGCCTAATGCGCCGGGGGCCGCCCCGTGCAGTCAGCGGAATCCCAAGCGCCGTCCTGCACAAACCCATTTCGCCCCCGCCCCACCGCCCCGCCCCCGCCCCACCCCCGCCTCCGCCGCCGCCCCCGCCGCCGCCCCCACCCCCGCCCCCGATCCATCGCCCCACCGCACCATCCACGCTCCAAGCCCTCGCCCCTCTTGCCACCAACCCACACGCTCCCACACTCCTCAGTCCCCCTCGCCCCGTCCTTATCCACGCCCACACGTATTCAGTGCCAGCCCCAGCCCTCTCGCCCCAGCTCACACGCTTTCCCATTTTTCGTTCCTTCGCTCCTTCGGTCCCACGCCCCCTCGATTCCTCGCCTCCCCGCCCTCTCAGGTTCGCCCCTCCCCCTCGACTCTCACCCCATCATTACCCCCACGCCACCACCTACATCTTTTCCCTGTCTTTCCTGCTTCGCCCCCTTCGTTCCTACCCGCATCCCCGCATACGCCCTCATCTCCACCCCCACCTCTTCCCTGCCAGCTCCTCCCTTCTCGCCACCAGCCCACACGCTCCTACACTCCTCCCCCTCCCCTCACGAACTCTCCCTCATTTGATCCCCCCGCTTGCTCGTCCCTCCACCTCCCCCTTCCTCTTGTCGTCTCTCGCCGCCTTACCATCCACCTTCCTGCCGCGCGCGCTGACATCTCCCTCGCCCACGCCTTCGCCCTCGCTCGCTCCTCCTGTCCGTTCTATTCCTGCAATCCCTCCTCCTCCGACTTTTCCTTTTCATGCTCTTCGCCCTTCTGTTGTATGTCCTGAGATTTATTCAATTTCTTGTCTTCTTTGATTTATACTATTATTTTTCCTTCAATGTTTTTTCAGCGAATTTATTTCGGTTTTCCATTTCCACCTGTTTCATCCGCGTCCCTTCCTTCATTCGTTATTATTTCCAACTTCATCAATGATAACTCTTCATTCCATCCTGTTCTTTACCATATCTCACATTCATTCTTCAGCCACTTTTGGCTGTTTTTCCACATCATTACGTTTTCATCCACTTCAACGATCTCGCTCTTGCCGCTACTTTCGTCGATCCTGATTCCTTGGTCCCTTCGTCGCCCTATTTGCCCATAAATCTGCTTTCCGTCACTACTCTTTGCTTACTTTCGATCTACCATTGTCGATTCCTCCGCAACTAACTCAAACTTTCTTCATCACCATTTTTTTATCTTGTAGCCTTCCTCTACTCTAATTCTTTTATCCGTTTATTCGTATTTTTTTCGTGAAGCCTATTCACCTTTTCTACCTCTTTCGACAAGGTTTTCCTCGTCCGTTCATTTTCTCCTATGGTCCCCCATCGCGCCAGTTTCACCATATGCCTCTCCCACAGTTACGTTTGATGCGACATCCACACTCTCTTCTCTCTCCAAGTATGTCCTCTTCATTCTTCCCTTTTGAAATTATTGAGTATCTCTTCGTTGTCGTAATTTTCATCTCTATCTATTATAACAATTTTGCCACTTTTATCTCTCTTTATTCTCTCATCCTACCCCCGTTTTATATTACTCCATTCCCCCCATCCCCATTCTTTCCAACTCCATTCTCTGCCGTTACATTTTCTGTTACTCCATTCTCTCCTTCCTCTTCCTCTTCCAAACTGCCACTGCAACCTGGCTGTCCCCTTCCGTGACTTCATCTTCCGGCAGCTCCCCTCCTCCGGCGAGAACGAGCAGCCGAACGCGAAGGGGGCTTTCAAAATCGGACCGCGTCTGGGGCCGCGGCGCGCGAGCATAAAACTCTGCCGAGCGTTGGTGGAAGGGGGGGGGGAGTTGAGGGAGGGGGAAGGGGATGGATCTGTGAGCGATGTCGCTGGTCGCTCCTTGAATCCTCCGGGCTGCACTGGCTCTTTCTCTGTTGCTTATCGCGGGCTTGGAGCAGCCGCGGCATCGTGGGATTAGGACCACGAACAAAGACGCCTATGTAGTTTTATTTGCATTGGACTTCCGTGGTGTAATGGTTTGTGAATCGGAGTGTTATACCAAAGTTCGCGGGCTCACACCCGATCGAAGCCGTTGATTTTTAAGGGCGAAAAAATCATTCGTATGACTTTATTTGCAGGGGAAAGTAAATCCGGCTGTCTCATGTTGTAGATGTATTGGTGCAAGTCTAAAAGAAGCTTCCGAGCAAAATTCAAATCGCCTGTTGCATCGTCCAAGTGATACCGTCTTTCTCTGCTAGATGGTGAAAGGAGCTATGAGAAAATTGGATGGACAGACGGAAAAGCAGGCCTGATGACCTGAGTATAGCCACATAATACAAGGCAGCAAAGAATGTAATTGAATTAAATTGAGTTAAATTGATCTCGGTGGTCAACGGGTATTTACTAATCACAGTTGTCTAATAAACGATAAGTAAGAAATTCAATCCGTGCACCCCACCTTACCTCGGCATAGCACATGATATCACGCGCCAAGCTCCATCCTGTTCACCTCCCCTTTCCACTTCCACCTACGTCGCCAAGATCACACCATTCACAAAATTTCACGAAGTCCGGAATAAAACTGTTTTTGTTGTTGTAGAAAACAGCAGAATTTTCTGCTTTACTAAGTTGATAACTGGTGGTGCTACAGAATTGCACAGGCTTCCCCGTATTAATTTTCTATTTCTTTTATCTCGGCTTGCTATTCGAACTTGTCACATTCTCTAGCCCACTGCCATCCATCGCCAACCAAAATACATTTCTTTTATTTTTCAGTTTTTTAATTGTAGAATCGAATTATTACTTCAAGAAGAGTAAAACCACATTATATATGGAACTTTTCAATGAAAACATTGCGGCCGTTTTTAAGAAAATGGTGCTTAAGCGTTACTGTAATGTTACTGTAGCATTACTCAAATTTGAAGCTTTATTCCCAGAAAACTATTGAGTTTTTGAAAAACTTCAATGGAAGTCATTTCAAGCACTATCAGTCACAAGTGCAATAGTATTTACAAATCGTGGGAAATATTCATATTAAAGGCTTGAGAGATACTAAAAAATTATACTTGTGTAATTTTTGAAAAACAACAAACACAACAAAAAGGATACACAAAGATGAACTTTATGTCATATTAAACAGTATAATTAGCACTATATGTTGGAAAAGTTTGAAGAACAAAATTGGAGCCATTTCAGAGAAAATGGAGTTTCAAAAAATGCGGAATTTTGAGCGTATTTTCACAGAAAACTATTGAGTTTTCGTGAAACTTATTCGGCCGTTATTAAAAGGACATGTACTCGTAAATACAATAATGAGAACAAATTGCCGTTAATGTAAATATTAACGAAGTTAGAGACAAGTAAAAAATGAAAAAAATGTATTTAAAAAGCAAAAGAATAGAGATACATGGCGTTTATGTCGTCTTATAGGGTGTATCTGGCACTATCACTACGAAAAGCTTAAAGAAAAATTTGGAACAGTTTTTAATATAATCTTGCTTTTTAACATTTTTTAAAATAGCAAATATTGCCCGCAAAATTGCTCGAAAACAACTACAATTTTTTTACAAAAATGTACATGACCTTATTGAAAGAACTGATGACGAACAAAAAATTTCATTTGAAGGAAAAATCTCTATCTTTAAATTTGTAGTTGTAGGAAGACGTCGAAAATAATTCAAACTTCTAAAATTTTAGAAAATTGATAGTTAAGCGTGAAAATCGGACCTATGCCACCTTTATTAGTGTATTTTACTCTATTGTATTTTCAAAGAAAAATTTTAGGAATCTTAAATTATTAAGAAATTTAAAGAAACAAAGTGGGATCGTTTTTGAGAAAATTTTGTATATGTTCGGAGGGCTTCATGTAAAGTATCCCCAAATTTTAATGGATGTTTTTCAAAACCTCGAAATTTTGACTCCAGCCAAATCGACAGAGGTTTCTTCAATTTGGAAAAATTCTACGTATGATATAGGCACTAGTGATGTTCACGGACGAACGGACGGACATTTTGGAAATAAACCATTTTTAGTGTATTTCCGTTGAAATTTTGAAATCAGTTTTCCGCAGCATTACATAACCTTCCATATACTATTAAATATTATCCATATATATATATATCCATATATATATATACATATATATATATACATATATATGTATATATATACATATATATATATCCTTAAATATATATATATATATATATATATATATATATATATAAACTATATTTTCCGCAGCATTACATAACCTTCCATATACTATTAAATATTATCCATATATATATATATATATATATATACATATATATATACATATATATATACATATATATATACATATATATATACATATATATATACATATATATATACATATATATATACATATATATATACATATATATATACATATATATATACATATATATATATATATATATATATATATATATATATATATATGCGGAAAAGTAATATTATATTCTTACAAATGTAGTCTAGATTATTCTTAACAAATTACTGTATATTTCTGAAAAAATTCCATTAATTTCGGTTAAAGGATCTCCTAGATGATCTCGTCTTGCCCGAGAAAAAGTTGTAAATCAATTTACGAAGCAATGTTAAAAATGTCTTTATTTCACGTGCGCAGCTTGCTTTGCATTTGGAGACAAGTAACTTATAGCACCACTCAATCATTCCGTCACCCAAACATTGTTTTGTAGTTTCTAACGCTTCTTCACTCCACACATCTATGTCACAATTCTGTAGAGGAGCATCATTTCTCCGTCACATCTCTGGGACAATGTAATTCCTTACAGTTTTCATCTCGAGATTCCTGGTTAACTGTTTTTATTTTTGACGCTGTTAATCAAGTTTCTCGAGTGTAAAGCTTTAGCGTCTTCTTCATTTCTACTTCTTTCTCATTTCTAGAATAATTTGAAAATTATGAAAACGTGAAATGTGAGAGTCAGGAAGATTGTCATCGACTTCGGCTATAACAATGCAGGTTTTTCTAAGAATCTTTGAGGAATAAACTGATTGTTAAATTGGAAAACTCTTAGATTTTATTTGAAGCAGCGTATACGAGATGACGCGGCTTTGGCGAGGAAAATGTTGAAAATGAGAAACTTCAGGTTAAAAGGTTCAGAACTGACTTGAATACCTTAACAAATTACGAAGGTTTGTTATAATTTGAAAAATACTGGACAAAATATATTGCAAACGTTTCTACCGTATGGTGCAGATTGCAATTGCAAATGCAAAATATATTGCAAACATTTCTACCGTGTGTTTTATTATTTTATTTTATGATTGCATTCAAAGCGTGAGAAAGTTACTTGAAATTAGATCGCTGTGCGTGGTATAAAATTCATAAACAATTCTCAACTATTGTCTAACTCTGATGCTTTTATATGACTGGAAATATATATTTTCTACATTATTGAAAACTTCTCAGTGAATGCATTTTCTAGATGAACTGCTGAATCGAATTCGGAAATGGAACTTTTTGTATAAATAATTCCAGTTACATTTTCTTCCCAGCTTTCGGAATCACCTCTGTCTCCATTTAAGAAATACAATTTTTATCGTGTTGTAAAAGGCCAGTCCTCGTCGCCAACCAGCGATTCGTGTCAACCATCTTGTTTGGAACTAGCTGGTTGACCTGCTTGTTTGGAACAGCATAAACTAGCTACACAAGTGAACTACTGTGTACTGTACTGCCCTTTCGTCGCCCTCCGTACGCCAGGAGATACGTTTGCGCCCCGCAGCATTTCTAAAGGAAAATGCCCGCACCGGACCCATGCTTTGCCCGCCGCCTCCTCGACCCCATCCCTGCCTCCCCTGTCACCACCGCCATTCCCGCCACGTCCTTCTTCGCGTCATTTCGCCGCCCCAGCCGCCTTGTCGCCCCTGCTCGCGCTGTTTCAGCTACCCCATCCCCATCGTCACCCCTGCCTTAGTTTCCCTAGGTGCCCTCGCTGCAGTCACCCTAACCCTTTCCACGACCGTATCCTAGCCCCGTACCCACCGCCGCTAGCGGCTGCGGAGCCGACGTTGGTTACAATTGTAGAGGAACGTCCGTTTGATTAGAGCAGCGCTCCCACAGTTACTCGTTGGCCGCCCCGCTCCGAGCGATGCTTTCATGTTTCACGACTGCGCGGACGTCTGAGAATACACAGAGAGAGTGTAAATGGTGGAGCAGATTTTGGGTGCGCTCTTGAGGTGCGTATTGAATTTGGAGAAAATGTCATTTGCCTACAAAATGAGGGCAATAGTTCTAGGTATGTTGTTTTAGATGTGAGGATGTTCAAATAATAGGAATACTAATAAGAATGAGACAATCTCGTTTAAGATTTTAAAAAATGGCGCAAAAAATTATGGGAATTATATTCACGAATGAAAAAATATATCATATTGTATCAAATTCTCTTTTTAAGGAGTGGGAATCATCCACATTCGGGAAATGCGGAATTCAAATATACTCAAGGTGATGTGACGTCGTTCTTACCCTGTTCACATAAGCTTTTTTGGAGGAAATTGGAAGAAAACTTTAGTGCTTCCTTCCCAACACTCCTGTTTAGGCTCTCGTGTTGAGGCTCTCGTGTGGAGGCTCTCGTGTGGAGGCTGTCGCGTGGAGGCTGTCGCGTGGAGGCTGTCGCGTGGAGGCTGTCGCGTGGAGGCTGTCGCGTGGAGGCTGTCGCGTGGAGGCTGTCGCGTGGAGGCTGTCGCGTGGAGGCTGTCGCGTGGAGGCTGTCGCGTGGAGGCTGTCGCGTGGAGGCTGTCGCGTGGAGGCTGTCGCGTGGAGGCTGTCGCGTGGAGGCTGTCGCGTGGAGGCTGTCGCGTGGAGGCTGTCGCGTGGAGGCTGTCGCGTGGAGGCTGTCGCGTGGAGGCTGTCGCGTGGAGGCTGTCGCGTGGAGGCTGTCGCGTGGAGGCTGTCGCGTGGAGGCTGTCGCGTGGAGGCTGTCGCGTGGAGGCTGTCGCGTGGAGGCTGTCGCGGTGTGGCCTCCGGTTAAGCCGTTCTTGTTGATGCATGGGGATTTCGAGGACTGGCGTTCACTTACAGGCATTCATGTACAGCTCTTCACTTACAAGGGAACCCGTCCAAACTTTCCCGGCCCGCCGTTCGCAATCCGCCATTCTCAACCCATGGCCAGGCCTTTCCGGCAGCACGCTTGCGGCGGCGCATTGCAGGCAGCGGCGGGCGAGGTGCGAGCCCCGCGTGAGCGACGGGGCGGGCGTGCCGCCGCGACGTCTGTAATTCTTTAATCACCTGCCGCCGCGCGGGGCAGCGCAGCGCCGCCGCAACAGGTGGGCGGGCGCCTTTGGCCGCTCGCTGGGCCTCCTCGGGCGCCGCCGCCGCCGCTGCAGCGGACGGTAAATATTTTACTCGGCCCGCGGGCGGCCAATCGCCGGCAGGCCGGCTCCGGAAGTCGGGGCTTCTCCGGCCCTCCAGGCCTCTAGACATCGGGCTCTCAACCTACGCAATGTAGAGGTGGTCTGTGGTAGGTTTAAAGGCAGCGCACAGATATTGGCTTTTGATTTCTGGCTCCCAGCGGAGTGGCGTAATCCGCCCAACTATGATATAATGTATTATTTCGCCTGTTTTAATAAAACACTTGACAAATAATATAGTTCATATTATTTATTAATAATAATTATTAATTTCTAAGTAAATAATATAATATACAAGTATAATTATTACATTAATTATATTGTAGCGATTATACGAGTAGAGCAGTGTGTACATTCTTAAAAGAATTGCAATTAGATGTTTGATTGTCATCTGAGCACAAATTCTCTAATATTCATCTTTCGGGTGAAGGTATTATAAAATCAATTCTTGTGTTATTTAAGGAAGCATCAACATTTACGTCATTAGCGACCACTAATGCTTTTGACAATACTAACCGGTAACTGTGAAGACGATATGATGTGGTGATGATAGGAGGTGAAAGCACGAACACAAATACAGCTACGCCCGAGGCGGGAATCGTATCCGCGATCTTTTAGTCAAGAGATCGCCACGGCACTACTGTCTTAACGCTCTCGGTCATTAGGACCGGCCACCATACTGTGTGCTGCTATAATTCCTACAAGTGTTGAAAATGTATATTTTTTCCTAGACAGTATTTGTATGACTAAGATCGTTTTCATTTCTTACATCGAGATATTAATACTTATTTTGTATATTACCTCTTCTTCAAGTTGCAATCCACTTTTCAAGTTTTGTTCGTATTATTTTTTCAGTTTATCTAAATTAAACATCAAGTCCAATAGTGCATTTCTGTTGGATGCGTTGGGTGGATGGTCTTGAATTTATTTTTAATAGAAATTACGCACTTGGAAAGTTGCTGTTCTCGTTAAAATGAGATTCTGGGAAGAACAATATTCGCTTATCCGTTTCAATTCTCGGAAACTGGAGTTATCGTGAAGGTTCTGGGATTTACAGATCTCACGGTATTAATTTCTGAGAAACTACCTGTAGATGACAATGTGCTATCAATTATACTTGAATTTTTGCAAAGGAGACCCATTGATCTGTAATTTATGAATTGTTTTATGTAATCCAGCTTTATGAAGGAACTGTTAGAAAGCGTATTAATTAATTTTTTAAGCTTCTTCATTCAATTTCTTATTTTGAGGGATTTTGACAATACTTTGTACATACTATTTTAAATCTTTCAAAGAGAATGTTATTTTGATAACATTCCGCCCACTCCGCCGAGGGCCGAGCCTAGCGTTGAAGCTGAATAAAGTTGAAAAATTAACCAGGAAGATCTAGTGAAATGCAGGGAGATATGGTTATACCATTTCTTTTATTTAAGAAAAGACTAACACAATGACTTGTAACTACGTACTATTAACATGTGAATAATGCTTGTTTCTCGGTCTGCCTAACCGAGGCCGCTAAGGCTGGAGAGCCGCACTTGCCTGGGCTAGAATGGTCGCGGGTTGTAATTCCACCTCGGGCATGAATATTTGTGTGTGGCTCGTGTTGTTCCTGTAGTTCCCCCTACAGTTCAAGCAACCACAGTGGTCGCTCTATGACCAAGATGTTGATACGCGACGTAAAAAAAAACTTATTTATTCACTTGGAATGCGTAATAAAAGGTAAAATTCACAAAATTCATCCAAAAGACTGTATGGCAAAAAGCAAAAGATAGCTTTTCCTCTCACCTTTTCTTGTAAGTCTTGTCAAATATTTCAATTGAGAGTTGATTCAATAAAACATATTTGGTTCTAGGAAATCACCTCTTCGTGGCAAAATTATTTTAATTTAATTAAATCGGAGAAAAGCTTCTAATTAGGTTGGGAAATATAAATGAGCTTTTAGGAGAATTAGTACATTGTAGAAAATCAATTCTCGTAAACAGATATTATCTATGCTCTCACATAGCTCTCCCGTCATTATACTTCAATTATCTCGAGCACGCTCTTTGCAGTTCATCGTAACGTCAACAGATAGGAGCAAATCTTCCCAGGAATTGGCTAGCACACGCCGCCTCGTTAAGCAACTCGACTTCTCGTTCTAAAATGCTCGAACCGGATGGTGCACTTAGCACGCGACGCGAGCAGCGAGATTTGACGTGGCACGCGCGGTGTTTAGCCGGAAGCGAGGGCGGCGGGTGCGCGCGTCTCAATTCAGAGGCGGCGCCGTTCAGTGGCAGCGACACGCGAGGTCTTCTTGCGGCCCCCGCTCGCCGCGCACGCGACGCTCAACTAGCAGCGCACGCGCAACAGACTTCTGAGGCGAAATCACACTCTCACCCACTCACACAGCGAAGGGAAAGACTAGAAAGAAGTTGTTGCTAAGTTCACAAATAACCAGGAACGGTAAATAACAAGTGTTTATTTAGTGAGGGGGTACAAAATCCAAAATATAAATCGTACCACTACAAGCCACTTCTGCGCAAGCCACTTCTGCGCAAGCCACTTCTGCGCAAGCCACTTCTGCGCAAGCCACTTCTGCGCAAGCCACTTCTGCGCAAGCCACTTCTGCGCAAGCCACTTCTGCGCAAGCCACTTCTGCGCAAGCCACTTCTGCGCAAGCCACTTCTGCGCAAGCCACTTCTGCGCAAGCCACTTCTGCGCAAGCCACTTCTGCGCAAGCCACTTCTGCGCAAGCCACTTCTGCGCAAGCCACTTCTGCGCAAGCCACTTCTGCGCAAGCCACTTCTGCGCAAGCCACTTCTGCGCAAGCCGCGTCTGCGCAAGCCGCGTCTGCGCAAGCCGCGTGTGCGCAAGCCGCGTGTGCGCAAGCCGCGTGTGCGCAAGCCGCGTGTGCGCAAGCCGCGTGTGCGCAAGCCACGACTGCGCAAGCCACGTCTGCGCAAGCCACGTCTGCGCAAGCCACGTCTGCGCAAGCCACGTCTGCGCAAGCCACTTCTTCTTTTTTATACGTATTTAAGATCGCTGTTCAACTGCTAGTTCATATAGCGACCACTGTAGGTAACGGTAATGGCATACGGGCACACACACACACACACACACACACACACACACACACACACATACACACACATATACACACAAATATCCTCTCCCTGGGCGGGATTCGAAACCGCGAATCTTCAGGTACGATGCAGCTACGGCTCTTTAGCCTTAGCGACCTCGGCTATCCACGCCGGCAATTCCCATCTTTAATTTCTTGCCTATCCGGGCTATCCGTCACTGGGCAATGACGTCACTGCCCTGAGGAAGCCTACGACACGTCAGGCGAAACGTCGGCCTCTCAGCCAACGGCGCGACGTCTCCCTGATAGCCAAGAATTTATGGAATCGAGCCGCGGAAGCTTACGTGTGCAATTGCCATCTTTATATGACATACATATTTAATTTTAGAAATTTCTCTACATTTCTACCACTGGCTTCAACAGCCTGAACAGCAGGCTTCAACCCTGGCTACAACATCCTGAGGGAGACGCACAGGGATTGAACCCAGAGCTGTCAGCCACGCAGGATACGGGTCCGCGTCGCCTCTCTCTTAGCCGGTGCTCCAGCCGCGCCCCCTCCGCCCCCCCCCAGCCGCTGCCGGCGAGGCGCTTTGAAATACGAGCCACTTAACAGTAGCGTCCCCGCTCCTCCCCGCACGCGGTGGCGTCTTATCGCACGCTCCCCGCTTCTCCTCGCTCCGATTATCTTGGTTTCGCCCATCCTCGCCTCGCCCTTCACTCCAGTTTGCTCCCCGCCACGCGGCTCGTCCGCGTCGCGCGTCCCCGGCACCCTCCGTATCTCACCGCCATGGCTGGCAAAGCCCGACTCGCTTATCTACATCTCCAGGCATTACCACGCCCCGCTACGCTTTTCCACGCATATCCTTACACACTATGGTCTGCTATCCGCTCTGCAGTCCCTCTGGCCGAAAGGTCCTAGGTTCGAGTCCCA
Organism: Gryllus longicercus; assembly: GCA_038098605.1. Taxonomy (NCBI): domain Eukaryota; kingdom Metazoa; phylum Arthropoda; class Insecta; order Orthoptera; family Gryllidae; genus Gryllus; species Gryllus longicercus. The sequence goes on along the minus strand of JAZDUA010000836.1, from coordinate 418,237 downwards.
ACAGTGGCAGGATTTTCGACAGTAGCTTGTCAGTTAGATCGAACACAGTCGCTGTCTGGGGGAGAATTCTAGCAGCTGCTCTGATCGGTAGGTTTCCGTGGATTGTCTGACCAACACCAGGCGAATGCCGGATCAGTCCCCACACAAACGGGCCTCGGATCGCGCGCGATCTTTCCTTCCTCTTCCATGTCCTATTCTCTCCCTTACACCCACACACTTACACTAACATGCGCTACACTACCACACACGCCGGGATACCGGTCGGGAGCTAAGAGCTTGTCCCAGGTAGGGCGGTGCCCCATTTTTGGGAGATACCTGAATGGGGAAAACCCCATAGTCGACAGTAGGTCGGCTCTGGGTCTCGCCATAAGAGAGAGAAAGATAACAGCCACATCCCGAGGAAAACGCGCACTAAAATTACTGAACGAATTTCCTTGTTAGTTGACGCGCCCGGAATCACTCAATTAATCAATCAAAGCTATCCGCTACGTATTTAACTCATCGCAGCGCTTCTGCACTCGTTCTACGCTTGTTTATTGCTCGACACATTCCACGCACTCCTTGACTTGCTTGTTCATTCCTCGACTCGCTTTTCCATTCACCGACATTATTGACAACTCCCCATAACTTTCGTTCACTCCCCGGCTTGTTCATCTATGATCTTGCCGGCACGCTCCGCCTCACCCGTCCCTGGACACATCTTTCTGCTCTAACATGTTCGTTTGGTCTCCGACTCGCCTTCACCGTCACCGTCACCGTCACGTTTTGATGCTCTACGTCCATCCCTCGTCGCCACGCTCCCCGTCGCACCCTTATCACCCGCCGTTACGCCTCTTTCTTTGCGACGTCTCCACGCTTCTCGCCTCTATTGTCGCTTGCCAAACAATGATGATTCTGTCCGTTCCCCGCCTCTCTTATCCGCTCCAGATACCCTTTCCGCACCCCGCCACCCTTATCCATTCTCTGCCCCTCTTATCCGCTCCTCCATTAACCCACTCCTCGCTCCTCTGATTCGTTTTCCGCCCCTTATTCGCTTCCTGCCCCTCTTATCCGCTCTCCGCCATGTCCCTCCGCTTCTGGTCACTCTACCTCGGTCCCCGCCAGGCCTCTTATCCGCTCTTCACCCCTCGTATTCGCTCCACGTCCCTCTTATCTGCTTCTTGTCCTCTCTTATCCACTCCTCGCCATTCATATTTGCTACCCGATCCTCTAATACACTCCTCGCCCCTCTTATCTACTCCCTCTTTATCCGCTCCCCGCCCCACTTATTCGCTCTCCGCCTCTCTTATTCGCTTCCCGCCCCTCTTATTCGCTCTCCTCCATGTATCCTCGCTTCTACTCTATCTCGCTCCCCGCCATGACCCTCTCCTTGTCCCTCTAATTCGCTCTCCGCCCCACTTAACCTTGACCACATTCAGATCCTGTCTCTGGCGCCTTCTCGCAACGCTGTATCTTCTCCAGCCCCCTCGCTAAGTTTGCAAGGGCTTCGCGCTAATTACATTTTCCCTGCTACGAAAGGCGTTAAAATGGCTAATAATATAAGGAGCGATAAAGGCCGACCCAGTGCAGGAATCATTAAGCGGCCGCGCCGCAATTATTGTCTCCCGGGCGGAGAGAACGAACAGTGTTATCTGATGCGGTTGGAGTTTAACCTCGCTCGCCAGATAGAATCCGCGGGGTAGGAGGGGCGAGAAGGCGGGAGAGATGGGAATGGGGAGGTTGGGGAGGTGATTTGTTGCGTGGGTGGAGTCGCATGGCAGACGCCGGCGCAGAGAACTGTAAGACGAACTGTAAGCCGTTGAATGCAACACTGGAGAAGGACGCATTTGCTCTGGTAATGGAGAGTGCCCCAGAGAACTAGGTCAAGATTTATTAACAGAAATGGCTTTGAAGATGAAAATACCATATTTGGGAAATCCTCATTTCAAGTCTTATAAGGTGCGACCATGCTTCATCCAGAATATTGATATGACGTTATATACAGAATGTTCCAGAATTAATGTTAAACATTCTTGGGCACGTCGAGGGACCAAAAATTATAACTTTTTGCTAATAAGCAGGTAGTGGTATATTTTACAAACAGGAGTTATATGCATTATACATGTGACTTTTCCTCCTTAGTTTTTGGCAACCCGGTAAGCATTGTCACGTTCTGGCGCACTCATGGAGATTTCAAATTCTGTCTAACGTCGTGGATTTTCGCCAACGATGAGAGTGGTCGGACGTAAAAGAACAAAGCGCGTGCTTCCGGTCGCAAAATCTTAATTGTGCAATTAAACGCAATTTTCCGTAATTGTGTGGGAATCGAAGTTATGAAGGACAGGAAAGCAACCCGGCGTTCTAAACAGCTCAAGTTCCATCTTATAATTAGTGCCTACCTATCATTTACGGTATAATCAGATGGGAGAAATGAATGAGGCCATTGCGAAAAGCAGGTTAACTTTTCTTAGCAGCTGAAGCAATGATAATATTCCGCTGTACTCCGAAACTATACCGATTCATTTTCCTACCTACTAGAAAAGGAAGATAAAAGAAAAATCCTGAGTTGCTGGAGAGAAGGAAGAGGGTAATGAGTGAGAGGGGAGAAAGGACAAGGTAGAAGCGAGTAGGCGAGAGGGGATGCTAGGAAGATAAAGTGAGAAGGGAATGAGGAGGGAGAAGAGGACGAGAGAACTTCATGAGGGCTTCAAAATGAGATGGAAAGGGTGAGATGGGAAGGAGGGTGAGAGATAAAGGATATGAAAGAAGAGGGAGAGAGTGGAAGGGAGTGAGAATAGGAGGTGAGATGGGAAGGAAGAAAGAAAGAAAGAAAGAAAGAAAGAGAAGACGGCGAAAGAGAAAAGACCAAACAAAAGAGGGCGAGAGACGGAAGGAGGTGAAAGAAGATATCGAGAGGGGAAAGTGGAGAGAGAAGATTGTGAGATGAGAAGGAGGGGAGAGAAGAAGGTCAGAGAGAAAGAAAGAGAGAGGAGGCGGTGAGTTGGAAAGGACGCAGAAGACGGTGAGAGGGAAAAGAAAGAGAAGAGGGCGAGCGGGAAAGGGCAGAGAAGAGAGCGAAGAGAGAACACGATTGGAGGAGAGGGAGGAGAGAGGAAAATGTGAGAGGGAAGGATGATAGGGTGAGACGAGTGGCAGATGGAGATAGTGGAGGGGACTCGTTATGAAGGAACGGCAAAGCGGGGTAAGGAGATTGCGTGAGGCGTGCGAATGAGAAAGCGGTGATGCAGCAGCGAGACACTAGTCTCAGGGGAAATAAACAGACAAGAACGGAAGGCAAACGAGAAAAGCGAGATTCGAAGACACGCAAACGAAGATAAGAGCAACCGAATAAATACGGAAGCCGTGGAGAGGGGCTTGGCGGGGAGGGGGGCAGGAAATGCAGCCGCGGGGCGCGGGGCCGCGTTCGCCAGCTGCAGCTTTGTTTTTTATGCGCTCAATTATTTATGGATGGCGATACGGCGCCGCGGCGTGACACTCTGACAAACGTGATGAATGCCAGCTACGCGCGGCCGATCGCGCCCCGTTGCCGCCGCCGCCCCCGCCGCCTGAATTATGTATCGCGGCTGTTTGGAATGCGGCGGAGGCGCCGTGACCGCCGCCCACAACCCGCGCGCTCCGGCTACCGACGCCGGTGAAGTAGTTGCGCGAACTCGCGACAAGACGCCGGGAGTCCTCAGGGATAGGTGCTGCAAGGAAGCACGGGGCAGCGGTAATAATGAGGTGTTTAGTGGACGAGGGAAGTCCCAAGGTTGGACGTTTTGTATATATTTGCGTTTTTAAGATCTCTATATGAAGATGTTTTCAGAGATTAAAATATGGACAGCCCAGTGTAAAGAATGATCCCCATGTGAAAATACGGCTTGTACTATCATTATCAGAGTTTCCTTGAAATTAAAAGTTTGATAAAAATTGAACGGCGGTTTGCTGATGTGTATTGATTTACTTGTGGTCCGCACGTCCCATAATCGAGTTAGACGAGAACCCGTCAAAAAGGCAAAAAAATAAAAGGGTTAAACGAAATTTATTCAGGCGAAGATTGTTTCTGTGAGGATTATTGTAGTTGTTAGGGAGACGTTATTACGACTGTATTGTCGCTAAGATTGTTTCTGTTGTTAAGATTGTTGTTTATGATTGTTATTGTACTTGTTAGGTTTGTTGGTTGCTGTTTTATAGTGAGATATTACCATCAAACGATTTGAATGGTCTTATTCTCTGAGCAAACAACTGCATGTTATGGATAGATCTGTCCTAAAAAGTAGTAATCTAGTAACAAATGGAATTGTTATTAACCCCAAAACGATAAAAAATTTAAGAATTGTAATTCAAAGGCGTCATTTTACATATAATTTAATATTTTAATGATTTAATATACACGAATAACTTTGATATAGCCGACAACTTCCTTAAAAAAATAAAAAAGGAAATATAAAGGAAAAAAGGAATAATATTGAATATTATACTAAATTGGTGGGTTCAGGTCGGAGTGTGATAAGGTCGTTCACCTTTTATCTCTGGGTATTTAATTAAATTCGGTTGATAAATGTGGGAATTGTGTAATGTTCGTGGCCGATTTTCTCGGTATTCCGTCATTGCTCCATTTCATTCATCAATTTATATAATCACCTTTCATTAAGACAGTCAAATTTGAGTGCCAATGAAAATTTAGGATTAAGAAATGTTAAATATGGTCTTGAGAGACCTTAACATAGGAGAAATGGCCATTAGTCATTAGTGATAAACATGAAATCAAAACAAACTAACTTCTGCTTCCGATATGTTGGGAATTGTTTGTAAATTAGAATAATTTCATGTAAATCTGTGTAAATGGAAACGCTTGTTACCTGAACCATACTACGTAGAAAAATAGGTATTTTCGTACCGAAAATACTCTACATTTAGATACCTTTGATGAATGTGAATCTTGGAATGTGAACATTTGTTCGTTTGTCTGACCGCTCAATCAACAGAATATTTAAAGAATTTGTACTGGCTTCTAATTTACTTTGTTGTTTACATGACTAAGCCGTTCGTACTTATTCTTCATATTTTATTTATAGTCCATCGAACCCAACGTGTTATTTCAAGTAACGCGAATCACAAATAGAAAGAGATCCATTCATTCATGAATAAAACCAGATTGTATGTTTCATTCTACAATCCCCACCAAAGCAATTAGATGCTGATCGGAATGAGGTGTTTCCGTGAAAACATCCTCTCGTTTTGGCATGCATTTCAATATAAAGCAGGCATCACATTTCCTGTTATGATTTTTAGCCATTTCGAGTTTTTTGTTGCTCAAAGCAGCGATTATTAAATTACTGAGCTGTTGCGCTCATTGCTCTTGTTTCGCGCATGTAATTTCATATTAATTCGCGTTGTTATCGCGCGCATTCGCAAATTCATTTAGCGGCGCAGCTGCCCGGGCGCGGCGCGGCGCGGCGCTGCGCTGCGCTGCAGCGGCGGGGGACGCCCCGTAATCTGCGCCCAGAGCTTTGCGCCGGCGACGGGGGACAGCGGTGGCGTGAGTGGGCGGGGCCGGGGAGGGGGAGTTGAGGGTAGGGGTGGGGCGGCGTTCTACGTTCCTCGTCGGCGACACGTTGTGGTGATGGGGGGAGGTCGTGACGGGACGTATGAGGGTGGGTGCGGGTCGGGACGTGCCGTGGCATGGCGGAGAACTGGCGAGGCGTGGTGTGGTGAGGCGTAGTGTGGTGAGGCGTGGTGTGGTGAGGCGTGGTGTGGTGAGGCGTGGTGTGGTGAGGCGTGGTGGGGTGAGGCGTGGTGTGGTGAGGCGTGGTGGGGTGAGGCGTGGTGGGGTGAGGCGTGGTGTGGTGAGGCGTGGTGTGGTGAGGCGTGGTGGGGTGAGGCGTGGTGGGGTGAGGCGTGGTGGGGTGGGGCGTGGTGGGGTGGGGCGTGGTGGGGTGGGGCGTGGTGGGGTGGGGCGTGGTGGGGCGACCGTGGAAGGGTGAGACGTGATGTGGGGACCCTTGGTGTTCGGACACGATGTGGGGAGACACATGTGGTGTGGAACATACGTGGTATGGGACGTACGTGGTGTGGTGGGTACGTGGCGTGGGGACGTACGTGGTGTGGAGACGTACGTGGTGTGGAGACGTGCGTGGTGTGGAGACGTGCGTGGTGTGTTGCCACGTGGTAGGGAAGTTCGGTGTGGTCCACTGCATGGTCTTGGCGTGGTGTACTGCAGGCAAGTGGTGTGTGAGGTAGGTGAGGAAGAAACGTGTAATTTGTATGATGTAACAGGGAGACGACGAACGGGCAATGGGCATGGCGGAGAGCGTGCGTGGTCGGGAAAAACTTGGGCATTATGCCGCAGGGAAACACGAGGAGAGGGAGGTCGGGGAAAGGTGGAGGGGAACAGACTATGCATCTCGCAAGGAATGTGTCGGGAAGGGGGTGTGCACGAGTCAAATTACTGGAGGGGCATCAGGTAGCCTGGAAATGTGAGGGAAACAAGGCGGGAGAGGGTTTCGCGGGGACAACACGTTGCACAGTGAGAGGGGATTTCGGGGCGGGGGTAGCGGCGGATGGGGCTTCGACGCAGCTTCCCCGACCAAATTAATCGGCGCGTTTTCGATGCCATAAAGGGCGCACGGGGCCTGGTAACGACGGCTGGTGCGCACCGCCCCTCCCCGCCTCTACCACGATCCCCCGCACTTCCCCACGCCTCTGATTGTGCCTGAGAGGGCCGTTGGCGGCGCCACTGTCGATCCCTGACAGCGCCCCTTCTCCTCCCCCAATTGTCGATTTCAACTGTCATTTCGCGCCTCTGGAAAATGTTCGTGCTTGAAACTGTGACCTGCCACGTTTGTATCGAATTCAATCGATTATATTTGAATGTGGGATAAATATGATAGAAACAAACGTCCAGATGTTAAATATAAATAAAAATATAATGTAATCTTGATTCTCTGGTAGATACAGATTATATTTTCAGCTTTTCTCTTGTAATCCTTGAACGACTCGTATGTGTAATGGAAATGTATTATTCTTTAAAGGAAAAACATTATTGAATGAATTTCTTATGAGCAACTTTAAGTAAAGAAAACCTTCGTTTAATAGCAAAAGTCCGCAGAGGTATCGTAGGGTTAAATAATACGTTCCCTATTTTCCGTCTATCACTATATTTTGTATGATCATGTTCTTTGATTTACATTGTTTGATTATTCAATCACATTTACTCTCCTTCTTGCCCTCACTTCCAATTCCAATCACATTTTGCACATATTATTCACACTCACACTTCTTGCCCTTTAATACTGCTCTGAACTACCTTTCGTTCAGTTATATTTAACATATATTTTCATTTGTTCTAGTGAGAGTATAATTACCTTCACGCAAAATGTTTTTTTGTCGTGTATACAGTACGCACATTCATTATTTATGGTTTTATTTAGCCAGAGAAGGACAGTTTGTTTTTTTCGCAAACAATTTACATTTATTTGATGCACGAATAATACACTGACAATCAATGTAACATTCCAACGCACAAATGTTACTGGAATTGACAGCGTTTAACCGGATATCACACATCAAAGGAACCGTAGTAGAAGCTCATTAAATTATGAATTAGGTTGTCTATGAGCGGTTGCGGTTACAAAATATCCATTTATATATGCAAGATAATTCTCATTCTGCACATTGAACTGTTCACAGATTAAGTTAATGCAACATGCCAGATCATATTATTATAACAATGTTTCATGCATTTCGATTCATTAAATAATTATTGTAAAATTTTCAATGAAAGAATACAAGAGTAAATGAATAAAGAAGAAAAAATGAAAATACAATAGAAATTAAAAACGAAAAAACAAACTTTACTATCACGTTTCTGTTCTCGTTCATTATATGGTTCATTATATGATTCATTATGGTAGGTGGAGATATACTTGCATTGCATGATTATTCGATGATTAAAGTCATTGCATGATAAATTTAGATTATATAATAATCTTTAATTTATACATCTTTATACATTAATAATAAAAGAAAGTTCCAAATACTAATTTATCTTTAAAGTATTAATATAAAAACTAATCTAATAATAGTTTCTGTTAACTTAAATGAGAAAATAAAATTGTAAAGTTTGGTACGCGAAATTATTGTATTATAATTAAGGGACGATTACTTAAGAGATGGTTGATACCTTTGGTTTAAAGTCTGATTTATATCAATAAATATTTAAAAAATATTGGTTTAAATGACGGTTTAGTTTCTTTGGGTTATTTCGACTTGGACCATTGTGTACATTTTTTTAACTCGGAGGATTCTTCTTGTTAATGAAGTAATCGTGGCTTATTTTAGTATGATTTGACTTGGTTGTTTTAATGTTCACCTCTTGTTTTCACTTATTTTCATTTGTTTTTTTGATTTGTTGTTTTCACATGGTTTTCACTTAAGTTCTCAGAGGTTAAGTTTATCACAGGTTTTCTCATCATAAAATGTTTGAGACTTTTCTTACAAAGTGCTTTCTTCATAGTTATTAGACGCATATTACCCTTTTATGAACACGCATTTTCTATTATTTACCAGAATTTTTGATGGGTGTAAACATTGCGAAAATTGGTCATTCTCAGATCTTTTAAAGTTGTTGCAAGTTTATTTCTTCAGTTTGTTATTTCTTGGCGAGTGAAATACAGGGTTTCTTCCAGCGCATTCAATATGAAATTATTGCTTCTAAACCATGTTGACCATTTCAGAATTTGTAATTTTCTTTTACGCTATCTATATGAAGCGTAAAGAATTTGTAAACGGGTAATATTTTGAAAATATGATTTATGTGTGATTTTTACCTAAGATAATGACACTGTTTCGTCCGAACTGGATACGAATATACAGATTTTTAAATCACATAAAAGTGTTTGTACACAATTTATTATTTTTTCTTAATTTAATTAATATATTGCCGAATCGTATTTTTAATCGTATTTTTTCATGACCAGGAATATTTTAATTAATATATAGATTAATATTAATATAATTGCATAGCGACATTTCAATTGTAACACTTATTGAATGATCTAAGAACCTACTAACTTTAGATTAATAACAGTCATTATGAAACAAAGATTTTCAAATTTCCAAAAGCTAGACTGGTGCTAGATTAGACTTCTTAATATTATAAATTATGTGACGTAAATTTTATATGTGTTATTAATTTGCATTTTGTTTGAATGACCACCGCACACAGTTTACAAAAATAGATCATAATGTTGTGTGATATGCAAAGTAAAGTGTTCATATTTAATGCCCGTGCCTGTAATCACAGCATTTCCATCGCTCGATGTTGTAATCGACACGCGTCCAATTCACACCCGAGCAGTAATCCGACATTATTTAATTCCGCGGCAATCCGCTCTTAGGGTCGAGCGTTGCGGAGCATTTTAACTTCTGTCCTCTTCGGACACCCACTCGCGGTCGCCACTGCCTGTGAACTCCGTCCCCGCGCCAAAGCCCTGCCTTCAATCACCAGCTTTGGCACTGCCCGCAGCATCGCGCTCTAGCCTCTTTATCCGCTGCTCAGCGGATCTCGGTGGAAACAGTATTTGGTATTGTGAAATTACTATCAATACTTGAGGAAAATGAGTTTTTAATTAATTAGTATACTTACGCATATTTATGAGTTCGCGTGGCTAGCTGTTGGCCAGCGTGCTCGCTTTCCACTACGCGGCCCCGGGTTCGATTCCCGGTGTGATAAGATTATAGTGTGCGTTTTTCTTGCAATGTCCCAGTATATGTTGCTGTGTGACGATGAGAAAATTCACTCAGGCTGAGAAGATCGGAATACGTGCTACCCATACGTATTTCCTTAACCATGGCCGCGAGGCAGGGACGTCGTCCGTAGGCCTGAGCCCGTTCACGAGCTGTTGCGCCAAGTACATACGTACATACAAGCATATTAACATTCATGTGTTTGGGGACTGGGGAACTTCCTAGGATTTACGTGTGGTCACCAAGAAAATTGTGACGGGACAATGAGTAGGCAACCCGCGGGTCCCAAATGTTTCTACTGAGTGGATTCTCTTCATGCCCCTGACACTCCTAGCTTTGAAATTCTCGCATGTTCATTATATTGTTTTGCGTTGTGGCAATTCAGTATTGTTGTATAACATATTGCTATTCGCTATTGTTGCGCATTATTGCTATTCGCTATTGTTTCATGTTGTTGCTACTCAGTATTGTTTTTAATGATTGAACTTTGGAGAAACGTCTTTTGTGACTTCTAGAATTTTCCTTAGGTTGAGTCTTAGATATTTTTGCATTTAGTTTTGCTTGATTTAGAAATGAGGGAGTCCAATGTTCTGCGGAAACTCACCCTGGAAACAAATATTTTTTGGGTACACTTTGGAAGCAATTTTTGTTTTGGAGGCACATATTTTTATATACAACTATAACCAAACGTTAAAGGGATACATGTGAATTATGGTATATTAATGGGGTTGCTTTACCAATTTGCACAAGTGAAGTCTTCCCTCGCTGGTTGGACGGATCCTGGCTGTCCGAGACGAGCTTTGTGTTGACCGAAAAGACAGGCACCACGACGTAGACGCGGCTCGTCCCGTGTAGCCAAGACCAACTAGCATTTAGTAAATGCCAAAATGATACGGCCAATTTGATTCACTAGCTAGCACATTTTCAAGACAACGTCGAAGATTCACCTTGCAGATTTCGCGGTTAACATAAAATTTCCTTAATTCCAACCAAAGAAAAAGTTGTGCCACTTTTGCATACTTTCTTTAACTTAACTTAATTAACTTTAACTTAAATTTGCTTTCGTTACGTATATTAAAGTATTTTTTACTTCATTTCATGAAACGGAAATTCACTTTCATATATATAACTACATTTGCATTTTACAAACATGTAATTAAGAGACATTTTTGGACACAACACTCAGGAGTTAACTTAAATATTTAGCAGTTTTTACGCGTTTAACATTAACGAAAGATTGCAATCTATTTAGCGCATGTGTTTCATTAATACATAATATGTTTTAATTACTGGTCAAAAATTATTCGCGCTCTGGACTCCGTATCCGCTTATGGTTTGAGGACAGATAAATGTTATATAAGAATTAGCATTGCCGTTGCGCACACGTGCGTTTTACCTCGTAAACATCCCTTGGGTTTTTAATATCTATTAAATTAACGCAGATGTGGCGATGTGGCTCCTGGGAATGAACGAACTAGTTCACGTCTGTGTGAAGGGTTCATTGGAATATTCTCTCCGTGCATAAACGCGATCGCTGGGCTCATTATTGTAATTATAATTATATTTTATGCTTGCTGGCTGCGGAGGATTCAGATAGTTGGATCGTGTATAAACCCAGTGCTGTTTCAAAGGAATTATTATTTAATGGTGTTTAATATCCTAACTTTGTTACAATCACGGCAGGATGTATCACCTAATGTTGAACATTGTGTCTACAGACTTTCGCGGCGGGATCACGTGCAATTATTTTCCCTCTAGTTTATCCTGACACTTCAGGCGGTGCATCCTTGCAGACAATTTTGTGAGCTACGCGAGTTTATATTATTTTTTTAAACAATAAAGTTATCTGGCTTGTCTATTCTCAATAAATAGAAAGTTGCGTGAAACATTATCGTTCGAAGTACTTTTTTCTAACATCCGTGTTTTATTATATTAGTAGGTTAATATTCTGAATATAACGAAAATGTATCTTTAATATAATGAGATCATTCATAAGGATTCATGTTTACAAAAGCACACTGCGAATGTAACACTTTCTCTCGCTCACTTTTTTCTCATAGAGGGCTGAAATGTAAATGTCGTAAATGTAAATGTCGTTAGCTAAACACGGTGCGCAATCTGGAGATATGACGATAGAGATACAAGGGCAAGGGCAAGGGCATGCACAGAGGTTGAATTACGCGGGAGGTCAAAGAGTCTTGCAGCGTAATGTGTGTTACATATGGGGATGCAGATTTCTTTGTAATATAATATCAGATCACATAATGTACATTTTTTAAAATTTTCTCCCTTAAATCTATTTAATGTACCCGTGGAATGTAACTCTCTCCGCAGCAGAAGCATACTTAAGTGGTACAGTTATAATAGATAGACCTGTGGGAACACTGCGCATTTTGCATATCGTTGTTTTAAAAGGTTAACTAGTTTGATATGAGATCCTAACTTTAAACAGCTAGCTTTCAAACTGTACGTTACAGCACTTCACGTCCAGTATTTTGCATGAGTAAACATTCTAATAAAGAATGATAAACGTTCCCAGAAAATCAGTCAGTTTAATTTTGCCGTGGAATAATTTTTATGTCTCTGTTCCTTTAATTTATATTTATAAATTCTAGAAAACCATTATACATCCTTGGTTTACTATATGAAGAGATGATAAAGGTATTTATGGTTCATAAATTGTCAAATAATTTACATGTAGTACTATATTGCCCTTTACAAGATGCAATAAACCTTCAAAAATGTAGCCTACAAAACAAACATTTTATCACTTTCGCGACCATCAATAAATCGAATGCATACAAATAAAATCTTCTCTTCTGCTTTTTTTACGGCCTTTTACTCGGTATCAGATGTGCGTTAGCTGCGGTTCTATTTGTCGGTTCCCCGATTTTTTTTCCCGAGCTTTTCCCCGGGGCAGTCTCTTAGCTTCCTCGTATTCCGAATTTTTTTTCTCGCCGCCCCTCTCCCTCCCCTGGCTCTCCTCCCACCATTTCCGACGTTTGCCAGCCCTCACCTTCCCCGCCATTTCCCCCATCTCCGACGCTGCCCTCCATTCCCCTCGCCTCCCTGGCGCCCGCCCTTGCCCCACCCTTGCCCCACCCGCCGCTGGCCTAGTCGTCAAGTGACGCTGGGGAGGCCTCGGGCGGAGAAGAGGATGGTGGTGGCGGTGGCGGTGGTGGCGGTGCTGGGAATGGAAAGCAAATTGAGTGGCCGTCCCGTTAATTGCGTGTTACGACTGCAGGTAGGCAGCGCCCGCCGCCCTGCCCGCCGCCCTGCCCACGAGCCTAGCCCCCCTGGGGAGATTTAGTAGTGGGCAGGACGGGCGGCCAATAGGCTTGAGCACGGGGAAGAAAGAATAAAAAAACACCGAAATTTAAAGGTAGAGTGCTTCCCTCTTAGATTGCTAGATTGAATGTGTGCCAGAAGTGAAGAATAAAATCAAGAATACCAAAATATAGAGAGCAAGGGGTATTCTCGTGGAAACACTAAAATTGGTTACTGATGAAGATTGTAGATGGCAATGGAGAGGGTTGGAAATACGCGTTGACGATGATGAACTGATCTTCGATGTATGCTCTTCTTCAATGGAATTTTAGATAACAATGAGAAAATAATATGAAAATCAATTATTCGAGATCAATGTGTGGCGGGGCACGAGTTTATGTAATGAAATAATGCGAAGCATTTTAAATGACTAGCCGAAGTGTTACATCCAACCCTTCTGGTCGTTCATTTGTAAGAAACCCTGTATGACAATTTATTTCGCAAGAAATGGTAATAAAATAGGAGGCGAGAAAATGTTCATTTAAGAAGAAGAAATAATATTGTAAAAAGAAAATGTAAGAGTCGCTAAAAGAATAAATATAGAACTGAATAGATTAATCACCAAAAATGAACGAAACAGAAAGTGAAGTGATGGAAAGTCAAATAAAGCGTAAATACTAAAAGAATGCATCGAACAATCACGTACCTATACACAGATCAAAAGGAAGAAAAAAACTCGGGGGAAAGGAATTTGGAAGGAAGAGAGTAAACAAATTAGATTACAAAATTATTTGGGGCTGGGGTGAATGAATGAAAGTGGGTAACAGAAGATTCATGTGATTTGTGAAAGTGTGAATAAGAGGAAATGACAAAATATGAGGCTGAAAAATAAATGCGTAGATGTGGAAGAGGAATAAAAGTGTTTTTTAATGACACGGACGGAAGAGAGCAGTGAGAAAGCGAAAGGTGAGAGAAATGATGAAAGGAAGGAATACAGAAAGAAGGGGAATCAGAAAATGAGAGAGAATTTGAGTTTAGAATGAGACGTGAATGGATGAGTAATGCAGAGACGGGCGTGCATTGGTCAAGACGAAAAAGGAAGATAAGAAAGGGATTTTGAAGGAAGGAAATAAATTCAAAGTGAGTGGGTGCATGAGGATTTCTTATTACCTTCTGGGTCAACTTCTTCAGCCATTAGTCCTTTGAGTGCAGTGGGTGTTACTCTATCTCAGAAACAGGAGATCAGGCGCCAACCAAGTATCTCCTAGCACGATCGGGCCGGTATAGGATTCCTCTCCACCTGGGATAAGCTCTAAAATCCTGACTGATTCCTCTGTGAAAGTGAAGATTACGCAGGGCCGGTGGCCCCTTTATTAAATTATTGTTTAGGATTCGTATGGTATTAATCGGAGAAACTGTATAAAACTACCGATTGCAAGTTAGAAACGAGACGGGTGGGAAACGAGGGAGTTGCGACGACGAAGAGGGGAAAAGCTAGGACGGAAAGAAAAAGGAAAGGAGAAAAAGAAAATGAGAGAGAGAAAGTTTAATCTGATATGAAATCGATAGAACACAAGAAAGTAGTGGAGAGGAAGGTGGGGGATGAAAGAGGGAGAATAAAGAAGAGGAAAGAAAAGAAACGGAACATTAAGGAAATAGTAAAGAAGATGAAAATGAGAGGGGGAACAGAGAAGGGCGAAGGAGATGGCGAAGGCGGGGGCGGGGGCTGGGCGGGGGCGGGTAGAAGTGTGTTGGTAATTGGAGGGGGCCGCGGGTAAATCAGCAGCTGCCCTCCGCGCCTCCGGCCCCATCGACCCCGCCTTCACTTCCGCCCTCAGCGCGCTTGCCGTCGCCAGGGACAAATTGGAGGCGGTCGCTCATTTACTCTCCCTCCGCCCTTTTCTTATGCAAAACTGCGCAGCGGCCGTTGACCCCTCCCCCATTTTTTTTAACGAGAACTCCAACCCCGTCGCCCTCTTACCGCATTTTATTTTCCGCTTCTAATGACACATTAAATACTATAAGTAATTATTGTCCATGTATGTTTTGAAATTTTCCAGTAATTATTCCATTTCCTTTTGGAATAGCCGGTTGCTTTACCTCTATATATCCAGAGGCTGTCTTCTGCTGTGGAGTCACCGTGTGTAAAATAAACTGTTGAACAAGCCATTTACAATTCCTCCGGTTATCTGCGTGGTTGCTATCTGAATACATGGACATGTAAAGTTTCACTTTCCTGCTCCGAGAATGAATGTGGTTGAGAATGTGTCTAATTTTGAGTATGTTTGGAACTAATTCAGAAAGTTCTGAGACTAATAATTAATAACTCATAATAAAACGCAGAGGGTCATCAAATAAATTAAATATTGGATAAAAAATATAAAAAACTTACAATACATTCTTTCGAGTTCGATAATAGAAATAAAATGACCACACTAAATCATTGTTTTAAAAAATTCCAGTTACATTATTTCATTTGAAAGTTTTAGTAATAAGCATTATTAAATAATTGCTTGCAATTAAAATTGCCTAGTTTAGGAGTTGAACTAAAGTTCATCATAAACACAAGTGTATATTTCAGACGGATAACCAAAAAGGAAGAGAAGAACGCTTAAAAACAAATTCAATAGTATTTTAGTTTAAACATTATCCTGATTAATTAATTTGTTTATTTTTATTATTGTTATGCTGTTGTGGGTAATAAATAAATTACAACATCGTAATATAATATTTGTGAATAGTGAATTAAAAAAAATACGAGTCTGTCGACACATACGACAGCTGTCGAAATACACCAGTTGCACATTCGCTGTGTTTAGCAAGTAAGAAATACGAAACCAGAATCTTCTAATGCCAAACCAAACCAAAGAGTTCTCGATAGAAACACGTACATTTTTGAGTCCATTAGCCTTAATTTTACGGCAGGAAGAGGATATGACGTTTAAAGCAAAAATGTGATGTAATAAGCAAAAACACAACGGTATAGCTCTCTTTACTGTTCCTCTGCTTGTCATAATAAGAAAACTACAATTGGAGTGAAACAGAATGAACAACAAAAGTTGTACTAGAACTACGTATAAAAATATTCTTTAATTTTCAAACTCTCCTCTGGGAATGACTCAATTTTACTAGCTCAATGTAATGTAAATTCATTTCTCCAGTACTTTCTGCATTCACCCTCATATTTTATTCTTCTTTTGTTGTTAGTTTGTGATAAAACCCAAAGTAGTCCAATCCCTTCCTGTTCTTATCATCACCAAAATATAATTATTGGTATTATTTCCGAGTAATACAATGCTATCTTTTTGACTATTGTTATATGCATTAAAGGTAGAAAGATTAAACCCTCTATAAGATTATTTTTTTAAATGAAATGTAAAATTATTCACTTTACGTTTTGTAATGTGTTATAATAGCACTTTTTAAACGGAAATAATTTGTTTCGAGTATTTTTGGTTTGCCAAGGTTTAAGTAATAGTGAGAGGACATTGCAATGAGATTCTACTCGTGCTATACTTAATAGAAAACTCTGCAACGCTTTTCACTGCACTGTGCCTTTACTCACTTTGTAGACTAGAGTCACCGCCTGACAGACGCAATCTGTTCTCGCTTCAATTTTAACTATTAATAAAATTACAGTTGATTGACGTAAAACAAAGTAGTTTTATTAAAATTCCAATCGGCTCGCTAATGAATTTAGACATTTTCAGAGCACGCAAGTGTTTCCGTATTTTCGTGCACTGTTATTCACGATGACGAATTTATAAAAACCATTTTATCGCAAAATTGTTTCATAATGACCTTAAATGTAAACTCATTAACGAAGTTATATTCAAATGTTCTAACAGGTGTTTCATTTTTGTTGGAATTGAGTTTGCATGGTAATAGTTAACAGCAGTTTGAGATGAGTTTCATTAAAGCTTCCTTATGATTTTCTGTAAATTCTGTGTAAATGCGGGAGTTGACTTAAATTCACTATTTTTATTTTATATTCGTCTGTTAATTTTCTTCAAAATTGAAGACCAGAGACAACATATGAATCGCAGGAAACAAAAACGATCCATATCTGGGAGATTCAAATTTTGAAGAGCAAGCAAAAAGATTCCAAACTTCAGACATCGATCATTTTTTCTTAAGATTAACAGTTGAAGGACACTGTACGGACGTTACAGAGTTCACGGTCAACGAACGTTTATGCATAGAAAGTTGAATTTATATTGTAACGTTTCTCGTGGTGAATTAAAACTCACTGGTATTATTTAAACAAAAACTTTTATTCGTGAACAATTATACACTAAAATCTACTGACACTAAAAACTACTTGGTCTATTTACAGATATATTACACTTAATTATTTTTCTTTACACACGACTCCGTTCTCTTGATTATTTATTTACACAGTTCACTTCTTACACACTATTTATTTACACTGTTCTTTTCTTCTACAGCATCACCCAGTCCGATGCACTGTCCACGGTCCACTGCACTGACCCCAATTCTCTGCGCAGACCACAATTCCCTGCGCAGACCACAATTCCCTGCGCAGACCAGGGTCCACTGCACTGCTGTTTACCGCGATGCACGCTTCATAGCTCAGCTTCCACTGCAGACTTCAAACTGCTGACTGCTGTTCCCCTACTGCACCACTGTTCACCGCAACGCACACTTTACAGCACAGCTTCCACTTCAGACATACTGACGGACTGACTGGTTATTCACTGATTACATGCACTGACTTACTCTGACACACTAACTTACACTAACTTCTTACTGACTGACTTCACTGCTACTCAATGACTTCTACTCCCTCGTGGTCGCCGGCAGCGGCGCATTTATACCTGGCCTGGGCTTGTCCCGATTCACCCGGCACATTCTCCGCGTTTCCCCGCGACTCGCGAATAGTCCGGAACCGTCTAGTTCGGGGGGAAGGGAAGGGGCGCCGGCAGATGACGCAATCCACGCGCAGTGAATCCGGCAGGTGATGCAATATTCGTTACAATATGTTAAGGACAGTTTCCAACCGTTAACGCAAAACGCGCAAAATGTGACATCGAACCTTTTTTTTACACCGATTCGTATAATGTCAATATTCATTTGAGAAATTTCAAATTTTGCACACAGCTACTCGAGTTATTAATTGATGTGTGTGGAGAGCAGATGTTGAGGATTCTGAAGAGCAATGATAACTATTTCGTTTTATTCCACTCATATACGTTACAATCTTCTTAACTTCAATAAGTATTCACACTGACTTATGCACCTACATGTTTGAAACCAATTTATTAGAGGGACGTTTTCTAATAAAAACGAATTAAATAGTAACATTAATTTCAATCAAAGGTTGATTAGCCGTCGATTTCCGGGTAATAATATATCATAATCATTTATAAAACTGCGCTGCGCCGTATTCCCAATCGCATCTCCTCCCCCGTCTCTGGTTGTTTCACCACCACCGTTCACTCTGTCCACAGCATAATCCAACGACCGCAGTTTGTAGGACAGGGGTCCAGAAGCATAGATCGCCCACACACGTACAAGCCCACTTCGAGTCTGGTTCTGGAAGAGGGAGCAGGTGGACGGACTCCCCTGAAGTTTCTCCAGTCGCTTCGGCGTTGACGAGTGACTTCTCCTCACCGGCGCGGAGGCGCGCTGCCTGGGGGAGAACCAAGAAACAGGAAGCATGGATTGTCCATTGAAAGCTGTCCTTGCACCTTTATTCTCATGTAGTATTTGAGCGTCCTGCGCCCATCCGTCCGTTCTTCCGACCATCACTCACGATTCTATCTTTCCGTCCACCAATCGAGACAAATTAGGTGTCATTCGAAGTTATTCGGATTCCAGATGGAGAACTTATGATTTCTTTGTAGATCACCAAACAGATTCTAAAATTTCCCCCAAACCATGTTTTTGCGTTTTCAGCGCTGCTATCTATCTTTGGCCTCGCGCACCAGGTGTCTCAGCGCCATTACCTCTGAAGACGCGACAACCAGGTTTGTTGACAACTAAATGATGAAGGACACAGGTCTCTATTGCGGTATCGCCATAATGCTTGGACGATTGTATCGCTTGGACGCCGTTGCTACAGAATGCATTTTAAAACGTGTTTTTAGGAAGGAAAATGTTCATCGACTGCGTTGTCTGCACGTAAAATGGTTTTATAGGATACTTTTGTTACGGATTGCTTATACGAATGTGATAATGTGATATTCCTCTTTTGTAGGATAATTTCAACAAGAAGAATGTAGTTGTAGAATAGGAACTTGCAAATGTACGAATGCTCCTTAATAAGCCGCCGATAATACATCGAGATAATTAGGTCAACTCTTCGGGAGTGTTTGGATCAGGTTCTACAACACCGTATTTTGGGGGCGTAGCCCGAAAGAACTTCCGACAAGGAAAATTGCTATTACATTTTTTGTATTGTTTTATTTAATTTCACTTCTTAAGCATTATTTATGTACTACATCTGAGTGTGAAGTGCCAGACAGTTTTATGTTGAAGGTAACTTTTTATTTAGAACTTGCGTAGTAGGCAGTTTTAACAATTGAATGTATTTTTAAAACAATTTAAACCGTCGGCAACGTCACATTTGATGTTGTTGAGCAGCGGGGTGCACGAAGGATCTGACCACCCGAGCATGGTACGCGCTCTCGGGACCCGTGGCCAGCCTTCCAAACTCACTCCTGATGTGGAGAGCCCTTGAGGTTGGGAAAGTATCAGCTGACACCTGAGACAAGTGAGCGATCTCGCGAAGGGCTCTAGCGGGAAGCGAACACGCCTTTCCTAGAACACTGATATAGTTAAAGCTAGCTGCCGCTTATACGCTCCCTGAATGTGGAGATTGAATGAGGGACGCCGGGAACCCGGAGGTGGGAACCCGGAGGTGGGAACCCGGAGGTGGGAACCCGGAGGTGGGAACCCGGAGGTGGGAACCCGGAGGTGGGAACCCGGAGGTGGGAACCCGGAGGTGGGAACCCGGAGGTGGGAACCCGGAGGTGGGAACCCGGAGGTGGGAACCCGGAGGTGGGAACCCGGAGGTGGGAACCCGGAGGTGGGAACCCGGAGGTGGGAACCCGGAGGTGGGAACCCGGAGGTGGGAACCCGGAGGTGGGAACCCGGAGGTGGGAACCCGGAGGTGGGAACCCGGAGGTGGGAACCCGGAGGTGGGAACCCGGCGGTGGGAACCCGGCGGTGGGAACCCGGCGGTGGGAACCCGGCGGTGGGAACCCGGCCGTGGGAACCCGGCGGTGGGAACCCGGCGGTGGGAACCCGGCGGTGGGAACCCGGCGGTGGGAACCCGGCGGTGGGAACCCGGCGGTGGGAACCCGGCGGTGGGAACCCGGCGGTGGGAACCCGGCGGTGGGAACCCGGCGGTGGGAACCCGGCGGTGGGAACCCGGCGGTGGGAACCCGGAGGTGGGAACCCGGAGGTGGGAACCTCGAGGTGGGAACCTCGAGGTGGGAACCCGGAGGTGGGAACCCGGAGGTGGGAACCCGGAGGTGGGAACCCGGAGGTGGGAACCCGGAGGTGGGAACCCGGAGGTGGGAACCCGGAGGTGGGAACCCGGAGGTGGGAACCCGGAGGTGGGAACCCGGAGGTGGGAACCCGGAGGTGGGAACCCGGAGGTGGGAACCCGGAGGTGGGAACCCGGAGGTGGGAACCCGGAGGTGGGAACCCGGAGGTGGGAACCCGGAGGTGGGAACCCGGAGGTGGGAACCCGGAGGTGGGAACCCGGAGGTGGGAACCCGGAGGTGGGAACCCGGAGGTGGGAACCCGGAGGTGGGAACCCGGAGGTGGGAACCCGGAGGTGGGAACCCGGAGGTGGGAACCCGGAGGTGGGAACCCGGAGGTGGGAACCCGGAGGTGGGAACCCGGAGGTGGGAACCCGGAGGTGGGAACCCGGAGGTGGGAACCCGGAGGTGGGAACCCGGAGGTGGGAACCCGGAGGTGGGAACCCGGAGGTGGGAACCCGGAGGTGGGAACCCGGAGGTGGGAAACCGGAGGTGGGAAACCGGAGGTGGGAAACCGGAGGTGGGAAACCGGAGGTGGGAACCCGGAGGTGGGAACCCGGAGGTGGGAACCCGGAGGTGGGAACCCGGAGGTGGGAACCCGGAGGTGGGAACCCGGAGGTGGGAACCCGGAGGTGGGAACCCGGAGGTGGGAACCCGGAGGTGGGAACCCGGAGGTGGGAACCCGGAGGTGGGAACCCGGAGGTGGGAACCCGGAGGTGGGAACCCGGAGGTGGGAACCCGGAGGTGGGAACCCGGAGGTGGGAACCCGGAG
This sequence comes from Gryllus longicercus, assembly GCA_038098605.1. Classification (NCBI taxonomy): domain Eukaryota; kingdom Metazoa; phylum Arthropoda; class Insecta; order Orthoptera; family Gryllidae; genus Gryllus; species Gryllus longicercus. The sequence goes on along the minus strand of JAZDUA010000836.1, from coordinate 396,958 downwards.
GTGGGAACCCGGAGGTGGGAACCCGGAGGTGGGAACCCGGAGGTGGGAACCCGGAGGTGGGAACCCGGAGGTGGGAACCCGGAGGTGGGAACCCGGAGGTGGGAACCCGGAGGTGGGAACCCGGAGGTGGGAACCCGGAGGTGGGAACCCGGAGGTGGGAACCCGGAGGTGGGAACCCGGAGGTGGGAACCCGGAGGTGGGAACCCGGAGGTGGGAACCCGGAGGTGGGAAACCGGAGGTGGGAAACCGGAGGTGGGAAACCGGAGGTGGGAACCCGGAGGTGGGAACCCGGAGGTGGGAACCCGGAGGTGGGAACCCGGAGGTGGGAACCCGGAGGTGGGAACCCGGAGGTGGGAACCCGGAGGTGGGAACCCGGAGGTGGGAACCCGGAGGTGGGAACCCGGAGGTGGGAACCCGGAGGTGGGAACCCGGAGGTGGGAACCCGGAGGTGGGAACCCGGAGGTGGGAACCCGGAGGTGGGAACCCGGAGGTGGGAACCCGGAGGTGGGAACCCGGAGGTGGGAACCCGGAGGTGGGAACCCGGAGGTGGGAACCCGGAGGTGGGAACCCGGAGGTGGGAACCCGGAGGTGGGAACCCGGAGGTGGGAACCCGGAGGTGGGAACCCGGAGGTGGGAACCCGGAGGTGGGAACCCGGAGGTGGGAACCCGGAGGTGGGAACCCGGAGGTGGGAACCCGGAGGTGGGAACCCGGAGGTGGGAACCCGGAGGTGGGAACCCGGAGGTGGGAACCCGGAGGTGGGAACCCGGAGGTGGGAACCCGGAGGTGGGAACCCGGAGGTGGGAACCCGGAGGTGGGAACCCGGAGGTGGGAACCCGGAGGTGGGAACCCGGAGGTGGGAACCCGGAGGTGGGAACCCGGAGGTGGGAACCCGGAGGTGGGAACCCGGAGGTGGGAACCCGGAGGTGGGAACCCGGAGGTGGGAACCCGGAGGTGGGAACCCGGAGGTGGGAACCCGGAGGTGGGAACCCGGAGGTGGGAACCCGGAGGTGGGAACCCGGAGGTGGGAACCCGGAGGTGGGAACCCGGAGGTGGGAAACCGGAGGTGGGAAACCGGCGGTGGGAAACCGGCGGTGGGAAACCGGCGGTGGGAAACCGGCGGTGGGAAACCGGCGGTGGGAAACCGGCGGTGGGAAACCGGCGGTGGGAAACCGGCGGTGGGAACCCGGCGGTGGGAACCCGGCGGTGGGAATCCGGCGGTGGGAACCCGGCGGTGGGAACCCGGCGGTGGGAACCCGGATCTAGAAGTCCAGAGTTCCGAGTCTGCGGGTGCTGGAGGAAGGCTTGGGCGGCGCTGACGCGGGCGTTTCCCACATGTCGCCGCCTCCTTCCGACGGAAGACAAATCGAAAGCGCCCCGCGCGCACTGGGCCCAAACGCGCAGACGGGCGCCCACATAAAGAATACAATTCTCGCATATATTTCAAACCGTTTAAGATGGCCGGTTTCCATGTTTTCCCGGTTGCCTAGCTTATACAGAAATCATGTGTAATGCTGCTTAAGAATTAGCTGTCTGGCGTAAAATCAGTTTATTACACGCTATTGTTTGGTATCAGTGTGATCTTAAAATTTGAGGCACACAATTCGTCGGTGTGCGTTGTGAAACGTTAAGTCTCGATCGGTAGGATGTCTAATTTACACCAAAAAACTAGTAACCGTCAGAACTGATTCCTTCAAAGATTTGGAACACAGAAAAAAACAATAATCCAAGTATTCGTGCATAAAATGTGAGAAATAACGAGGCATGGTGCAGGTGAAATAGATGTGCTGCTTCAGGTAATAAAAGTTCTAGATTTTAAATATACGTATAAAGTGTTTCTAAAGAGATTTTGAGACGTAAATAAATTGTATAAAATGTGAATAATAGAAAGGCATGTTATTTTTATCTCTCCAAGTAAAGCTTATCTCGCACATAGCACAAATGTTTATTTCCGTTTTATTCGTTTATGAGTTGAATAATATGTGAATAATAGAGAACATTATTATATTTTAATGTCTCTAAGTAAAGCGTATCTTTCTAATAGCATGGCCGTTCATTTCTGTTGAGCGACTGCGACCGAAGCGCCATCTGCGCCGGGTGCTCAGGTGGCTGCTTTCGCCCAGTGCCCAGCGCCCCCTCTTGGCGAGTCCTGAGCGGCCCGCGTCGCTTGATGGATTGCTTCCCCGCGCTCTGTTATTCTTCCGACTGCGGCGGCGACGTAACGAACCAACGCCCACTCTTTCCCCACCCCCAGCCCTTAAGGCCCACCCCGCGCGCCCCTCGGCTTTCGCGCTCCGCCGACTTCTGGCGCTGTAACCGCCGCTCAGCAAATCTGCAATAACGCTCTATGTGATTGATTTATTTGCTTGCCTCGCGACGGGCACCCCTCCCCCTCCCCACCTCCCCCCACTGAGGATATTGAAGGAGAATTTCAATTGGGCGGCTGTGTCAATTCGGGCTTTATGAGCAACAAATTGCAAGCTAAGTAGGTGAATATTGTTCGTGGTGAAAGCTTGCTTATCTGATGTTTTATTCAGTTATTGATCAAAAACGTGTTTTCGAGGAGTAAAATTAAAACATTATTTTCAATGAATTGTAATAAAATTACGTGGAACGTTTTGTTGAGTTTCGAAGAAGTATTCTTGAATCAAATATAATTACTGCTCACGCAACCTCGTATTTACAACGTATCTGACAATCCTGACAGCCTAATCAACATGCCTGACAACTTAACAACTGTACAGATTAATTCTTAATTACGCTGGGTATCACAAGAAACTACAAATTCCTTAAGTTTTTTAGAGCGCTCGTAGTCAAACTAGTCTGCGGGGCCTCTTGGGTCTGTAAGTAGAACTTCGCCTGCCCCCGTTTGAAGCTTCCGATCGCCATCAAGAAATGCTCATTGGACAAGGATTATAATTGACTCTAGCTTTCCGCTCGAAGAACATTATTTATCTGAACTTTATTTATCTCTAAGAAACTTTTTTTATTTATCTGTGAAGAACCAACAGCTTAAAATCACTGTACAACTCAACGTAGGCCCTATATTAGTAAAATGTCTACCTGGATTGCATTACCTCACTCTCACTTCCGAGCAAGAAGATATGTGCTCGCTCACTTTAGACTCTGCTGCTGTAGAGGGGCTCCCTGCTAGTTTTGGGGTGAAATGTATTGGTTATGTTTATGAAGGACATTCATAACGCAATGCACGTTGAATCAACTGAGGTCACTGCAGTGCCTCTGACCGGAGGGCCTAGGACAGAGGTTCCAACAGTTTCAAGATTGTCGACACTAGCCAAATATCTTAGTCGAGTTGTGTCACTGTGCGGAGAAGAATTACAGCGGCCGTCTGCTCTGATTTTGTCGTTTTCCGTGGCTTCTCCGAACAATACCAGGAGAATGCTGGAGCAGTACCCTAACAAACGGGCCACGATATTTCCTTCCCCTTCTTTGTCCTAACCTCACCCCTTTCTTACACACACACTTACATGCACTACACTACCGCACATGCCAGGAGACCGGTCGGGGGCTTAGAGCTGGGCCCAGGTAGGGCGGTGCCCCGGTGTTCGGTGAAACTTCTCACTAGCTGGTCGGTATCTTCGTGAATTAGAATTAGAATTAGAATTAATGCCTTATTTTACGTGGCGAGACTCGGGCCATCAGGCCCGCTCTTCCGTCTGACCACGCAAATTTCACTACGTTCCTATCACCCACTAGCGAAGAAATGAGGTATTTCTTGGGCGACGAAACAGGCGATTTTGAATTTAGCTCAGAGGCGTCATTTAGGCTTGGGGATCTTTTACATGCAAGTAAATCTACCAACATGGGACAGCCGGCTTTACTTCCCCTCCGAAGGAAGGCGTACGAAGGATTTTTTCGCCCTTAAAAATCCACAGCTTCGATCGGGTTTGAACCCGCCAACTTGGGTACAACAGTCCGGTACGCTAACCGTTACACCATCGCCGCCGCAAACCGCCGCCCCCGTCGTGATCTCACCATCCAGCTGGGGAATAATAACCGCCACCTCCCGAGAAAAAACATTCACTAATCTTACAGGACTAATGACTTTAAAAGTTGACGCGCTCGCAATCACTAATCAATCAATCAAAGCAATGTGGTTTGATAATTAATGAACACTTGAGTGATACTGAACTATAATGTTTTTTTTTATTTATTTATTTTATTTGCAATTTGTTCATCTGAACAATAGGCAAATCATTTAGCAAAGTTACAATGGCATGTGAAGGAACTGGGCATTCTCAGTCCTTCGTGAATTCATTTTCAGTAATGATCAAATAAATGGTATAAATCACAAATATAACATAGGACAAATATGACCAAGACAGAAAAACAACAGACAATATATAAATACACTGGCAATCATGAACGTAATTATGTTTATCCATATATATATATATATACATACATACACATATACATATACATACACATACACACACACATATATATATATATATATATATATATATATATACATATATATATATATATATATATATATATATATATATATATATATATATATATATATATATATATATATATATATATATATATATATATATAAATTTAAGCTGTTTTGCTTAGTTACAGTGCAATTACTATAACAGTACAATATACATTTTGTTTATTAATGATCGAACCTATTTAAAAGGTCCAGGGGATGAAATCTGCACAATCTTCTTAATTCTTGACTATTGTCTAGTAAGTTTAATGCAAGGTAATTTGGATGGTTTTCTAATCGCTTATAATATCTTTGGAATCTAAATTGGACTTCTTGGTTTATTGTAGGTATGTGTAAGTCATTGTGTAGTGTTGTATTTGAAACAAACCACGGGGCATTGGCAAGCAATCTTAGAGTTTTTGATTGGAATCGTTGCAGTATTTCTAGGTTTGAGTTAGCCGCAGTGCCCCAAAGTTCTATTCCGTAGGTCCAAACAGGTTTTATTGTTGATTTATAAATCAGTACTTTATTAGCCAATGAAAGAGACGATTGTTTGCCTAGAAGCCAATAATATTGCTTGATTTTAATTTCGAGAGCTGTTCTTTTCTTTCTGATGTGTGTCTTCCAAGTCATTTTTTGATCTAAATGTAGACCAAGGTATTTTACACAATCTGCCTGTGGTATATCCTTGTTGCTGATTTTAATTGGAGGACATCTATTTGGTCTAAGTGCAAACGTTACATGGACAGATTTACTTTCATTAGTTTGTATACGCCACTTTGTGAACCATTCCTGCAGCACAGTGAGGTATTCTTGAAGATTTTCTGATGCTTCGATGGCATTTTCATGAGAAGTTAAAAATGCTGTGTCGTCAGCAAACATGGCTGACGTGATGTCCGTTGAAACAGGTAGGTCGGCCGTGTATAGTAGATACAGTAGTGGACCGAGAACACTACCTTGCGGTACTCCAGCTGCAACAGGATAGAATGATGATGTTTCTTCCTTAAATTTTATTTGAAAACGTCTTTCAGTAAGATAGGAGCGAAGTAGTGCAAAAAACGGGTGGGGTAACATATTTTTGATTTTATATAAGAGTCCTGAGTGCCACACCTTGTCAAAAGCTTGGACTACATCCAAAAAGACACCAGAACAATAAAGTTTCTTCTCCAGCGCTTCATTAATGACTTTTACTACTCTGTGGATTTGTTCGGTAGGGGCATGTTTCAACCTAAAGCCGAATTGGTAGTCTGGAATGATGTTGTTTTCTGCTATGATTGGAAGTATCCGCTTGAGGAGAAGCTTTTCGAAGATTTTTGACAAGATTGGTAATAAGCTTATCGGTCTATACGAGGATACTTCGGAAACAGGTTTCCCCGGTTTTGGTATGACAATAATTTGACTGTATTTCCATTGAGAGGGAAAATGTCCAATTCTGATGATGGCGTTGAAAATTGAGGTTACCAATGCTAGTGCTTTTTTTGGCAGGTTTCTTAGAACAATGCCGGTGATGAGATCGTAGCCAGGTGCTTTATGAGGATTAATTTGTTTTATTGCATATGAAACTTCGGTTGTCTTGAAATGCTTTATTGGTAAAGACATTTGATATGGTGCATTAATGAACTGAATAATATTTCTTTCTTGTTCTTCTTCATCTGATGGGAATGGTTGGAAAACTTTTGCAAAATGTTCCGCAAATACTGTTGCTTTTTCGTGGTTGGTTCTAGCCCATTTTCCATGTTTATCACGTATAGGCGGCACAGGTTTGATTGGTCGTTTAATGCGTTTGGTGGCTTTCCATAGGGAGTAGTCGTTGTCTTTGGTTGGTGATAGTCTTTCAAGATACTCCTTGGTTTTATTTTCATGTAGGTCTTGAAGAAATCTTTTAAGATCCTGCGCTGCCCTGTTTAAGTTTCGTTTATCATTTGGATCATGCGTGGTTTGCCAAACTTTCTTAAGTCTCCTCTTATTTCTTTTCATTTCGTCAACTATTTTGGGGTATTTGTAAGAAGCTGTTCCGTACGTTTCTGGTGTAGCGTACCATGCTGCTTGTTGGATACTAGTAGTTAAAAATTCAACTGCTTCATCTATATCAAATTCACTTTTTAGAGGAACGTTTGCAGTAATATTTACATTAAGCCATGTTTGAAAGTCACTCCAATTCGTTTTTTTATTGGAAATACTAGGTTTAGAATTATTTTCTATTATATGAGAGCTAATAGTTAATATTACTGGAGAGTGATCGGAGGACAATTCGAGAGAATTTTCAATTGATGTAAAGCTCTGATTTGTTCCTTTCATGATAAAGAAATCAAGTAAGTCCGGCAGCTTATTACAGTCGGTTGGCCAGTACGTTGGCTCTCCTGTCGATAGCGGTTCTGCGTTGAGTGACGTGACTACGTTGAGTAGTGTTTTTCCTCGTAAAGTCGACAGTCTTGACCCCCACTGCGAATGTTTTGAGTTGTAATCACCTCCAGAGATGAACCTTGCACCCAACGTATCGAAATATTCTCTATACATTTCTTCCGTTATTTTATGCTTTGGAGGGCTATAGACAGCTGATACTGTCAATGAACCGAAACTGTCATAAACTAGTACAGATGTGGCTTGCAGGTAATCATTTTCAAAATTTGATTTCAAAGAATGCTGTATGTTTCTTCTTATTATTATCGCCGTACCTCCATGGGCTGTGCCATCTGGGTGTTTTGTATCATATATTTCATAGTTAGGTAGTTTAAAGAAACTTTTTTCCGTGAAATGAGTTTCTGAGATGAGCATTATGTCAATTTTTTCGTCTTGTAGAAAATTGTTAATTTCTCTGCAATGTTGCGCTAGTCCATTGGCATTCCATACACCAATACGAAATGTCTTCATAATTTGCTTATTACTTTGGTCATGAGGCTTATCAGGTTGGAGATTTGATCACTTTGCTTGGTTAGTATTGATTCAAATTTTTGAAAAGTTTCTTGAACAGTTGATATTAGTTGTGCAATTTCAATATTACTATTATCATTTGTGACTTGATGTGATGGAGGGTACTTGGCTACGTGGGCCCAAGTGCGGTGTTGCATTTCGCTAGGTACGTTACTATTTAAAAGTTTGTTGCTTCGATGGTGTGAGTGAGAAAGATACGAATTTTGTGTATTCTGGGGATATTTACTTTGTCTTATTTCTTGGTAGACTTCGCATCCCTTGTAGTTTGCTGGGTGGTTTTGCTCACATAGAGCACATTTAGGTGGGTCTTCTTTTCGCTTTTTACAGACTTCGGTCGGATGATTTTCTCCACATTTCACACAGCGATGTTTTCGATGGCAGTATGTCCTTGTATGTCCATATTCTTGACATCTTTTGCATTGTACGATTTCTTTCTTCTTTCGAGGTGCTTCTATTTTGATTTTGCAGTTCAGTAAACTATCTATGTTATAAATATCTTTATTATTTTTGCTAGGTTGTAGATCTATGAAGAAGAGAGGGAGTGGCGCTTTTGTTTGTCTGTGTTGAATATTATAAATTTGGCGAACCTTGTGGCCGTAACTTTCAATTTCATCTTGCAGTTCCTTAACATCTGCATTTGCATGAATTTGTTTAAGTACAACCCTAAAAGAACGCTCTTCTTTGAGCTGATATGTATGAAATTGCAATTTTTTATTTTCAAAATGTTTTATGAGCTTTCTATATGCTTCAACTGTACTTAATATGACTTTGACACTGTCACTGTTCAGTAATTTATAGCTGTATTCCTCCTTTTTTTAATACTTCTTCAATGCATTTTTTTAAGATATTCACGTCTTTTATTCCTGGTAGAAAAATGGGTGGAATTTTATTACCATTGGTTCGTTCGTTGGATTCAGATTTTTCTATTGTGTTGTTTTCTGGTTCTGTAGAAGAAAGAAGTTCGAATTTGTTGTAATTTGTGATACTTTCGGTAACTGGTATTTTCTTTAGAGCTCTTTGTGAAGGTTCACTAATTTTTCGTTTCCGCCGTCTCGGGACGACTTCTTGCCACTCCAGAGTGTTATCGCACATACCTTCAACAGATGACATTGTTGATACGTCTGTTGTACTACTGCTTTGTTGTGCTAATCTATCGGTCTTCTGACAATCCGTATCTGCACTGCTTGTTGATAGCGGTAACTGTGGTTGCTGCGTCAGGAGTTGCTGTAGTTGATTTAGTTGCAGAGGCGGTTGTGGAGGCACATGATATTGAGTTAGAAGTTGAGAGAGTTGTATTTCTATTATTTGTTGCTGATGTTGGTGGTGTTGTAGTTGTTGCTGAAGACGTTCTTGCTGTTGACGTATTGCTTGATCTGGGATGGGTTGCACAGATTCACTGTTAAACGAGTTTTCACCACCATTTTCACTATATGTAGCGTCCATTGCGCTTCGAATTAGTTGCCCCGTAACGGAGCAACTACTTGTGGCCATTCACTAGTCTAAAAATGATTTATTGGTTTTTACTACAACTAAAATAACACTTTTTCTGAACGTGGCACTGTTCACACCGCTCACACGAACGACACTGGCACTGAGTGTTATCGCACTGCTCGCTGCTGATTCACCACTGCCAGAAAGCGATAAGGCAGAGCTACCTCGGTTACGAAGCGTTCGCCTCGGCGGCTCGGACCGGACTGAACTATAATGTGAGTGTATAATGTTGATGTTTAGTTTTCACTACGGAGTCTTGCAATTAAGCTAATTGATTTTGCTTTCCTTGTTTGCCACCTTCATGGAAGGTCCTTGACCAATTAGATTAAAACGTAACGTTTATCCTCACGAAAGACATTCATAAATTACAGTAGGTGGTGATTGTTGAACGTTAATAAACACTTGTGTGATGTTGGACTGTAATGTGAGTGTTTAATTTGTGGTTGCCTGGTTTACATGCAGAAAATTTGTGATGGCATTATGGCTTTCAGCGGGTTGGTAAGTAACTTCATTCATTAGGCCAAGTTTGAATGTCGCATCCGGAAGGACAGTGACAATTCAATAGCTGGACTCTGTCCCGCGAAATGTAAATGTATTGACAACGCGTGGGCAGCAACTCATAATAACATTTCTTAATTTGGTTTCATATTGAATTTTAATTTTTTAGATGATGTTAAGAAAACAAGGTGTTTTGAATCATCTTAATTACATGACTACTACTGTTCTGGGGTAAGAGCGGCATAAACTTTAATTACTCTACCTATAAATACAAGGGGATATGAGAGGTTGCATTGTAAATATTCAGTTCATTGCCTAACAGTAGCTCCATAGCAATTACTGAGTTGATAATATCACTAAAACTTTCTTTCATTTCCTCACGTAAATATTACATACAAATATTATAATACATTAAAAGGCATTATTTTTTTTTAGGTAAGGTCTTTCATCATTTGGATGCAATAGTAGCGTGGGTAAGTTAACGTTATTTTGTTATTTGTAATGGAAAATATGGCCTTTGCCATAAGAGCGTTGCGTTGACGCGCGTCATCTAACGCTGATGACGTCAGCTGCGTAGACGCGCGTCAATGTCTGCCCAGACGAGTCACATAACGCGCGTCGTAGATTAACAGTGAGTCTTGTGCGAAAATGCACATGAGCGTTCTTGGCAACGTGCGTTGTGCCCACAACTTAAGCAAAACGTTTAAGCTTCAATGTAAGCCAAGATAACTTGCGTTTTCTAGCTTTAAACGAGCGACGCCCGCTAGGCGACGCGCGTTGGCAACATCGCACGTCGTCATGAGCCCTCGTATGCCGTTTCGCAAAAGATTCAGTGTTAATTTTCGTCGAGCGTTAAGTGACTCGTCTGGGCCGACATCAATACGCGCCGACTCAGCTGACGTCATCAGCGTTAGGTGACGCGCGTCAACGTAACGCTTGTGTAGTACAAACAATAATAATCCAAAAAAAGTAGTAATTTGAAGTAGAATGTTAAGAAAATATACAATGTTTACTCATAGAATTCATGAAAATATTTTTAATGAAAATGAAAAGAAATAGATATTATATGAAAATGTCTACTTTTGTTAGTTCTAAGAATACAGTAACAGTGTGATATCTTTGACAGTTCGGGGAGGCTGGGAAACGTTATTGCTTTTGTCAATGTACATTCTTTGAGATCTAGACCATGTTGCATAAATGATATCGAATTTTCACTCGTTTAATCATGCTCAGTACAATGTAGAACAATGCTTGAGTTATAAAAGAATTATGCAACTGATAATTGAAACACTGATTTCATTAAATGTTTCATTCAGTTTTCAATAAATAAACTTAATTTTTTGAATATTTTCATTCAATTACTCGACTACTAATTTTCGTTTCTGCTCAGTTGTCATTCATTATAATTTTAAATTAACTGCTCTACGATTGAAAAACTTGATTAAATTTGTAAATTATGTATAAGACTGAATGATAAAGAATGAAAATTCATAAAAGAACTTGAATAAAAATAAATATACCCGATTTAATTTTATCCCATGTATCACACTGATTTAAATTATAATTTCTAAATGTACAAATGATATTACCTTTTCATTAATACACATTTAATAAAAAAATCACTCTTACAACTTAACCTTTCATATAATTCATACAACTAATTGTAATTACCCTTTGGTGTAATGCATTTTTTTCTTCCGGGAGCTGTTTCCAGCTTCAGAGGAGACCGATTTTCGACTACCCGCACCGGGCACTCACTATGTCCTTCATGGGTGCACATATTAACCTTCGCACTATACACACTTGCAAACTCCTCGGTCAGTGGTAAGCCGACCCTCAAGGCCTTCTGCGATAACACACATCCCTGAAAGACGGGAGACAAACGACCATACCCGCAGCGGGATTCAAACCCGCCGTATCCCTTCCAAACGAGGCGCTATGTCAGCACAGGCTCTTTCCACCATACAGGTTGGCTTTGAGTGTAATGGAAATGTTTGATTTATTTTTATTTTGAAAGATTTCCCTAAACATGGCAAAACATTCTTCGAATGCTTGAAGAAATTCAACGAATTAACAAAACTGATCATTCGAGGGTAAAATAATTTTAACAACACTTACATCTCCACTTACTGTACTAACCTAAGCACACTATTGAAACATGAGATTGAGAAAAATACTTCATGATCATCCAATATGTAGGATTCTATTCTTTTGTGAAGTATTTCAGGGTACACCACGTAGAAATCCGTGTCTTCAGCAACCTATTCCACCTAACCTGGAATCACAGGTCTTTGAAAAGCAAACACGTGCGGTCTCCTTCACGGCTGTGTTTGCAGTCGTGGCGCGGTCCAGGACTCGATCCGGGCGTCGGCCCCGCCGCCGGGGGGAACAGTCAACAGCGGTCCCTTCCTCCCCTCGCACCTAGCCCCTCGCCCTCCCCCTCTTAACCCGCACACCCCTCCTCTCCATCCGCGCCCTTCCACCCTCGCCGCCCCGCCCCGCCCCTGTCTCGATCCCTGTTTCGCTCCGCCCTGGCTCGAGTCTGCCTCGCCGCACCCTCAGCCCAGCCCAGCCCCGCCCTGCTCCGCTACCAGCCACTGCATTCCACTCCTTCCGCACACGACCCGCCTTGCCCGCTCCTCTAAGCTCTCACGCTTTGCCCGCCGCTATCTTTGCATTTTGCCTCCATCCCTGTTGCACGTTCCAGCCTCCGTTCTCGCGTTGCGTCACCCTTCACTGTCCCTTCCCATCCCTTCCCGACGCGTCCCCCAACCTTCTCGCCTTTCACCATCTGCTCTTCTGTCCCCACGTTTCCTTTCCGTCTCACCTCGCTTCTCCGCGACTGTCCCATCTCGTCTCCGGCGGTTCCCCGGCGGATCCCCGCCTCGTCCCCGCCTCTTCCCCGCATCGGCTCTACCTTTTTTTCACCTCGACCCCACCTCGTTCTCTTCTCGTCCCCACTTCATCTCGTTCGTGCCTCGTTTCCGCTTCGCCCTTGCCTCCACACTAGCTTCGACCGCAGCGCGTCGTCGCGGTGTTTTCGGGGAACTGCAATTCGGAAAATATTGACAGTGGTGAGGCGAGGCGATGCGGGGTGGGAACGGAGTAGGAGCTTCCGATCGGCGGCCGGCGACCGGCAGGCGGCAGCAGTGGGTCGAAAAGACATCGAAATTCGATTTTCAAACGATAATAAATACTGTCAATAAAAAGCTTGCCAGTTTGTTCTAATTAAACTTTCCATAATTGAGCGTTTGTATTTGCAAAAAGAATGAACGTCATATGTATAGGAAAGAATTGCAGGTCCGATTATTATTGAAACGTATGAATATCATTTTTGAAATCAGTTTTCAGGTGATAGCATAGGTTATAATTGCTATAATTATATTGTTATAATAGTTATAACTGTTCCAATGCAAAAAGACGGATGGTCTAGTGGACAAGCCGATTGCCTGAAGAACGTTTGTGCCACAGTTGGAATATCAGCCCCGGAAAATGTGTTTGCAGGTTGAAAACACCTCTTCGGATTCAATTAGTATTATAGCACTACGTAACGGTTACAGATACACCAGGAAGTATGCACTGTACTAATAACATTAGCTTGCTGTTCTTCATATTTTGAAGCTTCACGAGGAAACTCGTGCAATTTTTAGGAAGTTTATAACTCTTTGCCATAATTGTAGAAGTCACATATACTCCAGCTGAAAATGTTAATTTTTGAGATATAAAATTAACCAAATAACACAAAAAAACGCACATAAAAATTGAACAACACTATTACGTTAATAGGTCATTGGAAATCTCGTGGTAATTGTTAGAAATGCAGGCAGGGGCTGCAGAACCGGCACATGACAGAGTAGTTCAAAAAACAGATAATAATATAGATACACTGTGTCAACATATTATTAACAATAAAATAGGTCATTACATTTTGAATAAAAAAATAACAAAAAATAAAAAAAATACTCGTACAAGCTCGTTCTGAAGTATAAATTATGTATATTCGCGTATTTGGTACGGACAAGAATCTAAGTAAACATACCATAATGTATTTGGCATCGTTATTTGATTCTTGTTCTCAGATATACATAAAATGCTATATCCGTAATTTGCTCAAGTATATGTTGATGTAAAGTTTTAATAATATAGTCTTATAATTGAAAAATGTAAATATCTATTTCGAATGTGTTGAAAAATGTTATGTTCACAAAACCGTCAATGTTTTACATTTTACTTACCTAAAGATGAGGACAAAGTGCCTTGAAACGTTGCACGAATGAAAAAACCTAAATAAATATTGATAACCAAAAATAATAAATGAAAATTAACAAATAAACAATCGCCGGTCCCGGTGGCCGTGATCATTAAGTAAATTGTGACGTAGCGATCTCGCACCGAAGGATCGCGGGTTCGAGTCCCGCCTTGAGCATGGTTGTAATTGTGATTGTCCTTTCACCCCCTACCGTCACCATATCACGTCTTTTTCACAGTTACTATATACCGTTAAATTCAATAGTGGTCGCTGATCACCTAGATGTCGATGCAACCTTAAATAATACAAAAAGAAATCACTTAAAATATGAAATATTGTTGTCACTAGTGTTATCGCTATTATTGCCAAATGCAATAAAAGGTGTAGGTTGGTAGTTGAGACGTGATGCAACCTCCAATAATAAAAAAATCTCTTAAAATATGAAATATTGTTGTCACTAGTGTTATCGCTATTATTGCCAAATGCAATAAAAGGTGTAGGTTGGTGGTTGAGACGTGACGGGGGCATCCGGCGGGGCCGCTGCTGCCGCGGGCGCAGCGTGCGTAGCTGCGAGCGATCGATGGGGGCGGCGGCGTCCGGCCGGGGGCAGCGGAGGGCGCACGGGTAGCGCAGGCGGCGGCGCAGCTCTGGCCTCGGGCGCCGGCGTTCGAGCGCACTGCGCGTGCAATCGACGCCGGGGCGTGCTCGTTCGCGGACGAGCGTCCGGCCGCGGTCCAGGGGGCGTCGGTGCGCGCTCGGAACGCTCTGTTGTGCTGTGTTACTATGTCGTTTTTGTGAGGCGGTCTAGGGATTAGGACGCGTGTTTTTTAACATGTGGGACGCGGATTCAAACATTGGTGTAGCACGCTTTGGATGGTAAGCGACCCGCACTGTTTGCAGATTTATCCAACCGTCTTTGAAGAAAATGCACCGCTGTGGAAACAATTTCTAATGCAATGTACAGTGCATCGCAGGATTTGCGGAACGTTTTCGTAATATATTAAAAAATATGACTTGTGAGAGCTGATATCTATTAGTTTCTTTTTTATATTAGTGTAAGTTTTGGTTCAAAAACGTAATTGTTATTAGTAAAAAATAGACACTATTGTAAATTATTATTATTATTATTTATTTGCGATTTATTAAACATCCAAAATTGTGTAATAATTACCAGTAATTATGTCATGATTAAAAGCTATACACTTTCCCTTAAAAACCAATATTAGACATTACGTGACGAGATACGTGCAAAACAATACAATGGAAATACAGTTGCTCACAATCCGAGTAACGAGGATGCTTCTGGAATGCCCCTGCACTGTTGTCGCCAGCGGCGAGGTAAGGGTGGTGACGAGACCCGAGTGCTTTTCAGGCTGGCGCGCCGGAAGCAAAACCGGAAGCTCCGCAGCGCTGCCCCAACCCCCCCTCCCCCACCTCTAACGCCGGCGGTACACGCCCGTTTCCTTCCGCACTGCCCGCTTCCTGCTTTCCACTCCCTCCCCCACTCCACGCTTCCCGTTATTCGCTCCCTATTACTACCACTTTGGTACGCTTTTCGCTGTCCGCTTCATACTCCTCGCTCCGCTTTCCTCGCTACTGTGTCCTCACTCCCTTCCCCTCGCTCCCCTCTCCATGCTCTACAATCCACTTCCTATGTGCGCTCAGCGGTCCTCGCTCGGCGGTCCACGCTCGGCGGTCCACGCTCGGCGGTCCACGCTCGGCGGTCCACGCTCGGCGGTCCACGCTCGGCGGTCCACGCTCGGTGGTCCACGTTCGGCGGCGGACGACGCTCGGCGGTCGACGATTGGCGGTCGACGCTCGGAGGTCCACGTTCGGCGGTCCACGTTCGGCGCTCCTCAGTTTTTACCCTCCGCTGCTCTCTTCACGTCAGGCTCTCCACTTTTCTTCCACCGCTCTTGATTCCCTCTCTTCTTACCTCGCTCTTCATACACCGCTACTCGCTCCTTACTTCCCTCTACTTATTCGTCAGTTCCAGCTCTTCGCTGTTCTCGCCTTCCAGCTTTTCAGTACCCTTTCTCCGTTGCTCACTGCCCTAACCACTCCTTTGACTCTACGTATCTACCCTTAATTACCGATTTCCATTGTTTCCTTACCTCAACCATCCCGGCGTCATATTTTTGTAATGGGAGCGCATGACAAATTCGCTGTAATGCATTAGGACGACTAATTCTAATGACTTGTACGTCTCCCTAGTCACATTAGTGACCCTAGTAATTATGGCTCTCGTACTTGTTCGTACAAGCCTAATTCGACACTAGAGATACTTTTACCTTTCCTTTTAAATCATGGGGAGTGTACTCAACTCTCTTACGAGCAGGTAAGAAGAAAATAGATCGAATGCTTAAATCCAGCAAACCACACCGAAGCGTTGGTGGAGAAACCCGTCCAGGGGAACTTGATGTAACAAAAGACACTTGCGACGGCGTGCGGAGCCTCCGGAAGTGCCTGTTCCCTCTGTTCCGCTTCCACTTCCGCTTCCGCCTTCCCTCGGCGGGAGCCCCGCGCCCTGGCAGGTGGGCTGGCCCTCAATGAAGCGCTTTATTAAGTTATTAGGGCCGTTCACCAGCGGTAATGTCGTTAGGCGGTGCACGCGGGTAGCCCCCGTTTTACTCTACTTGGCGTCGGCGGCGGTAGGCAGAACCTCTGTTCGTGGTGGTGGTGGTGGTGGTGGTGACAGCGGTGGCGGCAGAGACGGTGGCGGCGTCGGTAGTGTCGGTAGTCACGGTAGTGGCAATGTCGATGTCGCGAAGACGACGACAAAGACGACGACAAAGACGACGGCAATGGAAGCGGTGACGGTGTCGTAACGAGAACGGCGGTGAGGGAGGCGACGACGGTTACATGCCGACGACGTTGGCGGTGATGGAGGCGGCGACACTGACGCGATGTTGATGGCAACGTTTGTGAAGATGGAGGAGAGTTGGTGACGTTCCGACGACGGTAATGGCCGCGGTGGAGGCGGCGATGGTGACTCAATGACGACTATGATGGCGGGGTGGAGACGGCGATGGTGACTCAACGACGACTATGATGGCGGGATGGAGGCGGCGATGGTGACTCAACGACGACTATGATGGCGGGGTGGAGGCGGCGATGGTGACTCAACGACGACTATGAGGGCGGGGTGGAGGCGGCGATGGTGACTCAACGACGACTATGATGGCGGGGTGGAGGCGGCGATGGTGACTCAACGACGACTATGATGGCGGGGTGGAGGCGGCGATGGTGACTCAATGACGACTATGAGGGCGGGGTGGAGGCGGCGATGGTGACTCAACGACGACTATGATGGCGGGGTGGAGGCGGCGATGGTGACTCAACGACGACTATGATGGCGGGGTGGAGGCGGCGATGGTGACTCAATGACGACTATGGTGGCGGGGTGGAGGCGGCGATGGTGACTCAACGACGACTATGATGGCGGGGTGGAGGCGGCGATGGTGACTCAACGCCGACTATGATGGCGGGGTGGAGGCGGCGATGGTGACTCAACGACGACTATGATGGCGGGGTGGAGGCGGCGATGGTGACTCAACGACGACTATGATGGCGGGGTGGAGGCGGCGATGGTGACTCAACGACGACTATGATGGCGGGGTGGAGGCGGCGATGGTGACTCAATGACGAAGATGGTTGCGGGGATGGTGGCGGCGACGGTGTCATGTCGACGACGGTGCCGGCGACGGCGATGGAGGCTGGCGGCGACAGTGACGCTATGACGACGACTGTGGCACTAGAAGCGACGACGGTGTCACGCGGCGGCGACGACGACGGCGTCGATGGACACAATGACGATGATGTGACGACGACGGCGGCGGCAATGGAGGCGGCGACGGTAGGGGTGGCAGAGGCGTCTCGGGCGATGAAGGCGGCGCGGTGGCCGTGCCCTTATCGGTAAGCCAATTGCAAACTTTGCAATTTTCTTTAATATGCTCGACTTGGCCGCGTATCTTAATGGGCTTTCATCCTCTGCGCGGGATTGGTTCACCGGCGCGCGGGTCGATAGTGGGATTGTGTGAAGGTTCGTCGGCGAGGGACGCGGTTTTATCTGCCGCGGGGGGGTCGCCGGGCTGGAAATGGTCTGCGTGGAGGGCGGAGTTGCGAAAGTCTGTGCGACATCATTTCACGGTCACCGCTCGCGTGAGTTTTGACGGTTGGAGGGTTGTCCTCGCTTTGGAATCATCGGCGTGAATCATAGAATCGCGACGTGATGTCTTTGCGGCGATGGTTTAACGGTTAGCGTATCGGACCCACGTTCGCGGGATCAAACCTGATAGAAGCCGTGGATTTTTAGGGTGAACAAATCCTTCCTATGCCTTCCTTGGCAGGGGACGAAAATCCGGCTGTCCCATGTAAGTCGATTTACTGCAAGTAAAAGATCCTCAAGCCTAAATGAAGACTCTGAGCTCAATTCAAATCGCCCGTTTCGTCGCCCGACTGATACCTCCTTTCTTCGCTAGTGGGTGAATGGAAGAGCAGGCCTAATGGCCCGAGTTTCACCACATAAAATAAAGATCAATTCATTTCTTCTTTGTCTTCAATTATGTAAGTTCCCTCGTTCTCTACCTTCGTTTATATTCTACTCCTTTCAAAATTTGACTAGTAAAGGTGCCAGGGTACATCTCTTACACTCAACCTACCGCCTATTCTTAACTTTACTTTGCAAATGGCTCTTTCCGTCTACTTCATGTTATTTAATCCCAGTCTACCTTCCATAAGTAGCAATTTTCGGCTTTTTATTTCTGAACTTCATTTTGGACACTTGTAGTTTTTTTCCATTCTCCTACATTTATTATTGGACATTAATAACAAAATTTTGCAAAATTTTCATTTTCATTAATTGAAAAAAATGTTCACATGTTCTGACACGGTTCTGAATGTTCACATGTTATTCATATAGTGCAGCATCGTATTGAGTTAAGATAGCTGAAAGACATTAAAGGAAAACCGAAACAACAATTTAATGAAAATACTGGAGCAAAATGTAATGCTTTAAATTTTTCTCTTTCTTCAGGTCGGCTTAAATTATTCCTGAGACGAATACATTCTTCTCTCGTTCTCCCGTTCTCCCCAGACATTTCATTTTACTTTTCTTTGCTGTGCACAGTTTAATCATTCCATACGAGCCTTCTCTGCCACTCAGACTCTCCCTTTGTGTTTCACTCCTCCCTTGCTGCCGCTGCATTCCAGTCTTTCTTTAGTCAACATTCCTGGTATTATATCCATCTTCATTCCTCTCTTGCTCAGCTATTTCCCTCCTCAATCATTCCCCTACTCAGCCACTTCATCCGTCTTGTCCCCCTTCCCACCAATGCCATTTTTTTGTGTTGGTAATTATCATCAATACAAGCGTACGATCCATATACGAGTAGCATTTCAAACCTCAAACACAGAAAGTACCCTCACAACTCCGACATTAATCTTACTTTAGCCCCTCACTCTACACTCGGAACCATTCACCACCTTTCTCCAATGCGTCTCTCCCATAAAAAAAAAAAAAAACTACTACCAAACTCATCTGGTGCCTGACCCATCTGACGTAACGTGACCTGGCGTCACTTGAACAACCGCCGCTGCACCACCTCATACTCCGCCACTGCCACCACCACCACCACCACCACCACCACCACCACCACCACCACAACCACCACTACAACCACCACCTCCACCACAACCACTACAACCACCACCACCACCACAACCACCACAATCACCACCATCACCACAACCACCACAATCACCACCACCACCACAACCCCCTCAACCACCACAACCCCCCTCAACCACCACAACCTCCCTCAACCACAACAAACCCCACAACCCCCACAACCACCACAACCCCCCACAACCCCCACAACCCACCACCACCACAACCACCACAAACACCACCACCACCACAACCACCACCACCACAACCACCACTACCACAACCACCACCACCACAACCACCACTACCACAACCACCACCACAACCACCACTACCACAACCACCACCACAACCACCACTACCACAACCACCACCACAACCACCACTACCACAACCACCACTACCACAACCACCACTACCACAACCACCACTACCACAACCACCACTACCACAACCACCACCACAACCACCACTACCACAACCACCACCACAACCACCACTACCACAACCACCACCACAACCACCACTACCACAACCACCACCACAACCACCACTACCACAACCACCACTACCACAACCACCACTACCACAACCACCACTACCACAACCACCACTACCACAACCACCACTACCACAACCACCACCACAACCACCACTACCACAACCACCACCACAACCACCACTACCACAACCACCACCACAACCACCACTACCACAACCACCACCACAACCACCACTACCACAACCACCACCACCACTATCACAACCACCACCACCACAACCACCACCACCACCACAACCACCACCACCACCACAATCACCACCACCACCACCACAACCACCACCACCACCACCACCACCACCACAACCACCACCACAACCACCACCACAACCACCACCACAACCACCACCACAACCACCACCACAACCACCACCACAACCACCACCACCACCACCAACACAACCACCACCACCACAACCACCACCACCACCACAACCACCACCACCACCACCACCACCACAACCACCACCAACACCACCACCACAACCACCACCAACACCACCACCACAACCACCACCACCACAACCACCACCACCACAACCACCACCACCACAACCACCACCACCACCACCACCACCACCACAACCACCACCACCACCACAACCACCACAACCACCACCACCACAACCACCACCACAACCACCACCACCACCACAACCACCACCACCACCACAACCACCACCACCACCACAACCACCACCACCACCACAACCACCACCACCACCACAACCACCACCACCACCACAACCACCACCACCACCACCACCACAACCACCACCACCACAACCACCACCACCACAACCACCACCACCACAACCACCACCACCACAACCACCACCACCACAACCACCACCACCACAACCACCACCACCACAACCATCACCACCACAACCACCACCACCACAACCACCACCACCACAACCACCACCACCACAACCACCACCACCACAACCACCACCACCACAACCACCACCACCACCTCCTCCTCATCATCCGCTTCTCTTTTCCATCGTCTCCTCACCTGAACAACTCCTCCCCACACCATCTCAATGGCAACCCTTGTTGTCGTCTTCGCAGTCACCTCGTTGACCACCTCCCAAGTGCTTCCGCTGGGGACTAACACTCACCCACGCCCTCACACCGCGGACGCCTGGCTCTGGGCCTCCGAGTTACTTTCGCTACCTTTCTACCACTCTCCAAAGCGCCTTCTCCTCGTTTCCCCATCCTCGTCGCATCCCCATCCACATTTCCCGCCACGGCCACCGCTGCTGTTTTCCCTCCACCTCTCCCGATCTTCCCTCTTCGTCGCAACTTCTATAGCCATTGCTCATGCTCACTACCCTGCCACAGCGAACATACCTGCATTTCCTCCGACCCCACCATTACCCACAAATCTACCTCACTCCGTTCACCCCCTGCCGTCTGAACATCACTATCAATACCAGGGGCGTTGGTGGAGATGGATATCCAGGGAGGAGGAGTTGGAGAGATGAGGGACAAAGGAAGACCGGGGCGCGGAAATGATGTTGTGTGGACAGTAACGTGGCTGAAACGAGGTGTAGGAGCATCATCCGTGCCTTCACCCGAGCTCAACCCGCTACTAACTCCCCCGCTCTCGCCCCCACCACCATCCACGGTCCCAAGTCGTCCATCTCCCGCTGTCCGTCCCTCGATCCCCGTCCCACAGCCCTCGGGTCCGGCCCTGCCCCCCCCCCACGCACTCTGTTTTCCGTCCCCCGTTTTCCGTCCCCCGTTTTCCGTCCCCCGTTTTCCGTCCCCCGTTTTCCGCCCCCGTTTTCCGTCCCCCGTTTTCCGTCCCCCGTTTTCCGTCCCCCGTTTTCCGTCCCCTTGCACCACCGCCTCCACCGTCACCGTCTCGTTCACCTTTCCATCGCACCTCCTCCCGCTGTCGCCGTCACCGGCTCGTCGAGCGCCCTCGGGCGGCGGCGTGGCACGCGAGCGCCGGGGAAATGGAATGAATCTCGGCGGCGGCGGCGCTTACGACGCGTAATTGAGGAAGGCGGGCCGCTGTTCCAACTTATTCACCGGCAGCGCATTCCAGGAATAATGGTGAATTAGACCGCGCATGCGCGAATGGCAGCGCCAGGTTGCTCGCTAATTAGCGCAGCTCGCGGCGGACGCCGCCATAAAGCACACTTTTAGGGCGTAATCACCGCCGGTCCTCTGCCCGCGAATACTTTGCGCACTTGGAGATTTAGAAGATTTTAGGCGGAAATATGTTAATTGCTGCTGCGCTGGTATGCGTCATTTGTTGAGGAGATGGTGTGCCGTGTTGGGGAGAAGGTATTAAAAGGTGTAAGTGTAATCGTGACACTTTTGAGTCAAAATTACAGCCGTATTTATAAGTCACCAGTATTACTTATTCAGAATGCAATTGAAATATTTACTCAACATGTTAATAAAAATCAGCGATGCTTAAATCTGATTTACGGGTCTTGGTGAATAGGAGCATACTTTTTTTTAACACGGTTGTTTGCCAATGTTTTGGAAAATGTATTTCCACCATCAAGGCTAAATAAGATGAGAAAAAAATAGAAAAATATAGGTCCACAAAAATTCCGCGTCAGATACTAATAAACTTTATCTTGATACCATTGAGGTGAAAACAATTTACAATAAAAACTCAGAGACTTGTGACTGTCAATGAGTACTCTAATTTTGAAATGGAACTATAATTAAAAAAAAACAACATATAGACCATAACATGTCCACCTAATTTAATACTCTCTGCATGGGTCAACTTCAACCTGAAGAAATGTAGAAAATAAATACATTAAATACTTGTAATAATCAATAATTATCTAACCCACAAGGGCATTCCTTCCTAAACCATGAATCACAGTGAAAACCACCAGATAATAATTATAGACATAAGTGTAATTGAACCCGTGCAAGCATTACGCATTTTGTAAATCATTGTTTTAAAACTGAAATTGGCTTCATTCGCACACATAACCGCGAACGTTTCTACAATCGATTTTACGAAGTGGGGGTATCCTTCAAAGAAACAATATAACATGATAAAGTCTTCTATTGTAAATTACGGCATGAGAAACAATTGTTGTCCCTTTTGGAAACACGAAAACCTAGTTTTAAGGGCGTTCTGAGTCGGCATTCCCGTTGCCTCTGCTGCCACTCTGACTGAGAGGTCCTACGGTTCAATTTCTCACGGTGACGGTTTTTTTTATACTAAGTAGATAGCTAGATTGTAATCAGCGCCGTCTGAAAGAACCTTATTGTTTCTCTGATAAATGCCAGGTGATTGCTGGGTATTACGCTAACAATCGAGCTAAGGACCGCGCGCGATCACTCTTTCCTCTTCTTGCCCTATCCTCTCTTCTTACTCTTACACACTTAGACTAACGTGCACTACGCCAACACGTATGACGTGAGGAATGTTGGGGTTAAGAGATTGTTCCGCCTGTGGGCGGTATCCTAATGGAAGGGATACATGGGAGGGGATTTTTCTAGATCCCGATATGCAGGTGGACACCGGAGTTCTCTATTCAGCAGGAAGAACACCGTCATTTTCAGGCCTACAAAATCACTATACAAACGGGAATAATGACCATAGCTGTAGATGTTCCTGGAATAATCAATTAATCTTTTTTCTAAGGGACTGAAACGCAATGTTTCCGCATGATGCACTGCTTGATGTGCCTGATGTGTGGTGTAATGCCAGTTGCATTGACGGTTGCATATTCTGGTCTAATCACATACTATTTTTCATAACTGCAAATTTCTTATCTTTCTCTTAAATCTACATAATGCAATTCACTCTCATGCAGGAGCACACTGAACAGAGTTTGAGTCGATTTCTTATGAAAGATATAAAACATATATTCTTAGAGTATTATGTTTACAGAATGCCTCAGAATGAATGTCACAATCTGTTAGGGCATGTAGAAGGCCGAAGATAGCCCAATGTACATGCTGTGAAAAATTTCATTTAAAGATGATGCACAAGTGGTATTGCCCCTGATTGTTAGGTAACTCATCAAGAACTGATGCATGGCGGAAACATGAAATGTCGTTGATTGCGTGGGAACATGACTCTCGTACCATTTTGTGAATGATGAGTATCTATGTCATACATGTATTTTGTTATTGTAAATTTCGCACGATCCATTCTTTTGCATAATGTGATCATCTTCTCTAGAAGTTTGTAACATTTACTCTTAGACTGCCTGCAAAGAAGGTGCATCTTTACGTAACCGCTATTGGCAAAAAACACTCGAGACCCATACTTTCAACTGGAGACCCTCGTGTGCGAACAGCTCGCGGCCGCGTGCGTGATCAACGCACACGACTCTGGCCGCGGAAGCCTACGACTTCATTTAGCTCGCGGCCGCGTTTGCGTCGCTGTTCGGCTGTGCCGTGTTTTTGCGCGTGCTCTCACACGTATCTCGCGTCCCGCGCCGCGCCGCGCCGCGCCGCGCCGCGTCGAGGCCGTTAAACGTCTTAATGAATGAAATTACGCGACGCCGCGCGGGCGGCCGTTGTTATAGAGATGTGACGTATGCTAATTCTTAAGGCAGCGAACGCGCGCGCGCGGCGACCTCGGCATCGACAAAGACGAGAGGCAAACCTCGCGAACGAGACGTGAAGGAGGAAATGAGGGGAAACGCAAAGGAATCACGCAATGGGATAAAGACGGCGCCCGTTGACAGATATTTTGCTTCAAATGCGCTCTTGCAAAGTAGTAAAATTTGAAGTAGCTATATAATTATCATTCTAAGACTCTTCAAACCAGAATATTAAACTTTATGCACGTTCATTTTCATCAAGTGTATTTTAAACTTTGAACATGATAAGTATTAAATTACGTTTATTGAATTATTGAGATGAAAATAATAAAATAAATTAGTTTAGCATGGCTATTTGGAGGGCAATTTCATCTTCAAATTTTTATATGTACTATGCAGGTTCACATTGAAAACAAATGTTAAACACAAAGAGCAGTGAGGAGAAGTGTCTTTGTGAGTAACATGCACTACAGTGTTTTGCAACCTAAAAACCAAACAAACGAAAACCAATTAGTGTTCGAAAAAATACTTATTTACAGTTTAAATTTGAGGCGAATTCGTTAGCACAGAATATTGAAATGTAAGATGCATCTTTGCACTGAAATCAGGTGCTAATTAAATTTTTTATCAATCCCTAGTACCTAAAGTTTGGGAAAAGTTAAGTTGCGAGTGAAAGAAACTGTAGAATAAAGTGTCTTAAGTTACAATTTTTCGCTACAGTTTTACCGAACAATTATGCAAGAATTATGTCCGTTAGTATTCAAATTATTAATTGAAACAGTTGAATCGTTGGTGTTCCTAGTGCTGAAAACAACGAAGTACGAGTATTTGACTGTATGTTGGCGATGTCGGGAGCGACGTGGGGCGTGGGGGAAGGGAAGAGGTTTGGTAGGGATTGGAAAGAGGAAGAAGGAGATAGAATTGCAATGAGTCGTGAAGGGATGGAGACTCACTGGAGAGGAATGGAAAGGGTCGAACAGGAATGAATGGGGCAATTTGCAGAAGTAGGAGGAAGGGATGAAACGGAACGAAGAGGAGAGAAAAGGAGAACGTAAAGAGAGAAAGCGTTGGGGAGTGAGGGGACAGAGAGTAGGATTAAGAGGAGAGTAATAGAGGGAGGAAGGGAGACAGAAAGGAAATAGGAAGAAAAGGGGAGGATGAACAAAGAGGTGAGAATGGACGGGGAGAGGAGAAAGTGTAAGATGGATAGGGTGTGGAATCTACTACTATAGTGATAGTCCCATCTGTGACGTGAACGTTTTATCCTGGGATGTGGCGGTTAACGGTTACAATGGGGGGGGGGGGGGTGCCTCCCCCACCGTATGCTGAGGATCGGTGCAGCACCACCCCAGTCACGCCAAATTTTAAGATCCCGTCTAATCTCTCGACATGCGTGATAGGATAATACATGTAAGTGTTAGTAAAACGTGAGGCAAGAACACGGAAGAGGAAGGTGAGATCGCGCGCGGTTCGTGGCTTGTTTGTTGGAGATTCAGCTCCGGCATTCCCGTGATATTGATCGCAAAAACCTCGTAAAACTACCGTTTAAAGCAGCCGGCCGCTAGAATTCTCCTCAAGAGAACGGCTGAATTCGACTAGCTATTTAGCTGGAGTCGAAAATCCACCTCTGTAGGGACTCGAGAGAGTCGGTGGAGGGAGATGACAGCAGAGCTTGGCGAGACCAGAGTGGCAAAGCAGGGTTTAGTGAGGATCCGAAGAAGATGTGAGTGGGTGGAGGGGGAGCGAAGTCAGCTCTCACGGGTTTGGCGAGGTGGGGGAGCGGGTGCAGGGAGGGGGTTGGAGAGGAAAAGTTGGGCGTCTCGCGAGGGGCCCAGCACGGGAAATGGATTACCTTATTAGGAGGAAGGATGTCTGCTATTATACGCATATCAAGCGTTCCACGGACTCATTATATCCTCCTCTTCGCAATTTCATTAGACGGAGGTGGCGCTGAGCGGTGGCCAGGGAGGAGGCGATGGGGAAAGGGGGGAGGACGAGGGGGCGGCTGGGGAGACCAGCGAGGGGAGAGGGGCTGAGAGGTAGGGACGGAGTTGTGCCGCTATGATCAGAGGAAGGGGAGGAGTTTTCTGTGAGTAGAAGGGAAGAGAATAATTATTGATCAGAAATAGAAAAAAGGAAGAAAATCGAGAGGGGCGAACTGTTATGATAAAGTGAAGACAGGAGAGTGATGGATGATGCAGAGTGGGTGAATTAAGAAAGAAAAGTGTTTTTAAATGTATTAAGTGTGTATAAGCGTGAAATTAGGATATGTTATACTCGTTTTATGTCGATTAGAAATGTGGAAAAAGTGTTCTCAAAAGAGGTGCATAATGTCAAAAGTGTAAATGAAGACGGAAATTTTCTGGTAAAAAATTGTGAAATGGGTTACGCTCAAGTATTGAAAATAATTTATAATAATAATAATAATATTTATTTTTCTACTAATGAGCTTTCGCTCGGTGGCAGAGTTTTACCGCACATATACAGAGATATTAATGTTACATATATATATATATAATATGAAAAGTACAACGAAGTAAAAACTAACGAAAGTAAAACTAAGGAAAATGTCTAAGAAGACCTAACATACACAGTTATTTGGCATCACACGCAATTCTCTAGGCGTTCAATTTCAATATATTCATAACATATAGCCTTTATTATGATTGTAAATCTAATACAATTTAGAGTCGTTGGTATTTCTTGATTATTAACTTATTATGAAGAACCTATCAGTATGAATCAGTAGCACAACTAGGATTTTACTATGGGGGAGCCTCAAATTTTCTTATAAAAATAATTTATTTTCAATTTAAAATATATTTTTATTAGTTGAATTATAGGTATTTACATTGCAATAGATATAAAAAATGATTGGCATTGAAAAATAGTAATATATAATATGGATGGATAGAATATAGAAACATAAAACTACAATTACAGTCACACAAAATACTATAAATATTCTTTGTCACTATCTAGCATATGCAAATGGCATTTACATACAAGTGCAAATACATATATACTATCATTTACATAAATAAACGTACACCCTACGTAAATATGCATATGTGCAAAAATACATACTCGTGCATGCACGTACTTACAAACCTACACATACACACAAGCCACAACCTATATATTTATTCATGAGCATAGTCAAACAAACAATTAGGTATAAACACTTTAACCAAATACAACAATATAATAATATACAATACTTATAATTAATACATTTTAACATGTAAAATCCTTATTAACATAAATCAATAAATATCAACATATGTCAAAATAACCTAGCAAAAAAAAGTAATAGAATATCAATAAAAAGTGTGAGAAAAAACCAACTTCACTTCAATTCATTCCATTTCTGTGCCCCAAAAATCACTTTACTGAAAATTTTAACTACTCAATACATTTATCTATAGACTACATAATTATCGCACCTTTCATTTCACATCACTTTCACTACATGTTTACACACGTGTCATGGTCTTCTGGTGGAGAGTTGCGATGCCGGTGTTAATTGACTGCAGTGAAGAGAAATTAATAGCGAAGCTGAGCAGCGACTAGTGCTTGAATAATGGTTGCCTTTACAACATACTCATCAACACGTAGTCTTGACGATGCGTACAACGTTGTGGTAACACAGTCTGCGACGATATTGGAAAATTACAAGAAATACTAAGAGAATAACAAACGGACGGACGGTCCGTTTGGACTGATGGCCAAACGATCGGTCTGACAAACGGACGGGCGGACGTGTTTAAAACAAAAACAAAAAAAAAGTATCAGGACGTACAAAAGTAATTTTCCGTGATAATTGCGACACATTTTTTAGTTTTACTTAATTTGTTTAATAATACGGTAAGAGAATATTAAAAATAATATTGTTGGTCGAAAAAATGTGCAGTATACTCATATAACCTGCACAATTCAGACAATTTTAATTAAATATAATATTCTTTACCTATAGACTTTTCATTTAAATATAACCTCCAAATATGAAACGCACATATACATTGTAAAAAAAAGTACTTGTACTCAAAAACGAAATGTACTCAAGAAAAAATTTCTTCTTAAACTTATTTCATTATCACAAAGGCATTGATATGTATTGATATTAAAATAATATTGATTATTTACTATGCTAGGAAAATATCTTTAGCTTACCACAAATATAAAAACATGTATTTTGACGTCACTTTTGAGTACACCGCTGTACCTACTTGACCGATTTCCCCTTGCGTTTTCCATTCCAATCAATCATTCTAATCCTTGAGCTATCACAACTCACGTGCTTCCGTATTACTTTCTCTGCATATTACTTTCCTAACTGCTTGTCCGAATTTTTATTCACTCGTTACTCCCCTAATTACGTCTGTCATCGAACTTCATAATGTCTACCACACTCAATCCCTCTGACCTCCACGAATGTCAACCTCGCCCTCTTTTGTCTCCCATTACTGCTTGCTGCCTTCTTCCCCTCTTGTTGCTTGTGGCGTTTCGACAGTGCAATTCCAATTCAAAAGTCTCATCCTCTACGTATTTCTATTAGACAATTTCTAAAATGTTTTTAGAAATTCATTATTTTCCTTATAGATTCACTATTTATTAATTTTTCACCTGCTGACACGATATGTAAACAAACGTGACCAAATGCCCTGTTATTTACAATAAGTGTTTCGACAGTCCGTATTAATTTATGTAGGTCTGAAAACTTCAATAACACACCATCACTTCGCCTTTCTTTGTCACCCTTTTATTTCTCCCTTCGTTATTTCATCTCTTACGCCAGAAATATATTAATGTTTAATCTTTTGAGATGGAATTTCACATCTCTCTTCATATTAAGCATCTCCTAGGACCCACTTCTAAATGAAGTGATTCAAAAGGAA
This sequence comes from Gryllus longicercus, assembly GCA_038098605.1. Taxonomy (NCBI): domain Eukaryota; kingdom Metazoa; phylum Arthropoda; class Insecta; order Orthoptera; family Gryllidae; genus Gryllus; species Gryllus longicercus. The sequence continues at coordinate 367,651 of JAZDUA010000836.1, read as the reverse complement.
TTTGCAATCAATCTTAAAACAGATTTCGGACGAAGAGAAATCTTAATGATCAGTCGCTATTCTTGTCACTTACTCATAACCCGGCTTCCTCTTTATACGCATAGAAAGGAGATGAAAGTTCTCAGAATTGGAAGCAACGTAACGGAGAGTATGCATCACTCAGCCTACTTTCTCTTCGCCCACTCACTTCCACACCCGTCGACACACACCCCCCGGCTCCGACTCCACCAAAGTCATCGCCCCCCCTCGCCGCCCCGCCATCTCCTCTGGTTCCTCAACACCCTCGTACGGCCCCTGCTGCATCTCATCGAACCCTACTGCCCCCTACATTGCACTCAACCTTTATCATCCATCACTGCCCTCCCTCACCGCAATGCATTTTTCTACCAACTACCCCAGTGACCCCTATTGCCCTCCGACATCTTCATTGATCCCCCTTCTCTCCCCCCTCACCATCAGTGACACCCGCCCTCTCCTCCACTTGCGCCTCCGACCACTCCATCCCTATCCAAACCCCCTTCATCCCCCTCGACACGCTAAATCTCTCCCCCACGCGCTCCTCGTCACCCCTACCGACCCCAACTCTCACATATCCGTGAGCCTTCTTCCCTCTTGTCAACATCCCCTCCCCCGAGCTCCTCGGACACCTACCTCCCTTCACCCACTCTTTTCTCCTTTCCTCCCCCTTCACCACTCCCTCACCCCGTCCACCGCCGTCTTCCGCCGTCCACCGCCGTCTTCCGCCGTCTTCCGCCGTCCACCGCCGTCTTCCGCCGTCTTCCGCCGTCTTCCGCCGTCTTCCGCCGTCTTCCGCCGTCTTCCGCCGTCTTCCGCCGTCTTCCGCCGTCTTCCGCCGTCTTCCGCCGTCTTCCGCCGTCTTCCGCCGTCTTCCGCCGTCTTCCGCCGTCTTCCGCCGTCTTCCGCCGTCTTCCGCCGTCTTCCGCCGTCTTCCGCCGTCTTCCGCCGTCTTCCGCCGTCTTCCGCCGTCTTCCGCCGTCTTCCGCCGTCTTCCGCCGTCTTCCGCCGTCTTCCGCCGTCTTCCGCCGTCTTCCGCCGTCTTCCGCCGTCTTCCGCCGTCTTCCGCCGTCTTCCGCCGTCTTCCGCCGTCTTCCGCCGTCTTCCGCCGTCTTCCGCCGTCTTCCGCCGTCTTCCGCCGTCTTCCGCCGTCTTCCGCCGTCTTCCGCCGTCTTCCGCCGTCTTCCGCCGCAGGACCCGCGCGGATCGTGGAGGACGCGTGTCATCTCCGTTGCCGGAGCGTCGCGGGCGCAGCGCGGATTAATATTCCGTGACGGGCGGCGCTGATGGGATTTTATATCAAGTCGTTCCGCGGTTGCGCGTTACGGCGGGATGAAAAGCCCCCTATTCAATAATTTCCTCACCGGCCGCGCCTTTGTGATGAAAGTGACAAATTATAAAGGCCCCCGATAGCCCCGCCGAGAGCTGTAATGCAAATTTCGAGCCTTTTTCACGTCTCGCGGGGGGAAGACGAGTGTGTCAACGGGTAGAAGGGCGCGCGTATTACGTGAGATAATGCTTCAGGGTGCGGAAGGTTTTTTTAGAACGTGTTGTGAGCGGGCGGTCTTTCCGTCGGGACGGAGCCGCAGATTTGAATGGATTGTAGCATCAATAATTCGTGGATAAACAACAGTGTAATAACAGAATTTAGTATATATTATAATGAAATGTCCGGACTCTCAACGAGTGATAATGATTCATCCCGACAAACTTCCATATTGTTAGAAAAAATTTATTAGCGAAGCAAAGGACGACTTTATCTACTAATTTGGCTACGCCCGTTCGGAACTTACACAAAAACGGTAATATATTGACTACATTTATTCGTTAATTTTGCAGTTTTCTGGCATGCGAATACTGTAGCTCGTGAGGACGGGAATTGTTTGTAGCTTTAATTTTTTGGGGCATTTACTCACAGTTATTACTCCTCAAGCGTTGTAGAACTGAGAATTTTGAGTTTTACGGGAGCTTTAGTGTTTCCACCCACTGTTGGTCTTTAACCCGGATACTAGAGTTATGAAAATCGATGTGCTAACTATCGTAGTACTGGATAATTGTTACTTAGCATACTACTTCCTATTTAGTGGCTATAAGGTACGGGGAGAGTACTTTTCATTCTTTCCTTCCTGCATACTTTAAGTGCAAGAAAAAATTCAAGAAATAAGCTTGAAATATCACCAACGCTGGATAGGCATCTCAACCATATAACTCTAAATCTGCTTGATAATATCCAAGAAATAATCCACGTCGCTAAAATTCCCCCCCCCCTAAATCTCCTTGCTGTTTTGATACATAATATACACACAAACAAATTTCCTTATTTTGTTCTTCTAATGTTAGTTGCGTTAGTTAAGAACGCACGAAAAGTACCGATGGGCTACTTACTGCAAATTACTGTTTGTATGTACTGTACTTGTGTACCAATTACTACCATTTTTTTATGGTTGATACTAAGAACTATAACTTCATGGCAAGTAACTAAGGTGAATATTATTTTAACTTATTTTTCAAGAATGATGCGGGATGGAAATTTTTGTTATGTATAATTTAAAAAAATCAGTAAATACCCTTCTGGTGCCGAACAAACAGCCAATGGTATGTAGTGTAGTAACTCACGTGTGATCAAGAATTTACGAATTTCCGTATCCATATAGTGTTGGTGTCAATGATAACCAGATGCCACTAAGGATGCGACTAGGGATGTCTATATTTTCAAAACATCGACGTTTTAAACATAGATGTATTAACACTGATGTTTTCAGATCGATGTTTTTTCTTTTCTGATGTTTTGTTTCTGAATGAAAAATACCCATGACCACAACCCTGTGAAAGTTCAATTATGAAATAACTGATAGTAACAATTTTATTCATGTATTGGAACCAAAGGAATGCTGGTTGCACTACCTATAACGTCCGAACTCTCTAACCCGAGATAACCTCTATGACAGTGTATTTTCTCTTCATATTCATTTTTGCACATTGAGATATGGCCAACATGTTCGCTGTTTGCGTAGGGTCGGCACCTTCTTATTCATACCTTTATTCGGAGAATTGTTAAACACGAACACTGTCAAATTAAACTTTCTTGCTCACTAAGTTTATGTTAAAGGCTACTAATAGACCCTAAAAAATCGATGTTGAAAAAAATCGATGTTTTTGGTCGATATTGAAAAACATCGATGTTTTTTGGTCGATGTTGAAAAACATCGATGTTTTTTGGTCGATGTTGAAAAACATCGGTGTTTTTTGGTCGATGTTGAAAAACATCGATGTTTTTTGGTCGATGTTGAAAAACATCGATGTTTTTTGGTCAATGTTGAAAAACATCGATGTTTTTTGGTCGATGTTGAAAAACATCGATGTTTTTTGGTCGATGTTGAAAAACATTGATGTTTTTTGGTCGATGTATTTTTAACGTCTATATTTTTAATATGCATCACTAGACGCCACGCGGCGTTTCGACATCAAAGCACCCATCCAGTGGCGTGTGGCGCTGGTTGACGCACCTGCTGCCTTCCGAGCGCCAAACAAATGCCTGCGCGGCCTGCGAGGCGAGCGGAAATAATCGAGGGGCCGGACGAGGGCTATCGAGCTATCGACAGGGGCCTCTCGCTGGACGAGAGGGCTTACCGGCCGCCCTCGCGACCTCGCCCGCCCCTCGGCAGGTGGCCTCGGTCGCAGGGCGCCTTCTGATGCGATTTGTTTGCGGATCAGCCATTCTTATCCTGTTCTTTGGAAACGCCTTTCTTCTGCTGTCGCTCTTATGATTTCCATTACATGACAGTATTTTCTTAAATTATTTTTATATTTCTTAGGGTTAAGGATGCATATTAATCATAGATAATAAGCCAAAGTCCAATAATGAATAAATATTTAACTGATTTGAACAAATCGAAACAAAATTTGAATTAATATTTAAATAAGTTTTCTTCTTAATACTTTCCTAAAAGAAAGGAAGTTTTATTTCAGAGATGATTGAGATTTTTGCCTGAGTTTATTTGTACGATTAGCAGCATATATTGATTACATTTTTACTATTTTCTTCTGAGAACTGATCTATCGGTTTTTTAATTCTATTGGAATCGTAGTACCCACATCTTTCTTACAAATGTTTACTTTTATTTGTTCAGATAACCCTGTCCACTATTTGCAATTGCATTTCTTTGTGATGATATAAAATCCCTCAGTCGGTTAGGTGCTGGAAAGTCGCGAACTTCATATTCAACATGGATTTCTCGATTCCATCTAGTGTCCTCTCAGAAGAACATGCGTTTGCCGCCTGCTTCGCCTCTAGCAAGCATTTGCTAGGCAAGCGCCGCCGGCGAGGCGTAGTGCGTTCGCCCCGCCGCGCTCCGCCCCTTGCGCGCGGGCAGGCGAGAGGGCGGGCGCGAGCGAGAGGCCGCACCGGAGATGACGCCCCGCGCGCTTATCGGCGCAGCCGACGCCGCCGACGCCGCTGGACGCCCGCGGCACCTCGCTCGCTCCGCGCTGGCCCCCGCCGCCCCCGCCCCCGCCCCCGCCCCCGCCTTCCACAGACCCTACCTGCCGTTTATTTCGCCGTACCATGCCACCCTACCCTGTCGCGTCGAGCATCCCGCGTCTGCTACCTCGACCACGCCGCTTTTTCCCCATCCATATTCCCCGCCAATTGCTCTCGACTCCATCCCCCGCTTTCTGCCTCGCTTCTCCCCTCCCCGACGTATTTCATTCCGTTTCCACTTCCACTTCCACTGCCGCTCCGACCCTCCCTGTCCCCACCGTTTGCAACGCCTTTCCCGTCCTGCCGTCCCTGTTGCCACGCCCTCAGCGCCCAGCTCGCTCACGCCTCTCAGCCGCCTTCGACCTGGTCATATTTTTCGTCTTACCTCTCTTCATCCCCGGCCTACCTCCCCACATTTTTCCCCACATCTTCCCCGCCGTCGATGCTGACACTTCCACCACAACCCGTCCCTGCCACCAACCCACTCTGCCCTCGTCTCCCTACAGTCCCGACCTGGCCATCTCTCTCGTCTTCATCTCCCGCCTACCGCTCCTGGCGTCTTCGCTATCGCTTCCACTTCCCGACTCTACCCACCCCCGCTGCCTCCGACGTCGTCCCATACTAGCCATCCTCACCGACCCTACTCCCCCTTCGCGGCCTCTTAGCCCTTACCCTTTCAATGTCCTCGCCATGCTCTTTGCCCTGCTGCACACGCCTGACTTCCTCATCGCTCCTCCGTCATCCGCGTTTCTCGCCTCGCCATCACCGCCCTATTTCACGCCCCCGACTTCCGTAAACCAACCCCCACCATCACCTTCTCTCCCGCTTTCAGCCCCCATTGCTTTCCCCGCTCCTCGCTCCCCGCTCCCGTGCTCTCCCTGCCCCTCCTAACCCCTCTCCAACTTCCCAGCCACCCTCTCCTGTTCCCGCCATTCCGTCTCCCGCGACGTGCTTACCGTCCCTGACATTCCATCCCTGTGGCTTTCTCGCACCTTTCTGCCGCCCTTGCAGCCACCCCGCCCCCGCCCCCGCCTCCTCCCAGGGGTGCGCGGGAAGCGCCAGTTTCCGCGAATCTCACTGCGGAAATGGTGCCGGCCTCTGCTGCTGCTGCTGCTGCTGCTGCTGCAAGCTCCTGCCTCCTTGCAGGCCACCGCTGCAGGGCCCTTCGTGAACTGCGAAAGGCTATCGGACGTTTGAATCCTCGTTTTGTAGAAGCCATCGAATTAAGCAATATTAGAAATTTGAGATCTCATTTTTCTTGGTTTGTCGACATTATATGGTACTTAAAAATATCTTCTTTCTCCAGCTGTAATTAATCAGAAGTATTCAAGAATTTTATGTCGTTTTAAGTCTAGAAATTCCTTAACATGTGATGAAATAATAATTTGTCATTAATTTGCGTTTCGAGAAGGGTAGACGTATTGTGTGTTTCAAAAAGGTGGAAAACTAAAACATACCTAAAATAACTATTGTTATCTTTAATTATTTGAGGAATATACATTACGTAACGACAGAGAAAAAATTCCCTCAATTATGTTTCTTCAGTCATTATTTCAGGTTCATAGATCTAGTTTTCTTGTAAAAAAGCCTATATTTATTAATTTCATTGTTGTTATGGTTTTCAAATATTTCTATTAGGGGGTTTAATTAGTGTAATTAATTGGACGATTGATTTATTACCAGTAGAACTAAGAATATAAAATGACCCTTCATTGGCTTGAGGTTAGCCAAAAATAAAATTATTTATTTGTGGAAAACTTTCTCCCTCGAATAAGAATCTCCATCGTTAAGCCTCCTAGTGATCATAAAATTCAGAGAACTAACATTAGAAAAATTAATCAACATTCATTTGACTTCTTTCTCATGCCTTTAATCATGTCTGTTCGTGCTCTAGCAACATCATTGCCCTTCCTATTTTCGCATTCATCATCTTTCCCACTAGTCGAGGTTCACCCTTCTTCATATTATATGACGTCATCAACTCTTCCGTGAGAAGATGTGTGTTTTCATTCGGTTATTCATGGAAAATTAGAAGTGTGGGTGTCTGGAATTTCAATTTTGTATTCAAGTAAAATATAAAAATGTCTATCGATTGATAACAATGATCTTTAATGAATCTGTATCCGCGATTCAAATTAACAGAAAAATATTAAAAACACTGTTCAGTTTTTGAAATAATTTTATTTTTATATGAGTGTATTGTGTGGACGACACTGCACATTGACACACCCATGCGTTGCGTGAAATCTACTTAGTCTTCGTAGCAGAGCCTGTCTAAATACTACAGGCTAATTTCTGTAATAGGCCTCTTGTCTCGGTTGCGCATTACAATGCATAGTATCTTTGATACCTCCCATGATAGTATTTCACGCTCATTTCATTCGTAGTTCAAGATAGACTTTCACTAAAAAAGAAATGTCATTGTGTAGAGAAAACGTAATGACTCGACAAGGAAACTACACAACAATGTAATTTACTGTCATGAACATGTAGTAGACTCTAATAGACTGAGAGAAAGGCTGTCTTACATTGTAATATGAGACACATATGCGATTATTTTCATGTCGCACATTTTTACATATTACATTATTTACACGACCGACAACATTTTTCACTTCTTCCATTCGTCAGCAAGAAATTCCTGACTGACCCATGTCTTTTCTGTTATATAGCGTTCAGTAATGATACTTGTGGACTTCACTGGCGGTTGTGAAGAGTCGCTTTTATGAGTTCCTATGTTGGCTCCCCTGGCGATGACCTCTCCCCCAGATGTCGCCATATACGGCTTCGGTTTCATGAGGGAAAGCACCAATTTCCGAGCGCTCTTAGCCCGGAAATAAAATCGCCTTTACAGCGGGCGCCGCGGACGAGGTCCTTGCGGCACACCAACGCTGATGGAAGATGCTCCAGGAATGGCGCAAATAATACCCTTGTTGAAGGTTCAGGGGGAAGTAGTATGATCACACGCAAATAAGAAGTACGCTAAACACATGTTTCGTGGGTGCTAAATAAATACAATATAATCGCTGAAAACTAAATGCATTGCAAAAAAATTATCATATGTACATTTTACGAGATATGAAATATTTATATTGAAAGTGAAAGGATAAACGTAAATACAAAATTTTACCACAAATGAATTATTTACGCTGAAAGTATTTTAGGGAAAACTTTAGTAGTTTGAAAAAGTTTTATGAGCATGTTTGGTTGTGTGACTTGATGGACTCCTGATAAGATTATTTTTTCTGTCGACATTCAAGCCAATATTTTACTATTTTGAAAAGCTGAATGCATTAGTTATATCTCATTTAAAACTTGATAATACGTAACGTCGGGGAAACGTTCTGTACTGCCAGGCGCAATCAATTGCCAAAAAATATCTAATTTGTAGGCATGGGAACAAATTGAATCAATGAAAATTCTTCGTTTCATATTAAAATTAATCGGTAGTGTTGACAAATAGATGTAGTATTAATCATACTCCCAACTCGAACAAAGCACATTTTTTATCACTATTACGGTCCTTTATATGCAATGTTTCACTGAATTAATTATTTCATTCTACGTTCGATTATTCCATTTTGTAGTGCTAATTTATTTTACTAATTTATGATCTCATAAATCGCAGGCCCCATGCAGAATAAACGTTAATATGTTTCATTAGTCGTTCTTCGTGTTTGCATGCAACGACGTATTCAGAGACAGTAAGAATAGAAATGGAACTAGGCTTCCATGAGCTACGTTAGAGACTATATCTCATCTGATTTAATAACGTGGTCATGAAAATTATACTAAAACAACAAACGAGATTTAATCATTGAAAATAGTAATGGTAATAACCAAAATCACGTAAACTTAAAGGACAATATAGTAGCTTAAAGGGACATTTGGGGCATAACCGCTTGAGCATAAGTACTGCCCTATTCCTCTGTAAACGTTTATAACATATTTGTATTTTGAAAGTGCACAATAATTGCTTGTCAAGTCCAGGCACATAATAAAGTAGAAAATGTACATTCATTTACAAAAAAGAACTGCAGAAACTGGCCAGTTTAGAAATACGATGTAAATTTTATTTATACCGTATATTAGAATTTGTCTGTGTCGTCCTTATATCATTTATTCCGCAGAATCATTCCTAAATATCAATAAAGATACGAACCCGTGTGCTAATAATGTAAAGAAACAACCCCGTCTGTATATTATCACAAATTACAAAAAACAATGAAAACGAAGGTTGCTTGTTAATCTATATTACAAAATAAATACGTACGACATTAATATGAATATCGATTCATAATAAATAACGAAGTCGTACGTCGATAATTGAATTATTGGATGACGAAACGTTAAAGCACGATCCAACGAGTAACAAGTAGCTCACTGGGTCTCGCACCGCTGTTCACCCCCCCCCCCCCCTCAACCCACCCCCCATTCCTCCGTGGTCAGCCCCTCCACGCCCCCGCGAACCCCGCCATTGCGCCCTGTGCTGCTCCGTGCAATCGTTAACCAGCCGATAAATCGCGCGACGCCCACCTGCTCCTATCTCGCCCACACACGGCACACGGGTGCCCTGCGGCGCCGCAGCCCGCCCCGACCGCACCTCTGCCTCTGCCCGCGCTTGCAGCCCTGCCCCTTCCCAGCACACCGAACAGCCTCGCTTCTCGCGCTCAGCAGCCTCTTCGTTTTGCCTCGTTCGCGTTTCTTACAGGGATTCTTCGTACTCCTTCCCGCCCGTTCTCATCCTGTATCGCACTGCCCTTTTGTTGGATTGGATTGGATTTGCCTTATTTTTACGTGGCGAGACACGCGCCATCAGGCCCGCTCTTCCGTCTGACCACGCATATTTCGCTACGCTCCTTTCATCAACTAGCAGAGGAAGGAGGTATTTCTTGGGCGAGAAACAGGCGATTTTGAATTTAGCTCAGAGGCGTCATTTAGGCTTGAGGATCTTTTACATGCAAGTAAATCTACTAACATGGGACACACGGCTTTACTTCCCCTCCGAAGGAAGGCGTACGAAGGATTTTCTCGCCCTTAAAAATCCACGGCTTCGATCGGGTTTGAACCCGCGAACTTGGGTACAGTACGGTACGGTACGCTAACCGTTACACCATCGCCGCCGCCGCTTTTGTTGCCTTCTCTGACGAGCTATTTCTCCCTCTGCCCTGCCTTTGCCCACTCATTGCCCACTCATTGCCCACCCTTTGCCTGATCCTTTTCCATTTTCGAGGCCTTGCGGGACGAATCGCGTTTCTGTTGTTTTGGCTGACGTTTCGGCAAACATATGCATTGCTCGGAGCTATACTGCTGATAACTCGGTAATATGTATCTCTGAGCAGTATAGGACTGAAGAAGCTCACAATATGTTGGCTGAAACGTCAATCACTAGAACAGACATTGCTCGTCCCGGATTGTCTAGATAACACAAACTCAGACCGCGGAAGCCTTCGCAATAAATCTTTTTCCGCCCCTTTATCGCCATTTTTTCGTCCTATATCATATCCTGCCAAGTCCAGCGCTTTTCTGACCTGTCCGGTCATGTCCCATGCTGTCCCGCTGTGCCTTGAAAAAGACTCGCATAGCCCTAGTGTGTCCCACTCTGTCCCACCAAATTGTGTCATTTACGCCCTCTTCAAAAGTACTGACTCTGCACTTGATCTTATCCCCAACAATAAAACACATTAATTTCCTCTTACCTTTGCAAAATCAAAACTTCTGCCACATTTTCGGTTAATGATAAATTAATTCGCACAGGTCCATGCAGGATCCATGCAGATTTTCGTCACAAGGGAATATAAAAGTGGTTAAGTGAGAGAACCAACATTTCATTTCAGGGGTATTAAGAATAAAGAAGTATGAGAACCACTCGAAAATAGGCGAGTAAAGTCGCGCTTCTTGAATAGACCAAGGATGAAGCACTATCATATCTCTATGTATGTTCCATTTACGCATAAATCGTAACAAAGATTAAATTAATTCATTACGAAAACGTTGGTAGAGAGGGTTGTAAGCACTTAATTATAACATGATTATATATTGGCGACTGACTATTATCACATTTGATCACCGAATTATTATGAAGAACTGTTTGCGATAATCTTAAATCCATTTCCTCAAAGCTTGGGAAAATTTGAAAATACGATAGTTTTGGCACAAGTGATTGATGCGACCTAAAATAAACATATTATCTATCTGCTTATTACTGTTATTTCTCAAAGGTTAAACATAATTGTTCTCCTTGTTATGTCAAAACAAGTATTATTATTATTATTATTATTATTATTATTATTATTATTATTATTATTATTATTATTATTTAGATACTGTGTTGTTTTGAAATTAAATTAAACATATGTATAAGAGACGTTACAGATCAGCGAGAAGTGAAGTGAAGGGTGGTGGAGTGTTGAAAGGACTTGCACGCAGAAATTTAATATTTTTTGTAAAGAATTTTATTTTACGTCAACATAGACTTAATTAAACTAAAATTAAAGTATACTGCCAGTATGTTTTGACACTTATTTGGGAGAATTAATTTCAAGAAATTCCAATTAACTAATACAATAATGTGATTTACCTCTAAGAGAAAAAGTGAGGAGCTCCCTGACAAATACGTGTCAGGAAAGATTTGAAGTCCTCCATGCTACAGCAAACTGGGAGCCATTCATCTCTCGAGTGGAAGCGGCGCAACGCTTTGGGACCGAATGACGAGCCCGCAGCGCACGCTGCCCGGGGGAGGTCTGACGAGAGAGATTGGAAGAGAACGGACGAGCAGGTTTCCGATGCAGTTGCCGATGCACCGCCCGTCACAGGGGAGTCCCTCCACACACCACCATCCCAGCACGTCTATTCCACCCACGCCAGCTCTGTCTCATACTGGCTTCCGCGCTTCCACATGCTTTCTTTCCATCCCTTCTCGTATACTCCGCCCGTGCTCTGATGGCCCATTCCAACCCTTGGGCACGTCCGGGAGGGCCCATTCCAACCCTTGGGCACGCAGGGAATATCCGTACCCTTTCTTTACTTCCCCATGCGAACGCCCATTTCTACCGGTTACACTTTGATTCCAACAATCCTGACACGCCCTCACCGGGTCGCTTCCCTCACCTGCGGCCCAGTTGCCTCACCTGCGGTATTCTTGCCTCACCTGCGGTCCCCTTGCCTCACCTGCGGCGCACTTGCTTCATCTTCTGCCTACTACCCTCCCTTGCAATCGTGTGCCTTACGGCTTACCTGCCTCATTTGCAAGCTACTTGCCTCACGTTTGGCCCGCTTGGCTCTCCCACGCCCCACTTACCTCGCCTGCGAGCCCTTTGTCTCACCTGCTGCTTGCTTGCCTTCCCTGCGACCGGCGTACCTCCGTTGCGGTCCTCTTGTCCTACCTGCGACCCGATTGCCTCACCTGCCGTTCAACTTGTGTCTCTTCCGTCCAGCTACTGCCTGCTTCCTCCTGCCCACTTCCCTCACATAGGATTCCGCTTGACTCACCTGAAGACGCTTACGTTCGTCTCCTCACATCTTTAATATTATTCGGTGTACGTAACTATGTCTACTACGTAATTTATTATTATTATTAATTATTTATTATTATTTATTATTATTAATTATGTGCAGTTCAGTGCAGTGGCGTTGTGAAACTGAGGGAAAGAGTGCACAAGAAAGACTAGAGCTCAGTGATCCGCAGTGCGGTGAAGTGAAGTGTGATGAAGTATGGAGTGCACGAGTGAGAGATTGCACGATTTAATGTTCACGTTCGTTTGTAAATTTTGTAAAGTTGTTAAGCTCTGTAATGTTAAGTTAGTGTATTCTGCCACCAAGTTCTCAAACTTAATTGCAGAATTTGTAACAAATCTATAAGACCAGTTTTTCTGTTCCCCTGCGCTACCTTACTTTTTTGGTTATATCTCCGGCTTTGGTGCACCCTCTGCCGCGGCCGCCTTCTTTTCCGCCGGCGGGCGGGCGGGCGGGCGGGCGGGCGGGCGCGCGCGGGCGCGGATTTCTGTCCCGCTGCGGCAATCCATCGCGGCCCCGGGCGCTCCGCAGTATAGCATTCAATTGGGCGCTATTACCGGGATGTTTATTGTGGCCGCCGCTGCGTCGAGCGCGGGCTTTCGGGACCGCTGCATTTTGCGCCCATTAAACCAGAAAGCCCCGGGCTTATTTACACGGGGCGCCCGCCCGCCCCTTCGGCTCGGCTATCCGACCCCTTTTGCCGGTCTTACTGCCCTGCCGCCCCGTCTGCTTGTCTGTCCGTATCTTCTACCATCTGTCCGCCGCCTCTGCCATACAGATCGCCCTTTCTACCCGCTCCTGCTGCCCCGTCTACCCGTCCCTACGGCCCGCTTCTTCTGTTCTTCTGCCTTTCATGTCAGCTCTCCCCATCAGCCCACCCGTCCTGCTTGCATGCCTTTCCTTCTACACGTCTGCACTGTCCGTCTGCCCGTCGGACCGCCCCTACTGCCTGCCTGCCCGTTCCGTCTGCCCTCACCTCTGCCTGCCTGCCTACCCTTTTAGTCCGTCTGCCCGCTTCTTCTGCCCGTCTCTTATGCCAATCTTCCTGCCGAGTCTGCCCGCCCCTTCTACCATCTGGCCGTCTTCTCTGCCTTACTGCTCGCCCTTTCTACCCACTTCTGCTGCCCCGTCTACCCGTTCTTACGACCCACCTCTTCTGCTCTTCTGCATTCCCTGTCAGCCCACCGGTCCTGCCTGCCAGTATTTCCTTCTGCCCGTCTGCACTGTCCGTCTGCGCTCCCCTTCTGTCTGTAGGCCCGCCCCTTTTGCCCGCCTGCCCACTCTATTGGCCCATCTGCCTACTCCTTGTGCCCTCTGACCGCCCCTTCTGCCCACCCTTTCTGCCTGTCTACCCGCCTCGTCTGCCCCCCTCTGACTGCCCGCCCACCCGGAACGTCTGTTCATCCTTATTGCTCGCCCAACCCGTCTGACACTCCCTCTCCCTTCTCTTCACCCTCTCACACTCGCTTAACTTCTTACCCTGTCTGCACATGTATACATTCTATCTATTTGAGAAGGAAACTTGTTTGTGTCGGTAAACCTGGACCACGTGTAGGCGACCGCATGTGGTCACAACTGGCTTAGACCCTGTATAAAAGGATTCTGGGTGTACGGTCTCAAGTGAATTCCGCGAGGGCTATTTGTGTTAGAGACAGGGAGAGTGTTTATTTACTACGCGAATGAAATTACGCTGACTTCTTTGTGTGTGTGTACGCGCGTGCGCGTATGTGTGTGCGTATGTGTGGGTATGCCTTTTACTATTTTTGAAGATATCCTTTTACTCGTTGGCAGTTTCAATTTAGGATGTATCTGACATTTCAGGGATTAAGGAAACTCTGATGTGCTTACAGGGTTTTTGAACACATAGAATAATACATTTCCCAAGAGTTCATGTGGATTTGTATGGGTTTATGAAATTGTTTTGCACAGTACGGCTAATACATCAATATAAGTTTGAATGCACTATAAATTGTTTCTTTACACTTATAAAATATTAGACATCGTCGACCTATCAAATATTAGACACGTTTCATAACTCGCGCCACTCGAAACGTATTTGGGTTGACTTTCCAACTCCTAAACTGTATGTTCTGTAGAATTTGAATTATTCATTTTCTTTTACAATTCCAAACAAACGAAGCGTTTCATTCAAGCAGCAGTTTAGACTTAACTTAACAAATTGAAATTGGCAAAAGAATTTAGACAGAAGAATAGTTTATTTTATAAATTCAAAAGTACATGAATTAATAATATTTATGAAGGTAAATACCTTTCCAAACTGAGACGAGCAAAGTCCAGTAGGATACATATTCGCTAGAAAATGCGAAATTTTGTTTGATTATGATAGTTGAATGTCATAGCCTTGTTGCAATTAGTGAAAGAAATTCTTCTTGGAGGAGAGACTTCTAAAACCATTTTCGCAACAGCTTTCTTACATCTGAGTACACTACTGTGGTTGAATTGTCCGATACAGCTCGTTCGCGGGAACACGTGAACCGATCCATCAGGCTCTCAGCGCGGTCGCCTCGCGGCCACAAATCCTGCGGAGCGCGATTCACTGCCGGGGCTCGGCAGCCGAATGTAGCCTCAGCGGCGCCTCTGAGCGGGCAGCAGCCTTCGCTCACTCCCCTCGCTGCGCCCCCCTCCACCTCCGCGCCAGCCCCTCCGCCGCGCCCCGCCCCACCCGCCGGCGAATAAATCAAGGCCCCCCGCGGGCACCGCTGCCGTGTCTCGCACCTGGACAGTCGGCACGCCCTCCGCCGCCGCACTTGCCAGCGCCGTCGCCCCCGCATCCGGCGCGCCCGCTATGGCCGCTGGCTGCAGCGCTGTTGACAAGGCCGCGGATACTCGTGGTCTCCGGAGTTTCAATAAACAACCCCTGCTCTCTCATTAACGGCACCGTTTCATCGATTCCTTTGATTCTCATCTTTCAATCAACCCAAATTTTAATTTTCTTTTACATATCTCTCCACTCTCTTTTATTCAACCGACTTTTGTTTCTCTATTTCCACCTCTTTTTCCACCACTCTTTTCACTACTATTTCCAATAGTATTTCTACCACTACTGCCGCCAGCCAAATGAAGGAGCAATACCCTCATGGGCCACGTTCCACGCGCGATCTTTCCTTCCTCTTCCATGTCCTATCCTCGCCCTTAATTACAAACACTTACACCTACATGCACTAAACTACCACACATGTCAGGAGCTTACCATAGAACTTCTCCCGGCTGGAGCTTAAGGGGTGACTGCTTAAGCACGGTTACGAGATAACTGAAAACATTTCAAATCTAATTCTGATAATTGCTGTAAATTAAAGTATTCCTTTCACATGTTTAATTACAACATATGACAAAAATATTAAACAAGGTATTTAGTATCATTTTCCTCCTATCGTCTAATGTCAAAACACGACGTCTCGTCATTCACTCACCTGATGCCTTTCTGACTTTCCTTCTTCGCTGAAACAATCTAACCCAACTTGAAAATGCAAATCTTATCGAATAGAAACTTTAGAGCAGGGCCTGACACAGGAGTAAACAACGGTTCGCGCAAATGTGAGTGCTCCGTGAGTTCTCAATAGACTTCCACAGAAGGGAAGTACAAGTTAACAAATGACAGGAATGCTGTAAAATGAAGTGAAAGCTTTATCTTTTAGTGAACGTTTTATTAAGGGATATTTTTTAAAGTCATAGCTGTTACTTCAAAAAAATCCCGTGCGAAGTCAGAGACTCTTACTGTCCTTCGAAGTAATCTGACAATGCATCTCATCATAGAAAGATATTTAATCAATTGTAATCTTCTCCATCTTGTTTTTTATCACAATAGTTCAAAATTGCTTAAGATGATCGCTCTATAAATACCAATGTACGTAATGTGGCTGACCGCTTAGTCAGGTGACCTCTGTAAAGAGATAATATTTATAGGTGTCTTATGAAACTTCGTCCCGTTCCACGAAAAAACGCCCGTTAGTGGAGGTGACGCTTAATAGAAATGGCCTTTTGTACAGGTTTTCTTATAGTCTAATGCAGCGTCGTCTCCAAAACACACTTCTTGAATTTTCTTTTGGATTGCAATACATCGAATGCACTTATCATAACATTGTACATAAGAAAAATATATGAATGTTAATTTAAAAAAATAAAAATCAGTGATGTGGCCAGTGTTCGAAAAAAATTAAGACAGAAACCTAATGCACTTTTACTTTAATATGAGAGGTGGCGTAGTGTTACAACTGTATATTATAAAGCTTTGTACATTGCGGTACATTTGTGGCACACTTCAGTTTCTGTTGTCGGACTGTTAACGCTTTAATGCAAATCTCTCGGTAAAGAAGGACCATTAGCCAGCCCCTACATTTACAACGAACAGCTTCTCCTAGGCCGAGTTGACTCAACTCCCTCGCAAACACTTCTTCACCTCAGGTGGGCCTCCCGGGGCCTCCCGCGGCCGCCGCGGATGGGCAGCGGGGATTCTCCCCCCCCTCAGACGCGCTTCTCTCGAGGGCTCCGCGAGCACCGAGGAAAGCACCGGGGGAAGGGTGGCCAGGGAAGGGCGGTAAGAGACCGAGAGCGCGGCCACCTCCAAAGTGAAATCTGCGAAAGGGGGGATGGAAGCGTGTTGAGGGGCGCCGCGGACGAGGGAGGTGAGGATGGTTGTTTATGAGGGTTTGCGACGTGAAATAGCGAGCGCGAAAGAGGTAGAAGAAGTATTGCCAGATTGACTTTTTATCCTGACACAGAAGAATATATCGCTTGTAGGGGAAATCTGCGGAGCCACAGAGGGGGAGGTTTTCGGGGGAATGTTGAGTGATCGAAATATCAGTAGTTTTCGAGCAAAATAATGAAGAAATAAAATGTGAAAGAGGGGCTGGAATATTGGGTTGAGAGGTCAGAGTTTCGTCTTATGTGGACGGAGGATGGATACTGCAGGAAGAGATAGAGATGTCGGGGGGGGATGGAGAGATGTGGGGGGTGTAGGAGCTTTAGGTCAGAGGGAGGTCTCATGAGGAAGACTGTCTGACAATGCTGGAGGAGATGGATTGACGTCGGTGGAGGACCTGGAGGTCGGGGATTGATCACAGGGAATGGAGATGGGACAATACTTGAGGAGCTGGAATAACGGGATGAGTGGTCGGAGGGAGGTGATTTGGGAAACGAGGAGATGTACGCAATGTGTGTGTGGGGGGAGTTGTTTTGGGACTATTGTGGTGCAAACGACGTGCCCGCAGGGAGGGGGTGGAATGTTCACTAACAAAGGATGAGTGAAGGGTACGAGAATATGAGTATGAGGTGGTGATGTGAAGGAGTGCCATTCAGTGGGGGCGGAATGATGTGGAATTTTTGGTGATGACCACGGGAGCAGAGTTCTGACCTTGTAAATGTGAATAGCATTGAGTTATGATAGTGGAGTTGCAATGTGGGAGGACAGTCTAATTAATCCCACACCCCGCCCGTCTTCTGCCTCTTTTCACTTTCCTTCCCGCTGCCTTTTCACCTCCCCGTGGTGTTTCAGGGCAATTTTCTTTTACTGCCTCCTTCGCACTTATCACCCTCCTATTAACCTTTCCATTGTTAGTTGTTATTGGGACGGGTCAGAGAGGAAGTGTCTGCGAGTTCGTAGGTTGCAGCTGTAAAGACGTCTCCCGTTTAGCGGCGGCGATGGTGTAACGGTTGGCATATCGGATTGTTACACCCAAGTTGGCGGTTTCAAACCTGATCGAAGCCGTGGATTTTTAGGGTGAAAAAATCTTAGAGCATGCAAGTAGATTTACTTGCATGTAAAAGATCCTCAAGCCTAAATGACGCCTCTGAGCTAAATTCATATCGCCTGTTCGTCCCTCAAAAAATACCTCCTTTCTCGCTAGCTGGTGAAAGGAGCGTAGCAAAATTTGCCTGGTAAGACGGAAGAGCGAGCCTAATGGCCCGATTCTCGCCACGTAAAATAAGGCATTAATTCAATTCAATAAAGATGTTGGAAGTTCACGATGAGGGGCGAATAAATCATTGTGCGCTGACGAAGAATCGGATGCAACATTTGGAAGATACCAACGAACGTCATAGAAGACAAATTCATTTGATATAAAAGCTCGTCTTTCCACCGCCAGCTCAGACAGCGAAAATAATACAACAAAACGTGTTGGTAAGTTTCAAATAAGACGCCACTTTCGTCAGTGACAACTCCAATTGATTCAATTTCTCTGATAACAAGTTAGCATCTAAAATCAAATATCAAATCGATTTAATGTAAAGTAATATTACTTTAAAAAAAGTTCATTAAAGTTTTTTAGTTATTAACATTATTAGGCCTATAAACAGTAGATAACTGACACAGTTGAATTTCCAAACCGAGAGGATAGTCGAGACTTTTAAACATCCGATTCAGTTATTTATGTTATCAGCGTTGTTTCGTTCAATACATTTCGTAATACTTACCAATATTTTTAAGAACAAATATGTGTAAACAAAAAAAATTGAATAAGTATACTCGTGTACCATGATTACCTACAACACCTTTGTTTTCAATTTTCTTAACTGCCAGACTGTTTAATTCTTAACGGATGCCAGCCGTGGTTTTCATTTCTCAGTTTGGTTGGGCTAAGCAAAGATTCTAACTGTACAGTGTTACGAAACGTATTAAATGAGCAGTAAATAATGAATAAACATTTATACAGTTGTACCGTACATTTTACAACAATTTCTTGAACAAGAGTTTATCAGCGTGGCAGTTTGCTTCGGGGGCCTGTGGAGCTGCGCCCGGGGTCAGAGGTGCGGCGAGGGCTGAGGCTTTTTCGCCCTTCGCGGGGGGGGGGGGCGGAGAGGCGCGGCGGGCCGCACCTGCGCCGCGCCCAATTAGGCAGCCAATTTCCGCGTGCGCGGCCGCCGCGAGGCCGGATATTTATCGCGCGGCCCCTGCGCCCCCGCCCGCAAAGCCCCGGGGGCGCGTCTCCCGCCCGCGCCGCCCCCGCTCTGGAGGTGACCCACCCCCCGCCGCCACCTCCATCTCCACTGCCCTCGCTGCTGCGAAAGTCGTGGCGTCGACCAATGCCATCCCAGCCACGACGTAACCACCCCCGCCTCCTCTGCCCTCGCTGCCGCCACTGCTATGGCGGAGGTCTTGTGACGTACGACGCCTTGCAGTGGCCACCGCCCAGGTCGCCGCCATCTCCTCCACTGCCACCCCAATAAGACGTGTCGCACAGATCAGCCAATCGCTCTCACCGTTTCCGGTTGCCGTTACCTCGTTAGCCATCGTCTCCGTTGCTGCCTCTATTCTCGCCGCTACTTCCGTCTCCACTACTCTCGCTGCTGCCACCGTCATGGTGGTCTTGTGACGTACGACGCCCCGCAGTGGCCGTTACCCCGTAGCCACACCCGTCGCGCCACCACCCAGGCCGCCGCCAGCTCCTCCACTGCCACCCCAACCAGGCATGTCGCACAGATCAGCCAATCGCTCTCACTGTTTCCGGTCGGCGTTACTTCGTTAGCCATCGTCTCCGTTGCTGCCTCTATTCTCGTTGCTACTTCCGTCTCCACTGCTCTCGCTGCTGCCCCCGCCGTGGGGTCGATCTTGCGACCGTCGCCGCCCCCAGTGACCATCACCCCGTAGCCACAGCCGTGCGCCTCCACCCAAGCCGCCGCCGGCTCCTCCGCTGCCACCCCAAACAGCCTCGTCGCACAGACCACCCAGTCGCTCTCGTCCTTTCCGGCCACGGTCACATCTCTTTCCTCTCCAGGTGCCCACCGTCCCCCTTGCTGCCGCTGTTCTCACCGCCGCATCCACCCAATCGCTCTCGTCCTTTCCGGCCACGGTCACATCTCTTTCCTCTCCAGGTGCCCATCGTCCCCCTTGCTGCCGCTGTTCTCACCGCCGCATCCACCCTTTCGCTGCCCTCCCTTCTGGCACCGCCGTGGCGTCGATCTTGCGATAGACCCCGTCCCCGTGGCCGTCACTTTGTATGACCCACTATCTCCAACACTGGAGCCAACCTGTCCACTGCCATACCTACCCCCCATAACTCACAAACCACCCAAACGTTTTCGATCACTGTTACCTCCGCAGCCACCTTAACCGCACGTTGCTCCTTCTGTTTCCATCACCGCCACAGCAAATCTTCCTCTGCCCCCGCTGCCGCCCCGCCCCATCACGACGCACAAACCAATGTTTTTGGAGGCCGTGGTTACTGTAACTTCAAATTAACGTCTCCCCATAGCACCTCACACAATTGTTATGTTTTTCACGTAAATAAATGAAAAAATCTTAGGTTATGAGGGGTGACGGTAACTGGGTGGATATGGCAGCGGCAACACAGGTACTGGGGTCGTGGTAAGCCAGCAGGTAAATGTTGAGCTTTGGGAAAGAGGGCGAGGGCGAGGGCGAGGGCGAGGGCGAGGGCGACGGCGAGGGCGAGGGCGAGGGCGAGGGCGAGGGCGGCGGTGGTGGTGGTGGTGGTGGTGGTGGTGGTGGTGGTGGCGGTTCCGGGAGCGTGACCTATGGCGGGACGAGACGGGGAACGTGGCGTTAAGTTTGGGCGACGCCTGCCGTCCCTTCCTCTTGATTTCCGCCCTTTTCCCTGCCGTGTACGTAGCCGCTGCCGTTCCCTCTAATTACCCCCGCACCCGAGCGACACGTGTGACGTGCAACCGCAGCCGAGGGCCTGGGGAGTACCCAAGAATCACTCTCGCCGACCCGCGGAGGGGAAGTTCACCTGGATGCAGCTGGGACTAACGGAACAGTGTGTCCCCGAAACTGCGTTTGTCTCCTCCGTCACAGTTTTGCTGTTGCAAACGGTGATGGAAGACGCTGAAATACTAGGAAATTTCTGCAAATTATTGGGCTTTTGACCCTTTCACGAAAGTGCGTTATTGAAGTTAATACCTACAACCAAATAAGGTGTGAAGGAATAGGATTTTGTCGATGACTCACTAACATGTAGCAAGAACAATAGTGTATAATTTTTAATTAGGTAACGTTTACATTGCTAGGTAACTTTTAGCACGTAGTAGTTACATACTACACTTTTTTGTAATAATGCAATCAAAAATTGTAAATTTTTAGTTATATTACGTGATTTTGACATGAAGTTAGTAAGAATTCAGTGCACTTAATATTTCTATCGTTTTTATTTATTTTATATTTGTAAAAGTTGTAATTTGCGTTTCTTGAAAAGTTCGTTTTTGGACTATAGAAAGGGGCAAAAATTTACTTTTGCCCTACATTAAGATTAAGATTTATTCTCAAATAAATTCTAATAAATGTACCAGATGTATTTAACGAGAAATGTTCAATACTTTGCTCAAAATATTGACGAATTCAATACTTTGGTCGAATGCAAAATTAAATATCCCTAAGCGAAGATAAAAAAAGAACCCAATGCGAGGAAGAGGCATTGCGTGAAGACACAAGGTGTCAGCCTACAATTCAATGCTTAACAAAAGAAATTAAGGGCGAGTGACATAATCCCATTTTTTCATTTCAGTCATATAGTTTGTTATAGTTGACTGCGAGGCTGACATTGCTATATTACTTCAAATAAATAGTAATAAATAAAGTTTACAACAATTCAAGGTTGCTGTTTTCTATGGAGATCTTATGGGTGAAATCTCGAAATTGTAGATCTTAGTCTCATGATGTGATGTTTATCATAGGTAATACCACGAGTGCTTTGGAAAAAATTGTGGATACTTCCCGACTCGCGAAGTGAGGAGGGGATTTATCTGAGAATTTCCAAAACAAAAGTGGTATTTAATAGGACTATTTCACGAGTGAAATTATGTTCAGCAGAGTTCCAAAATTCGTCAAATATTGAAAATAACTGAAAGCTATGTTAATAGCAAATAGATTATGTTATAGTACACACGTGGTTTATTGAACATCGACATAGCGATCTATGTACAATACCATCTCCTAAGATAGATGAGTCACAATTTATGATTGGCCAGTTGGTAGAAGCGGTAAAAAATCTGATTGAAAAAGCGATACACATTTTGAGATACACCGCCCTGATTGGGTCATTTTGTATGTATAGTTAAACACTATTGGTTTTAATTTCACGAGTGGTATAGTCATCAATAACAATCAACTAAAAATAAATAATTATTTTTAATGATCAATATTGGTATTAATTTTTTCAGAATTTGATCATTTTACGTATATTACAATATTCACGGAATTCTGTAGCCTTACCTCACTATTGTGTCTTGATTCACACGACAGAGTTTGTGGAGTGTAGTATGCCAGTTTGACATACACTTTTATTCAGTATTTGAAACAAACAAATGTATTACACATTTACTAAATCGAAGAATGTTCATTTGTGGTATTACATAATTAAAATTACCATCGTAATATGAATATCAACTGCTTCCATATTGAAATACTATTAAGAATACAACTTAGTAGATTTCTAGAAAAGAAAAATAGTACTTAATAAATAACAAACAAGTAAAATACGTCGAAATACGTTTGTAAATGCCAGCATACCATTACCATCGTAATATGAATATAAACTGCTTGTATATTGAAATACAATTAACATTACAACTCGGTAGATTTCGAGAAAAGAAAAACAGTACTTAATAAATAACAAACATGTAAAATGCGTTGAAATACGTTTGTAAATACCATCATACCTTTACCATCGTAATATGAAAATCAACTGCTTACATATTGAAATAGTATTAAGAATACAACTCCGTAGATTTCTAGAAAAGAAAAACAGTACTTAATAAATAACAAACATGTAAAATGCGTTGAAATACGTTTGCAAATAAATAAAAAGCACATAAGTAACCCCAGTGAAGAGTCTTGACAGGGGGCGGGGGAGCCGCTTCGCGCGGGCCGGGCCGGCGACGGCGACGGGGTGCCGCAGGGTCTAATCGCCGGGCGGGGCGGCGCTTTCCCGCGCCGGAGCAGCCATTACGCAGCCCGTAAAAGGCGCGCATAAAATGCCACTTCGGCGTGCGCCAAATGCGTGTCTGCCCCTCGACGGCGCGGCGCCTCCCTCCCCGCCTCTCTCCGCCCCTCCCCGTCCCTCCCCGCGCGACCACGTTTGCGTCTTCTGGAGAGCTACCATCAGAGTGATGATAGACCGGGCACTCCTGGAAAACCGTGGATTGTCGGGGTACCCAGAACCGTTATTCGTTGGAAAAGCTAGGAGAAAATAAGAAATTTTTTTATTCCCGGGAAAATAAATTCAAAGTGACCCATGTATCGATTTTAAATAAATAAAAAACTGAAGTAGTAAAAGTAGGAATTGGTCATAATTGTGGCGGTCAATGAGAAGAGCCTATGCGTGAAAATCATGCCATAAGACAATTACTTTCGAAGTTCTGATTTTCGATGCATTATACATATTATAATTATAATACATGTTGCTCTATTGTGGTCACGCTTTCTTAGGTGAAAAACGCATTTAAAGATATCTGGCACTGAAAGACGACGGTCAAAGCAGATGAGGGTGGACCCTTTAATTTTAAAGGCAGCATTATCCTAACCAAACGGCAGGCACGACATACATAATCAGAAAAGCCTAGTCTATGGCGGATTATGGTCGGATCGTAAAATTTGGAAACTGTAGAAGTGTAAAAATCTATTTCCCTAATTTTTCGTCACCCTCTCTGTGCTTTAAATGCCATTGATGCCTCATGTCTGTGGTACGTCCCTTCCGACTCAGGGCGATGTCCATACTATTAAACACGTTTCTGGCGATAAAGCTTTCCGTTGACCAAATACTCTAAAAAATGTCTTTCTTCAGCCATACAGTAGAGCGTAGCTCCTTCTTGAAGTCTAGAGCCTTTTCATTTCTTTCACATCAAATTTGACATCCAACTTATCATTATTACTACCTGTGCTAATCATCCTCAAGCCTAAAATGTGATCCCGTCATTTTCATCACAATTTAACGAAACTTCTAACAACTTACAGAAGTTGTGACTTCAATAAATACGACGCATCTGTTAACCGTGACCATCCTTCATTTCAAGGAAGACAAGACACCCAAATCAACAACGTTCGATTTTCTCTTGCACCTTTATCAACCATGAAACTTACAAAACACGTCAAACCCTTTTAAATGTCTAATTATGTATATAATTAGGTACCGGTTTCAGTACAATGGGATAATCAATATATTGTCGTAACAAAAACCTAAAATGTCAAGTAATGGTAACATTTAGTAAGAAAGTTTCTGGCAATTTGAGATTAAGTCGTTTCCGTGAGAATAGGGACGGATGCAAATAATCTGAAATTAATTGGAAACCTGTTGAAAAACATTTGGAGTTTTTCTACGTATGGTTTTACTATATTTGTGCAGCAAAAATATAAAGGAAGGTTATCTGTACTTGCGTTCTGTTATTTAATATTGTTTGCTGTAATGTTGCAGCTCACCCGAGATAGTTTTTGCCGGACCTCTCAATACGGAGTCAGAAGTAACGATCGATTTCTTACAGTGCGAACTATTATTATTATTATTATTATTATTATTATTATTATTATTATTATTATTATTATTATTATTATTATTATTATTATTATTAAACTGCTATATTTACATATTATCGGGGTTGAGCTAAGTCAAAATCTCTCTTCCGATTTTTCTTTAATTCTGTCTGTATTTATTTATTATTATTTTTCTTCTCCTTCTCCTTATCCTTCTCCTCTTCCTCTTCGGTGTGGCAGCAATCATTGCAACTCTTGTAATGTCAGTCGTGATGTTGCTTGTAATTACAAGTGTCGATGTAAGCGTGTACGCAAAGGAGGAGGATGTTGCCTAATTGGCAAAATAGTTATTTACGATGTTAGTGTCGTAATACATCTGATTACAATACGAGATGGGAAAATTCCCAAACGAGTCCGTTAGGACGAGTTTGGTAACCAATTGAGTATTGTAATCAGATGTTACGACACGAATATGGTACAACGTTTGATCCACTTTGTAAAAATTTGTTAGATTTAAGATTAAAATTTTCAATAAGAATACACATTTTCCCTCTTTATGTGGCGATTCTGTTCTTAACAAGGAGAACAATTGAAACGCGCATTATGTACACATTTCGACAACATAAGCGAATTCAGTTCAGACTCAGAAATAGAAATAGCAGCAAATGATGCTATAGATTATTTGTTACCATAAAAATCAAAGAAGAAATATGAACGGGGGTACTCAATTTTTAAGGATTGGTGTGAAAACAAAAACGTTAATTGCATATCAGAAAAAGTTTTAATGGCTTACTTTTCCGGCAAGTCAGAAAAGGAAAAACCGAGTGATCTTTGGACCCACTTTTCTATGCTGCAGAGTACTTTATTAGTTAAGGATAATATTGAAATAAGTAAGTTTACCCAGTTGTTAGCATTTTTAAAAAGGAAAAGTGCAGGATATAAAACAAAGAAATAACCCTACTCCTATGCCATTACCGCACTAGTGTGGTAATGAACTTCATTACCACACTAGAGAGGTAAAGTACTTCATTACGAAACTGATTATAATAGCACAATGCTTCACATTACGTAACGAATGTGGATAAAGTAATTAGCGGTACTCATTCTAATATTATTGCATTATTATACGTTATACAGTTATTGCACGTTATTATTAATATAATAACATTGGCATTATTACCTATTATTACTATTTTATTTCTGTGTGTGGTACAGCATATCGTATCTTCATTTGATTGAGTGTGAATAGAAGAAATTACAATGGTAGCAAATTATTTTCATAACCAATGTCAAAAAGCTTTACAATTTCCTTCCGGCATTGCTATTATATGTATTGTGAATAAGGAATGTTATGAACTGTGAATAAAAATATTGAATTGTATTGATATCTAGATAAATGCTGTACAGGTTCATAATTAATTCATACACCTACAAGCGATGAAGTATAAACATGATTATAATAACAATCACCTATTATCTAGTCAATTTACATGCAATTGAGTGATTTTGATTTGAATGAATGGGGGACTGAATAATGGGTAAGATTTACAAGACCGGTATTGATTCGAATGGAATGTGTAAGTTTAACATAATTAGTTATGTAAAGTAATATCATTTTGTTGCAACGCCTCTTGTCTCTTCAGCTCTGGAGAACACATTATGTCTCAATGTTGACAGCAATCGCAACGTTTTTAATTTGTGCACATCAATGTGGCAAAAATTCTAGTATTCATATATCAGATTATATTTTAATGAAGTAATTAAGCAAATCATGTTGGTTCCAGTCGAATTGTATTTTAATCCATTTTCATATTTTAGAGTATAAAAGCGAATCATGCTTAAAATATTTCTTCAATGGCAAAAATCACATTCAGTATTACCACGATTTATGTAAAATCGTTGTCTAAAATTACAGTAATCCTTTTTCTAATGGAATGGTGCATCTTACTATTTAAAAACTTGCTCAATGGATTCTCGTATTCATAAAAAAGAAGAAGAAAAAAATAAACTCGCAGCGTTTTCAATAACGTGTTCTCTTCATATCATTTGACACTTGAAAATCCTATTACATTTGCACTGTAGAGGTTTGTCCCGAAGAAAAGTTTCAAATAATAATTTAATATATTTGAATTGCATTAATATATTTTAAAATCATTTCAATTCGTAATGAGAGAAATAGTTACGAATTTACAGACATTTATAGAATTAAACCCGCTGACAATTTTCTTTTCAATTAAAAAAAGTATTTAATATAGTCTTTAAACCTTTCAAAAAGTGAACAATTGTAATAAAAGTTCTTCCATTATTTTCTGATACAGACATGAACTTTCCACTATTTATGTTAATAAATCATTGGGCATTTACTCTAATATACTCGTCAGTTTAGATATTTTAAAATCTTGAAGTTGAATGGTCTGTGTTATGTTGCAATCTCTGGCAGCAGTACTTCTGCTAAGCTCTCTGTGAACAGTTTCATCGTCCGCTCCCCTTTAAACTTTCTATCGCGGGCAGCCGTTTATAATCTTTTTATTTCACGCTCGCGTTTAACTACTTTTTCATTTCTCCTCTTCCTCTCGCTCTGAATATTCCGCTCGTTGGAATGTTATTTTCACCGTTTCAGATATTGCTTAAAGGCGTTATTATTATTATTACAACGCCGACGATCCTCGCCTTATATTATTTTTTATATCCTGTTTCTTTCGCTTTCTTTCGTGGAGACGCGTCTTTTCTGAAGGAAACCTTTTGTGGAGCCATATGGAATTTGTAATGGGGAGACGCTCGCTCGTCGGCATCTTTTTCGCTTTCACTTTCACTTCCCGTGTCTTTCGCGTCCTTTCCCCCTTTTCCTCCCCTCCCACTCCCGCTCCCCCTCCCCCTTAGAATATTGGAGGATTGCCTCCTTGCCGTCTATTCGTGTTACGCGCTGCTTTCAGGAAGGTTTATGGTCGCGTTGAAGAGAACGGGTCAAGGAAACAGTGTGCGAAGTATTTGAGTATGCATCCCGAGGTGGGATTGAAGGAATTGCTTGCAGCTCGAGCCGATCAGTACTTCTCGATACGGATGTGCTCCTTTCAAAATTCCAGCCAGTCAAAGGTGAAGTCATTTGCACAGGGGTGTATGATAGGCATGACTTTCGCGACCTCTCTCCCTCTTCCCTCCCGCCCACACCCACTCTCCTTCCCCCCTAGAATATTCGTGGATTGTGTCCTTGCCGTCTATTCGTGTTACGCGTTAAATTCAGGAAGGTTTAGGGTCACGTTGAAGAGAACGGACCAAGGAAACAATGTGCGAAGTATTTGAGTATGCCTGCCAAGGTGGGGTTGAAGCTCGAGCCGATCAGTACTTCTCGATACGGATGTGGTTCTTCCAGAATTCCATCCAGCCAAAGGTGAAGTCATTTGCACTGGGGCGCAGGACGGGCATGCGTCTTGAACTTTCAAATGTGATTTTCAGTAAATGTATTGTTTTTCAATTATTGTTCTTGTTCCCGCCGAACATCGTGTTGTCCTGTAAAATATAATTAACACTCAATTACTCCCGTGGAATGCCCGGACACCAAGCTCTCCTCTGTTGCTGGTTTGTCAGTCTATGTAACAGTTGAAACAACTCTACTCTTCCTGACAGATTTGTGGTCCATAATACCTCTTTAGGTACGGTCGGAGTGGATCCGTGGTTGGAGAAGTTCGCACAGGGGCAAACATTTTAGCCGGTTGAGCGCGAAAACTATTTTAAACACTTACAAGGGCGCAAGCATTGTGCAACGGTCACGCCTCTTCCGAAAACTTTTGGCTAACACGGACGATGTTCCAACTCGGCAAAACATTAACAAATTAAATTGATTTATTCTCCGTATTGAGTAATTGAACGTGAACGCTGAAACACAACACAGACGTGTTAGTTCACGGAAGATAGTTCCCATAGAAGGAAGAAATCTAATTCAATTGCTAGTAGTTAGATAAGTAAAAGATAATCAATTGCAGAGTAGTTATCGGACACATTCAATTTTGCGTTGGGAACCAGATGTCAAAAGAAAGCTGTTGTGGGAACAGTAAAAACATCATGTATGTTGGAATTGGTGTAGCACAGCGAGATAATACGAGAGATAACTCTGACAAGGGAAAATATCACCAATTAAAGTATTTTTAAATACCTTCTTTTAATTAATTTCATTCTGGAATCATGAAATATGCTGTCTAATGGCCGGGCACTGAAATTCTGCCCATTAAGTAAACTTCGTCAAGGGCTGAATGGTTGGGAATTTTCTACTTCTTTTGTTGCTATATTGCCTTTTTGCTTTATCAGCTGATTTTGACATTCATATTCAACACCAGGCGTCGAGATAAGCACAGTCTTTGTCATATCTATCTTCAACTTCTGCCGTACCCTGCCTGAGTGAGTATGGTGTTTGAAGAGGAAGGAAAGTGTCAAAGTATTTAATTTTTCTGGACATGTGCCAGTGTTTTATGATGTCAAAAGCTTGTCCTAACATAATGAAGATTAGTAGCCTGTCCAGAAAAAGAAAATTCACTGGTCCCAGCTGGGTTGGAACACGCAAACTTGGGTTTGTAAGGTGTAATGAGCTATCACACATCATTGGTGTGGGGTCAGTTATGAATTACAAGGTAATGCATTTTGTATTCTTTTGCACGAGCAGTTTGGTTTGAACGCATTGATTTCTTACCTGCAAGTGTGTTCACTAAGAGAAAGTTTACTGTACAACCTTTTGTTACATATCTTGTACAATTTGATGAGAAGTTTTCGGCATCGTGTAATTTAAAGTAATAAAACATATGTAATAACTTCACTTGATGAAATATATCTTGTAATTTATGTAAAGATTAGAGAATTCGGCTTGCGGAGTTGTTCTACAATATATTGTATTGAACGTGCGATATAAGAAGGTATAATCAGTCCTCATGATTACCTGAACGTGCATATTGTAAATGGTTGCTTCTTGGTCAGCTAAATACTGTAATAACGTAGTACAGAAGTAAGGTCAAATAGTCTGTTTAGATTGCATTGCAGAGGGATTAACAACCAGTGTATGATAAAAATGTTTTTCCTTGTTCAGTAATGCCTTATACACCGAATAACTGTAGGGGTGACAGTTTTTCAACGAAAATATTTCCCACGGCAGAGACCTGCAGTTTTTTTTGTCCTAGCAAGTGCTAGCCGGTGTCCCGTTTTGTTCCAACCCAATGTTTCTTCAGTGCTTCCAATTTTACTGATAGTACGATGTTGCTCACAGCGTTCCCGGGCTCTTTCTCAATTCTGGCACACATGGTCGGATCTGGCAGACTATATGAAAGTATATTGCAGAGTGCGTTGTCTTGATGCAGAACGTATACGAATGTTATCACAAACGTAATAACCTTGCGTTTGAGCCCGAGGGGAATGGAGTCAAGGGAAAGCGGCTCTGGGAAACACTTAGTCGCCATGTCAACAGCGCAGGCGGGCGGGGCCGAATGGGGGGTGTTGGGTGTGAGGGTGGGCGGGGTCGAGAGCGGTCGGGGGCGGGCGGAGGCAGACGGGGTGGGAGGGGTCGGTCGCGGGCAGGTGGGGGTGGGCGAGGGCGGGTAGGAGAGAGGAGGGAGGGCTGTAGAGAGGAGGAGAACTCAGAGTCGGGCGGGGGGGGGGGGGCAAGTGGGAGCGTGTAGTGCTGGAGTGAGTGGAAGGCGGCGGGGGGCGGGGGCCGGCGGGACCCATCTCCGGTGCAGATTTAAGAGGGCGCTGCGAGCGACCGGTAAGCGGGCGGCGGGGGATGGGGAATGAAAAGGCCTCGGGGGTGGTGGACGCAGGGCGACGCGGGCGCGACGAGGGTGGGGAAGCGGGCGGGGAGATGAGTCGGGAAGGGGAGGGGGCTGCGGCACACACTGCTCCCAAATTTGACGAAAAGCGCCAGTTGCAAAATATCATTTAGATAATCGCGTGGCCTCAAAACAATAACTACATTTATAACGTTATTCGTAATATCAAACACATTGCATTTCTTTCTTTTGGGAATTGATAAACATATTTTACATTTTGCTCATAATTTTATAGAAATAATAAATTAAGTTAATAATAAAAGTTATGTACATTTTACAATTTTTTGAACATAATTCAAGTTCGGATAAGACTATAACTAAGAATTCAACGAAACAGTTGTTTTATATTTGACCCAACATTTCTACTGCAACGAAACTCATGAACAATGCTGACCCAGCTTTTAGTTGTATGTCCATAGTCCGGACACCCTGGGCAGACCGCGAGTACAACGAAATATAACTATCGTAATATTGTAATAATTTATTTTCATTTTTGCATACATTTCTTTCGGGTTTATTCTAGGGTTAGAATTGTTTCACGTACGTAAAAGTATACTTATTTTGCGTTTAGTGTCATGCAAAGTCATCATATAAAATTGCCACCAAATGATATATGTTTGTTGCTGGTATATGATTTATTAGCTTATTCACTCATTGTCATTTAATTTTTGTGGATGATATTTGTTTGCAAAATCGGGGTGCTTGCTTTGAAATACCAGAAAGTGCGGCGTGGGCGTGGCCCACTGTGAGAGGGGGGAGGTCGCCATGCGGGCGAGGTGCGCGGGGTGAAATTGAGAGCTTTGCGGAAGAGCGTCCTGTCGGCGAGACCGCTCGGCGACACACGCCCCCTGTCTCGCCCTCGCCCAACGCCCACTCCCCGCTCGCTTCCCCTGCGCTTCCTCGCGCCACTCCCTCGCTCCTCGTCTTCGCCCACCGCCCTCGCTCTCACCCACTTCCCCGCTCACTTCCTCAATATTCTCCCTCGCTCTACTCCCGCGCTCCTCGCCCTCGCCCCCGCTCTCGCCCTCGCTCTCGCCTTCGCCTTCTCTCTAGCCATCCCACTCGTCCATCGCCCTCGCTCTCGCCATCCGCTCACGTCCCCGCGCACTTTCTCACTGTTCTCTCTCGCTCCATTCCCTCGCCCCTCGCACCGCTCTTGCACCGCTCTCGCCCTCGCTCTCACCCTCGCTCTCGTCCTCGCTCTCGCCCTCGCTCTCGCTCTCGCCCTCGCTCTCGCCCTCGCTCTCGCCCTCGCCCTCGCCCTCGCCCTCGCTCTCGCTCTCGCTCTCACCTTCCCCTTCCCTCTAACCCTCGCACTCCCCCATTGCCCCTCGCCCTCGCCATCCGCTCACGGCCCCGCGCACTTCCTCGTTGTTCTTTTTCGCTCCATGCCCTCGCACCGCTCTCGCCCTCGCTCTCGCTCTCCCCTTTGCCTTCTCTCTAGTTCTCCCCCTCGCCCTCGCTGTTCTTCCTCGATCCACTCTCACATGCTATACCCTCTCTCCTGCCCCGCCC
Organism: Gryllus longicercus; assembly: GCA_038098605.1. Classification (NCBI taxonomy): domain Eukaryota; kingdom Metazoa; phylum Arthropoda; class Insecta; order Orthoptera; family Gryllidae; genus Gryllus; species Gryllus longicercus. The sequence continues at coordinate 335,883 of JAZDUA010000836.1, read as the reverse complement.
TAGTCCTCGCCCACCGCTCCTGCTATCGCCCATCGCCCACGTCCCCACTCAGTTCGTTGCTGCTGTTCCCCCTTGCTCCACTCCCTAGATCCTCGTCCTCGCTCTCATCCTCACAGTCGTCCATCGCCCTCACTCTTGCACATCGCCCACGTCCCCACTCACTTTCCTCGCTGCGCTTCCTCGCTCCTCTCCCTCGCCCGCAACCACGCCCTCACGTGCATACTTGGTCTCGTCCTCACCCTCGCCCACACCCCTGCCCTCGCCCTCGCACAGGCTCATGCTCTCGGCTTCGCCCTGGCTCTGGTACCCAGCTTCTCAGTCTTTGACATTCCCCCAACCCCACATCTCGTACCTCATTCCTCGTCACACCGTGCCCCTGGCCCCGCGCTTCGCCCGCTCTTCCTTTTTGCGGTCCTCGATCTCATGTTCTCTCCGACGGAGCCGCCGTATTCTTCCTCTGTCCTCGATCTCACGTCCTCTAAGCTCTAAGAGCCACCCTGATTCCGTAGGATGTCGTTTCTGACGTCTTTGCGGTCGTTTTCGTGTGGCCGCTGGAATTCACTCGCTGCACTCGGTTGCTCGTTGTGTATCTCAATTTTCCTAGACCCTGTTTGCCAAATCCTTCATAACTCCCGTATCTGTGCCTTTCCAGTCAGTCTTACGAACATTTCATTATACTTGGACCCGTCGAATATTTCAAATCCCGTTCAAATGTCAAGGTTTCCAATCTTCATTGAAGAACATACTTTAAAGAGAAACTAGACACAAAAATAGAGTTTCTTAGTAAGATCCCTTTCGATAAAATATAGTTTTTTGATGAATGGAAGATTATATATTATAGAGAAATTGTTAGTGAAAAACAAAGTAAATTTAAAATTCTGCAAAGATAGTACTATAACATTGTAACTTAATGTTAAAGAGATAATATAAATATTTATGATAATGTAAATGTAAAAAGGGTTTTCTTATCAAAGGTATTATATGAAAATACAATATTTTTCTCAAACATTAACAATAACACTAAGATTGATTAATGCACCAATGAGGCACCGCCCCAGCCGGGACAAGCACTAAGATCCCGACTGATATCCCGGCGTGTGTGATGTGTAGTGCATGTAAGTGTCAGTGTAAGTAAGGGGTGAAGATATAACAAGGAAGAAAAGGAAATATTATGCGCGCTGTATGGATACTAGTCCGGCATTCGCCTGGTGTTGATCTGAAAAATCATAGAATACTACTGATCTAAGCAGCCGGTCGCTAGAATTCTCCTCCAGACAGGGACTGAATGACCTAGCTGTCTGCGTAGTGTTGAAACTCCTACCACCATCGGCACTCAAACCTAGGTCCATGTCAGAAACACTACAGTGACATTGGTTGATGCCCTTAGCCACCAATCCCCGGTAAAAAACTGATATAACAGAGGAAGTGAGTAAACTATACGCAGTAAAAAAGGAATAAATTACTTTCTTATTAAAATCTGAGAGTGACAATGATATCTGGATCTGAGAACGAACGTGTTGATTCCAATGTGAATTAGTATTTTGTATTTTGGGATGCATTAACTGCTATGATAATTAGTTGCGTAAGTCATCTCGCAGGAGCATCAGATCTGGTGCCCTAGGCCCTTCTGCGCCCCACACCCGCGACTTGCAGCTTTCAGATATCTCCACCATCAGAGCACCGTCCCAGCTGGGACAAGCTTTATATTCCCGACTAGTGTCCTGATAATGTGTGGCAGTGTAGCTTCTTTTAAAAATTGCGGTTTTACGAAACTTTTGGTGCGTCTCAGGGTCGATAACACAAATAGCCGGTTGATTATAATATCTGCTAACATATAACCGGAAAACACAAGCGGCTATCGCTCAGGTGTACATACTTGAACTGCTTCCTATATATGCTACATATTAGCCTAATAACTATAAAAACAATGTCGGCCAGACTTCCTAGCCCGACACCTCACCTTCTGACGCCATTTCCGACCCTTGGCTGTTGCCATCCTATATCTTGCGGCATTTCGAAATCTCGTGCCCCCGACCCACTGACTCATGAACTGCCCGTCTTTCCAGCTCCCTCATCTCTTCCAAATATCTCGATGGCACAGAACCAGGTGAGTTTTGCACAGAGCCAGCGTTTTTGCTGTCTGCTGCAACTCCGACTAGGGTTCCAGTTCCGACTATGGACGGTGCTACATTTCTAGCCGGTTGCTCTGATCGGTAATTTTCCGTGGTTTCTCCCCAACACCAAGCGAATGGTGGAATTGTACTCTTAACAAACGCGACGATATTTTCTTCATCTCCCCATTACTTGAACACATTTGCCTGCAGTACACTTCCACACTTGTTACGAAACCAATCGGGAGTTCAGTGTTTGACCTGGTTGGAGCGGTGCCCGCTAGGGACGCACCTTGAGGGGGGGAACCCCTCGCAAGCCAACGTCGGCCAACCCGGCGCCGGATTTCACCAACTAGCGATGGAGGAACAATAGTAGTTGACGTGCCCAGAAACATCAGTCTATCAATAACAAATCAATAATAAATAAATTAATCAATTAATAAATCAATTAATAAAGCAGTTAATAAAGCAGTTAATAAAGTAGTTAATAAAGCAGTTAATAATAAAGCAGTTAATAATAAAGCAGTTAATAATAAAGCAGTTAATAATAAAGCAGTTAATAATAAAGCAGTTAATAATAAAGCAATTAATAAAGCAGTTAATCAATCAATCGATGGCCCCAATGCCCGCGTCTCCACCGCCGCCGTTCGCCTCTGTCATGGATGTTGTAAAAAATTCGATGGATGAATTCTTACCCTATTAACAATATTATAATGGTGATTCTTGTAAATCAGGATTTAGTGATTGCTAAATCATTTAGCCATTCGTAGTACAAAAATAAAGTTTTTTTTTGTAAATTTAGCACAATGAATGTTGGCAATACTGAGAAAACTAGCGAATCCAGGAGTTGAACTAGTTTGCTTGGCAAACAAGTCATATCAAAAATCTGTTTTGAGTCGCAGTTAGTGAGAAAGAACTTACAAAGTAATCTTTCTGAATGCTCTCTCGGAAAATTGGTTGTTGGTGCTTCGACCTACTTACTAGACGTCCTAAGCGAGAGATCTACGTTAGAGATCTGAGAAATCTTGGAACTCGGTAGTGGTATTAGACAATAAGGACAAGAAATACTTGTTACAAATGGAGTAGTTGTAGTAAATTGATCGAAACAAAGTCGTTTCAATGAATAGTTCCTTAAACTGATTACTCACAAATGTGAGTTACAATAAAGACGGCAAACTCAGTCTTAGAATAGTACCTAAATCAATAAATATAGTAAATGGAATAAAATAAAACTTCTGCGTGGTCCAAAATGAAACTAAAGAATTACCTTACATACATAATTAGTCTGTGCAAGAATTTGCGCTTCAGGAAAAGTGAGGATATTTGTTTTAAATAAACATCCAAATTTAATAAAATATTAAATCCAAGTTTGCATGCAGATCGATTATTAGAGATATATTTCATTGTTTTTACTGTCATTAGGCTAATATGTAGCATATACAGAAAGAGGTTGAAGTATTTAAAACTGTGTGTTTACCTGGTATGTGTTAGCAGATATTATAATCAATCGCCTATTGGTGTTATCGGCCTTGAAACGTACCAAACGTTTCGTAAAACCGCCTTCTCAAAAGGTACTTTCATAAAAGAAAACATTTGCTTTTAATGGGAGCGTTAATAAGCTATTATTTGATACAATCATTTTATTTTCGATAGTAATTGATGGTGTCCGTTTAAGTTCTTAACGGACGTCGATCGTCAAGAGTGGCAAACGTGACTATAATTTTGTGGCATGGTGTAAAACTATCTCTCGCTATGTACGAGGGTAAGTCAATATGCATTTGCAGTCAATGTTTATAATTGGTTATAACAACCATACAAAATTCACAGTGAGATCATTTTTAACACAGACTTTATGTATTTCAATGTATTGGCTGCAACTGGTTTTAATTATTATATATTTAATTGTTTTAATATTATTAATTTGATAACTGATACGATAAAATACGATAATTTCTGGTCATTTATATTAATTTATTTTTATTTGGCTGAGCATTGTGGAATAGTTTTTCAACACAGGTTATGAAACGAAGTTAAATTAAATTTCTGGTAGGTTTTAATCAAATGTTGTTAGGGTTCTGTTTGATTGAATTCGTGTCATTCTGCTACATACTATTCCAATTCGTTCTATCGCTGAGAAAACACTTCTGAACCTTCTCTCACGCGGGCTAACAATGTCTGGAGAAGCTGAGCTTGGAACTATTTTCTTTAATAATAAAAATTGTTTCCCATTTTTCTCGCCACTATAAAATATTCATTGCTAGAAACATCTCGGGTCAGCTTCTGCGTTGTCCCGTTCTTTTCACTTCTCAAATTTATTTACGACTCAAGCTTCCCGTTTTTCCGGATCAGCCCATCTCCTCTTTCTCCTCGCGAAACATTGTATCTTCCCTCGTCGCTTATGCACCCCTCACGTCTCATCTCACCCGTATCCTCTTTCGCATTAAGCGGGTCGCTCTTGCTTGCCACGTGGCAACACGGACTGCGACAGCCGTCTGCGTCAGTCGAATGCGACAGTCGTCTGCGCGACTCCCGTAAACAAGGAGGAGCGGACCCCGGAACGAGGAAGTGCTTTCGCACGAGGGCGGGACGACACGGCGGGAAGATGCGGCCAGTGGGATGGAAGATGTGCGTCGAACGTCTCAGCATTTTTCTCGCAGAGGATTATGAGAAGGCAGGCGCGCCGCGAGGCGAACGAATTACATGATGCCCAAACAAAATGTGACGAAATCCGAGAGAAAGTAAGCGTATTCGTATTCGCAAAATTGAAACGAAGAAAAAACAAATGTTGTGAAGTTTGTTCAAACAACGTGTTTTGGTCGAATAAAAACACTCCGCAAATTCGGCAACAATTCATGGGAATTGTGTTCGAGATATGATGCCCATTTTTTTCTCTAGAATAATTTATCAGTGAAATTTAAGTGTCTTGAATTATCATTTACTTGATCTCTTTTCACTTTATCTTCTTTTTTGGTCTTTTGCAGAAATTCTTTGAATTAGCTCTATACAGCATAACGATTTTTTAGTAATAACATCCAAAAGACTTCTAGCCTCTCTTCAATCCTTCTAGCCAGTTTATTCTGTTACTTGTTGAGTTAATATTCAATAATATTATAGAGAATCTATTGACGTTTATTTTGTTTATGAGGAATTCCATTTTATTTTATTAAGACGCCGCTTCTAAATAGTTAATTATGGTAACCAAATGTGAATGTGAATCAAATGTGTTACATGAATCACATCCGAATCTCCTGGTTTAACCTCATCGGAATGATGATTGTAACAATATTGAAAGTTTATAATGTATATTATTTTTATTTATTTACTTATTTATATGCGCCGTGTGTGTGTGGGCGTTTGTCGGGTTTGGGCCTGCATGCCTACATGCGTGCGTGCGTGCGTGCGTGCGCCGGCAGGCGTCCCCTGGGGGCTGGCGCCACGGTCGGCGCGGTGACAGCAGCGCTGCGAGCGGCGCGGCGCTGCAACATGGCCCGGTTAGCGCGTAATGTATTTAAATCCATTAAGGATGTTTACGAGCCCCGGGGCGCTGATCGCTATGCGAAGAACGCGCTCCCGTGCCCTGCTCTGGGGCAACTGCGCTGCGTAGCTACGCTCAGCTCTGCCCTGCTCTGCTCTGCCCTGCTCTGCGTCTGCTGCCCGGTAATCTGTGGCCCGGCCACACCCGCAATCTCTCCTGTTGTGACGTCACTTCGTCGCAACCGCTACAACAATCATCCTGTTGTCATGCCGTAACACATCTCATTGTCAGGCTTTCTGCCTCGTTTAACCGTTGGTTCTGTATTCCTTCAATTTTAATGGTTCGTTACTGTCATTGTTGTGGTTTTTAATTTGCGGAAGTGGAAACCTGACAAAAACAAAATTGGCGCTTTATATGAACTCATTGATCTTTGCATTTAAAAACGCCCAATTATCTCCGCATTTAAAGGACTTGCTAACATCGCTACTATTAATAATACGTAGTTTTTTGTATAAAACAGGTTAAAAGCAAGTAGTAGCACGTCTAGGACCTACTATCTTCCGTTTAAAGAAGTAATGACAATATTTGGTTGAGTAGAAACCTCAAAATCCACAGTGTTTCAAATATGCAGAATGCAGACACTGAATACATACATCTTCAACTTCATTGCCTCCTCTTGGACCACAGCTTTTTCGAATGGTTTCACTGTCTCCCTCATACATGATAAGAATCACAATTTGTGGTGTTATCACCATTATAGTTTTCATGGTCACTCTGTCATCATTGCCATCGTTTCTGGCACTTCTACTGCAGCGGAGTAGTCCCCTTGACTGCAGTTACTATATTCCTGCCCTCCTCCCTCTATCCTCTTCCATTGCCGCTCTTGTCCTCCGTGTCCTCGAGCCCGCAATGCCTCCCTCAGCGCCCGTCCTTGCGCTGTTCAAAGGCCTGAACGTGGTCTCAGTGGAACTCACCCTGTTTCCCACTGGGTTAATGGAAATCGCGGTTGTACAAGTGCTTTTTTTGTAACTGTTTCGTACACCAGGTTTACATTTTTTTAAAGCGTTAAAATTATGGCTAACACAAAAAGTGTTGGTCAAATAAACGCTATTAAATTTCAGTAGGATTTTCAAAGTCCAAGAATCATAAAATGAATGTAAGGGTATTCTTGCAGAGACTGGGTTATGCTCTGTGCGGTATTCATTTGTCAGTCACCGCAGTGACGTATTCAGGATATTGATTTAGTGATATCCGGTGTGTGATTTGGTGATAAGTTTACCCAATAACAGACTAAGGTGAGTTTTACATTATATTAATTTCAGAGAGTGAACGTAACCATTAAGGTGCTTTCTTATAAAAGTTAATTAATACGGTGGAGAGACTCAAGGTTGTTTAAAGTAAATGCGAGAACCGAAGGCACCAGCCGCGCCCAGGGACTTGGATCCGGGCGAGCGAAGCGAGAAAATTTGTCTTTGAAAGTAACGTCACGAGGATATGGCGTTGCATCTTGCCGAATACACTTGAATACAAGACTGTTAAAGACTAAATAGTGATAATTTTTGGCCAATAGAATACATATAAGGGAGTTGCACCCTGGACATGAATAAATAATTCAATTTAAGATTTAATACCATTATATGGAATATTTATTAACTCCGTATCCATTCCTGTTTCATATTTATTTCGCTTAGGTTGGGAGTATGATTACAACTAATGGTGGGGGTGATGTCAGGAAACGAATGCACATCACACTCCGCTCATAACTATGTCTGCGCTAGTACTCCTGAATGCAATGTTACACTCCCCCTCAAAAGTTCTCAACACCCAATGGCCACGTGTGGTATCTCCAAACGGAATATGAACTGGTCTTATTACAATTTCAAAATTATAATCGCCGTAACAAGTACTCGCAGGTTTTCATTCCAATAGTTAAATTATAGTACAGCTACATTTCTACGAGTTTTTGCTAATATGCACAAAAATACATTAGCACATGTGCGTTAGCACAAATACGAAATGCAGATCATTCTCAATTAGTTTCGAGAATTCTATGACAAAATCTTTTACAACTACAATTGATTCTTGCCCGGATTTCCTTTAAACTTCCATATTTTTCTCCCCTACTTTTTGAAGAGATTACGAGTAATACTTTACGAACTCTGGCTAATTTGTGTTCACTTCTACATCTGCAATTGCTGTATTAAACGTTTTGTATGCGAATCTAACATTAAAAGGTGACTGTTTTGTATGTTTATGTGCATAAGGTGTTAGTTAAGTTTAATAAGAATAAGTTGTAGGCCACATTCATTTGAAAATGGGTATTTGCAAACTTGTGTAAGAACGTAAAAGTGCGAAGTCGAACATAACGTTCATTCATTCTCTAGCATTACTCACAGTTTTGTTTTCTCCATATTCACTTGAAATACTTTTAAGTTCAATAATTTCCGAGGCAATACTGTTCGTAGGTTTTAGTAGATTTACTTTTTAATATACGATAATAATTCATGTCACAACACAACATGCACGAACGGTATTGAGTTCACAGGCTTGGGATCAGATAGCCCCATGCCGCATTTTTGATAAACTGAGATACGGCTATCTATTAACATAATCTTGATTGTAACTTTTTGTATTATGTATTCTCAGAGTTGAATTGTGTCATTGTTTCTCCTTCTTGGAATACTCGCTCAGAAAGGATACGCTTATTTTTGAATCTTGGAATTAGTTTGTGGTTCAACTGTTTAGAACCGTTTAGAGTGTTACGGATGTTTATTTTGGTGCAGAACGTACGTTATCTTGTCAGAAGGATTCCACGGAATGTGTGAGACCACATACGTAACGGTCCTGGAATGCTTGTTGAACTTTCTGTTTGTTTTGCGATGTTTCCCTTAATAATATTTCACATACAAATTTCAGAAGTGTTTTGCTTCAGGTTGCACAAATGATAACTTTCAGAAATGCTCGGAAAATATCAGGTTATATCAGTAACTAGAGACAATAGTGTGAAGCGTAGGTGTAAATTAGTTCCACAAGCACTAAGATCGCCTCTAGGAAATTCTTATATTTGTGAATCATAGTATATTCAAACCGTGCTCTTCAAGCAAAAAACAAAGAAAAATAACAACAGTCAACTCATCGTCAGCTTGGGCAGACGTTTTTCTGTGATCTCGAATACTTGTGTGTGGAGATACAGATTATTTAAAGCGTTCCAAATTCCTTCTATTCACTGCTTTGCAATTAAGAAGCTGTTTTGGGATGTGAAATTTCATTATGAAAAGAGTATTTCGCAAATTAAGTCTGTATTTTCCTAGTTTTAAAAAGTATTAAAGCGTTTTAAGTGCAGATATATACTATTTTACTTTTGATATGAAAGTGCGCCACTTATTACAGATTTGAGAAATTCCATTTTCACTTCATCCATTCGACTGACTTGATTTTTTGTTTGAACCCAGTTTTCAGATTCGTAGGATTGTAAGAATTACTTAATTGATCAGGACCATCATTCTAGAACTTACCGTAGTATTTTTGTTAACTACATTTTCAAAATATTTATTTTTCCTAATTCATTGATCAAACGATGTAGCAATAGTGAAGTTTACATTTTTGAATTAATAATATTCTTCATAAGGATATTACTGTCATCTTTCTTACGTTCTTATAAGAAACCAAGCCCATCCATGTACAGACGATGTCATCGAATGTAACTTGGAGTCAGCACTATCATTCCAAATACCCTCGTCTCAACGACAGCTAAGCGACATTTTCGGGAGTGCTAAAATACTGATTATCAATTATTTTACGTCATATTTCGATTTATTTACCTCCGAAATTTAATTCAAGCTAATGTTTTTATATACCGAACAGAATTTTTTGTATTGGTCGGGTTTCGTCTATTTTCACATACTATCCTGTAATTCGCACAGTGTTTGAAAGATATAAATAAAAAAGTTAAAAGTTTTATAGCAAATAGGGAATGGTCATAGAGGCAATGATCATTCTGAAATTAAATTGTTAACATTTTCTAAATGACTTCATTTCATCTTCCATTTTTCGAAAGTTGTGTCATAAGTTTTTCTGCTGTTCAATGACACGAGCATGTACATGAATGTTCGTAGCTTGCAAGGATTTGTAATGCAGAGAATCAGGTTGGTATTCATAATAATTTTAATGAAAATAAGTGTATTATTTGCAGTATTTGATCTTTTCAGGTCAGATTAATCCGACATTCGGCAGCTAGTGGTGCCCTCAGGCTTGGGCCCTGTTTTTATTTATTATAAACGTTTGGGGGTAAGAGAGACATGAGGCAAGCCTGACATATTCCCATCACCGTACCTACCTTACTTGACCTGCTTGAGCGTTTCATTTCGTCACTCAGCGTGATGATGTGTACGAAGAGAAAGCTCCATCTTCACTTTTACTCCGGCAGGGAATCAAACACTGGTTCTCTTCACAGAAAGCTAGCACATTAATCATGAGCCACCCGAAGGGTTAAACCAATTGTTAGTTCTTTAATTAAATAAAGTGTTGGCGGAGTTTATGTTCACGCCTTTATTTCATTGTTTCTATGTATGTTTTTCACAGTTTTATACCATTACATCTTGTGTCTGTAGACGTTCCTACTCCGGCTGAGACGTAGTTTCCAGCCGAATCACATAGGGTACTTAATTCCGTTTCCCCAAACATCACGGCATTGTGAGTTGTTATATCGATCTAGTTAATACTTCACGGTACCAATATCGTTCGTACGACCATCAGTGCTCGAACTCGTTTCAGGGAGCTGGGATCCAGCCAGATGGAGTAGCCGCGAGGTCCGTTTGTGAAAAGTAGAAATTCATTGTGCCGCATTCAATCTACTTTAATTAAGTTTTTTAATTTCTTCTCTAAGAAAGCAATGCAGAAATAAATAGGTGATAAAATAACCAAAACACTTAATACTTATTGCCCTTTGTCTTATTTCTTAATTGCATCAGTTTGTTATGGAAAATAACCACGCAGCTACAATAATTAAAAATTTACATTTCCTAAGCGGGATTCAAATCTACAGTCTTGATGAACGCCTATTTTAACTCAGAAGCCTCAAATGCCTATGCCACCAGATATGTTCCTTTCCAGAGAAATGGCGCTTTAAAAATGCACCTATTGCCTGTTTGCGCATGTGTTAGTCAAGAGCACAGATACATTGCGGCCCGGATGCGCTATTCTCTAATACGCTAGCAGAGACAACAGGAACCAATGACGTTTCCTCGCTCCTGCGTGTACATTTGCAAAATAGAGGAGTGACAACGTTTCATCAGACATGCGTGCGTAACAATTGGTAATTAAATTGTTAAAATAGCTCTAAAATTAATGTACAAACTTTGCAAAACCTCATACTTGCAACAATATCAAATAATTAAACAAGAGAATAAAGGTGCATTGAAAATAATATTTTCTTTTAAGGAATTTGGACCATATTCGTCCCAGCCCTGACCAATTTCAGAATAAGATGAAAAGTAATAAATTGAGGTGTATTGTTTTTCGAGATTTTAACACCTCGGTATTGGTACCTTCAATGTTCTTACTAAAAACAAACTTATAGAAACGTGAGTAAATTACGAAAAATAATAATAAAAGGAACAGTAAATAAAATGAATGCGGTGCCGCGCGATTTTCAGCTGAGTACTTGCAACGTTAATTCAGCGTTTTCACGAGAAATAACCATGGCCTTTAGTTTATCTTTAAATGGAACGGAATGTACATTTTCCCTTCAGCGGAAACGTGTATCATGGCGGATAGTGGTGTGATGAAACGGCCTTGATCTTGGCCGGGAGATCCTGTGTTGCAGTTCATTCGCCGGCCGCCTGTAAGGATGTTTACGACGCCGACTTCGTGTCGCGACAATGTAAACCACCGAAAGGAAGCTTCTGATTACGCTTTGACTTCTCGAGTCCTGGAAGACGTACATTTAGGCTGCTCCGCACCACGGACGTGCGAGAAAGCACATCTGCTTTGTACCGGACGTGACCATGAATGTGGTGATACGAAGTACATCCCAAACATCCGTCTCCTCTGCTAAAAGCCCCGGCGAAAACGTTTCTGAACTTGATATTTCAAATTTGTTGTTTCAGGTACGTGTAAAGACTAATGCTTTGACTCTTTCAGAAACTGAGAAGATAAGAGACAATTCTGAACTGCTACATATTTTCAACAAAGTAAATCGTTCACACAATTTGTGTTTTAATTTTTTCCTTCCAGTAGCACCAAATGAAATGAAACAATGTAAATATCCGGATAAATAGAATTGTAAGGGTAAAAGTACACATTTCAGTCTTTTTACTTCGAAGTTCGTTGAAATAACATATGGAACTTCTGCCACTCTTTTTGAATAATTTTGACACGGAGCTCCAAACAGCTTCTGTTTATATTTTCTTTTCTCTCTGGAAAATCTTTCGAATCATCTCAAATGTTTTCATCGCACGATTTTCGCCCTTTCTTACCTCCCAGCCTCGTATCTCTTAAGATATCTACTAAGTCTCAGGAAAAAAGCTGCTTTATCTTGAGGCGTAAATTCTCAGATATTTTTGACGTGTTTCTTTTTTTTTGCGCCGTCGACTTTATCCACATTGCCGACCTTCGCCACCTCTGCTCCTTTCGGCTTCTTATTTCTTCCGCCCCATTTACGCTTGTCTTTGCCATTCCCTTGTTTTGTTTTCTTCCGCCACCCTCCGCGCTGCTTGCTCTTATTATTTACACAGCCCCTTCACCGCACCCGCCCGCCTCCGCCTTTCCCCACCATCGTCATCTTTGCCACAGGCAGCGTTGTAGGCGCAGCGGCGGCGACGGCGACGGCGTAAGGGTTAGCGTATCGGACAGCTATACCCAAATTTTCGGCTTCAAACCCAATCGCAGCCGTGGATTTTTAAGGGCGAAAAGATTCTTCGTACGCCTTCCTTCGGAGGGGAAGTAAAGCTGGCTGACCCATGTTAGTAGCCTAAATGAAGACTCTGAGCTAAATTCAAATTGCCTGTTTCGTCACACACACCACCTTTCTCCGTCAGTTGGTAAAAAAATTGTAGCGAAATTTGCGTGGTCAGACGTAAGAACGGGCCTGTAAAATGAAGGCATCAATTCAATTCAATTCACAGCCAATGAAATAGAATGCATGGCGTTTAAAATCGTGTAGTACGAATATGTTTCGCCAAGCATTCATGAAAATCGAGGTGAGTGATTTCCAATATTAAGTTAGAATTAAAATGAATGCATTTACATACATGTAGAAAGAGAACATATGTGCTCGAATGAGATGTTGCGTTGAATACGAAATTCGAAACGGTGATTCAATATGGCGGTTACAAAATTGTAGAAATGTATTACCGATCATAAAGTTTCAACTACCTAAAAATATCACGATAAATGGCGAATTGTGTTATTACATTTTGTTGAACGGCAAACGACGATGTGTATGTTATTTATAAAATTATTTTTGTATATTAACTACATTATTTTACAAAATCGTGTTAGTTTTATGTAACAAACATTATTATTCTAAAATAAAAATTGTGCAAAAGAGATGAAAGCGTTTAATAGTTATTATTTCTCCCCACTTCTTTGACAACGTGCCGATTAAGACTAAACCATCAACTATTTGCAATCCAGTGGTCACAGAAACTGGTCAGTTAGTTTCGAAGATTTTGTGAGTGGGAAATGCTCTGGCTCGACCTAACTGGTTACTCACTTTTCTGCTCACTTATAATTTATTCGGTGATGCTTCCGGGTGCGACAGCTGCTCAGGTCATTAGTCTCTTTAGTGTCGTAAAGATTATGTCTCCCCCTTTTCGCCCAATGACGCGATCCGGCGCCGACCTACACGTTGTAGGCACCGCCCCAGTCGCGCGGCATGCTCAATACTGCCAACAATGGTACAGAGTAGTGCATGAATGTGTAAGTGTGTGTAAGTAAGGGGGTGAGGTTCGGACAAGAAGAGAAAGAAAAGCTAGCGTATGATACGTTGTCCGTTTTTTAGGGAACTAGTCAAGAATTCATCTGGTACCGATGGGAGAAACTGTCGGCAATACTTAAGATTCAAGCAGCCGGGCGAGAGAATTCTCCGTCAGGCATCGGATGAATTGAAGCAACGGACAAACGGCTTCAACGGTCACTTTTTAAGGCGCCCTCACCCTTTCCACACTTAGACTTGCTTGCACTACACTATCGGACATGCTTGGAGACGGGTGGGGAGCTTTGAGCTTGTCCCGGCTTGGCGGTGTGGTAGGTCGGCGCCGGATCTCGCCATACAGCAGAGGAAGGCCACAATCGAGCAAAACATGTACTACACTTACGGGACCAATGACCCTAGTAGTTGGCGTGTACATCACTAAAAGTCAATCTATCAATAGGGTCTTACAATCTATTGAAAGAAAGACAATGTCACTCACGTAATAAAATCACTACACTTTCGGGACTAACAACCAACATAGTTGAAGCGCCCAAACACCATCAAGCCATTAAATCTACATATTAGCTCACAGCATTGGCTGTGGAGGTGGAGCCCCCGCGCGTCAAAATCTTCCGCGGGCTGCACGCAGTCCCTCGGCTGTTCCAGGGGAGCGAAGCGGTTGGCGCTTGGGGAGAGGAACGCAGCCTCGCTGTGCCGTGCCGCACGAGTAAATCACTGCGAGGCGACACCTCTCGCCCCGACGCCGCCGCCGCCTGCACCCGCCCGCTGTTTGTTTGTTGCGGGCGACATCTGAATACCGCCGCTAAACGCCGCGCGCTTTACTTCGCCCCTCCCATAGCCCCGCCACCGCCTCCACACGCGCATCCACTCTGCCGCCGCCGGTTTTACCTCTGCCTCCGTCCCTTCCGAGACCTTCGCAGGCGCCTCGCCTTGGACCTGTCGTCGCCTCCGCGCCACCATCTCGCAGGTCGTTGCAGTCTCCGTCTCCATCGTTTCCTCCAACGTCACGGCACATGCCGTCACCACCGCCTCTGCTGTCGCCACCTCCCCTTAATGCTTCTTTCGCTCTCTCCTTCTCATTCTCCGTGTGGTCCGTCGCTTTAATTTGGACCTCTCCTCTGCATCTCTGCGCGAAGTGAAGTCACAACCGTAGAATTCCCCTCCATGTACTTTTTTCCTGGTTTCTTACTAGATTTTCTTTCGTGTTTATTCATTGCCGCCTCTTCTCTACTCTCCCCACCATTCCACCCCCCTCCGCAGCCTCACCACTTCGTGTTTTTTATCACCTTCCCTGTCCGACGATCACGTCTCTTCTTCATTCTCCTCCACCTCTACTTCCACGTTCGCTTTCGCCTCCCGTTTTTGCTTTATTCCTGACGCCGATATCTCCTACTCCACCATCACCGCTGTCCTTTTTACAGTTGTCCTCTTTGTCTCCGGTGCTATCTATTCCGTTTAATCCACTGCGGGTTTCCCCTCTTTTCCTTCGTCTTCTTCTATACTTCTCGTTTCATTTCCTGACCCTCCTCCATACCATCCTGGCCTATTCCTCTCCCGTACCCTTGCCCCTCTCTCCATTTGTGCGACCACCACCACCCTTTCCACCTCCAATAACATCTCCTTTTCCTTCACCTGAGTCGTTTCCTCTGTCACAGCTTTCCCGTTCGAATTTTTCTTCTTTATTTCATTTGTTTATTTTTCTGTTCTTGTGTATTTTACCGGACAACGCCGTTTTCCTTCTTCAGTGTTTCCGTAGCAACCGCTACAATCGGTTTCTCTTGCGTTTCAATTATCATCAGCTTTCAACTCCGGCATAGTCAGTGTCTTCAAATCTTCAACTAAAAAATGTTGCCACTTTCGCAACTTTCACAAATTCTACTTTCTTGTGCCTTTCCGTTCTGCTCTGTTTCCTCTTTCTTGTCTTCGTCACCGCTTCTCTTCTTATATCTCCGTTTTCTCCGACGACTCATTTCTACTACCTTGTTCTCACCCTTTTTTCACAGTCTTCCCCTCCTCCCAGTCCGCTGTCTTCGCAACTCGTTCACCTTCACCTGAGCAGTTGCTCTTACAGGTTTCCCATACTTACCCATTGCGTGACCGCCTTTCCCGTACTTCCTGTTTCTCCTCCATTTCCTCTGCCGCTCTCCAGCTCATGCTCTGCCTCTTTCTCTTTTCCCCACCAATGCTTCCGTCAGCCCTGCTCGACACCCTCTCGCGCCGCCTCCGCCCCTCGCCCCGCCCCCGCCCCCGCACCGCCCTGTCCCGCCCCCGCCGCCGGCGCTAGGCTGAGGAAGCAGTTGAAGTCGCTCCTCTCCCTGGGGCGATGCGATGGAGAAATATTCGCTTGGGAGAGGTTTATTCGCGGGCTTTTCTCCGGGCACACTTTACAAATTCCCTTTCGCGCACGCCGAAAACTTCCAATACGCAGGGATGACGATGGTAGATGGGCGTTGTGTGTAGCTGTGGAAACCTGTTTACGCACGAGCGCAGACTAATCTGAGATTCTGTGATGCATATTTTGCGCTAGAAAGGAGGAAGGTAGCGTCTAGTGTGACATTTTGGTTAGGGGATGTGTCAGTTTGAGGCAGTTCCATGTAAATGTGTAAAAACTTCTTCGCAAATCTGTTGTAATAAATATTATATTGTGGCGATGTTAAGTGAATAATACAATATTGATGATTGAATGGTTTCTTGTTTGGAAATACGATGATAATGCTCATTTTATTTTACAGAATTTTTTCAGTAGAAGAACTAAGATTCGTAGCTTACGGTTAGGCAATACATGTTACGTGTTAGGTTATTCACGTAAAAATCAACGAACATCTACAAAAAAAAATCAGAATTGTTTCGTATTAGGCACTGGATCTGACGAGCGTGCGCTGCATATTACAATCAGCCTGAAAACTAATGAACATGACCTTATTCCAGCGAACACGCTGTGAACTGGCAGATCACACACTGAACCGAGCAATGAAACACTGGAACTGCCGATCAGGTACTGAACCGCACGATCGGGAAATAATCTAACGACGCTCTGCGACAATGTCCATCTCCAGCCACCCTCGCCGTCCGCTGCCCGCCGCCTCCCCGCCGCCCGCACGACGGCGCGCGTGGCCCCGCCTTCGCCCTGGGCGGCGCCCGCACGCCCGTAGATTTGCGAAAAAAAATATGGCCGCCCTCCGGCTCGACTCCGCCGTCTCCTCCCCACCCCTCCTCTCCCGCCCCCTTCCACTTCCCCGGGCACGGCCCCGCGCGCGTGAGTAACGCGTCCGCCCCCGGTGCGGGTCCGGCGCTGGCGACGGGCCATGCGCGGGCGAGCCAACGCCGCCGCCGCCCCGCCATCACTGCCGCCACCGCCGCCGTCGCGCCAGCGCAGCCCCTGAGGGATGCTGCGGTGCTAGGCGGAGCGGGGCGGAGCGGGGCGGGGCGGCGGAGAGGTGATGGGGCGCTACGGCGGAGGGTGGGGGAGGCTGATAAGCTAGGCCAAGAGGCCACGTCAGGAGGCTACCTTGGTGGCTCCAGGCCATCATCATTTCGATACAATATGTCACGTCGGTCTTCTTCAATCTGAGGATATTGTTGATTGATTGGTTATTTCGTGTGCCTGGGCGTGTGAACGTGTCTAGAGCGTGTGATCTGAGAACTAGAGCGTGTGATCTGTCGCCGACCTACACATCGTCTTGTACAGCATTCCATAATCGAGCTCGAGGGAGCACCGCCTCAGTCAGATGGACCTCTAAGCTTCGTACATGTGTGATATTGCAGCGCAGTGTATGTATCTGTATGAACAAAGGAATAAAGTCAGAAACGCACAAAAATGAGACAGAGATGGACGTGTGCGCTCCGTGGCCCGTTTGTTAAGGGTTCTGCTTCAGCATTCGTCTGGTGTTGATGGGAAAAAACATGGAAAACTACTGATTAGGCCATCAAGCCACTAGAAAACGCCAGACACCGGCAGAATACGACCTTTCTATGTGGTCTGTGTTTAAAAAAATATGCCACTGTCAGGGCTCAAACTAAGAACCTCCAAAACAGACACGTCGAAGGGATAATGTAGTCAAATTGTCGCGTTTCCACAAACGTCGAATCGACTTATTTACAGTGTCATAGTTTCCTTCTCGGCCGTCTCGACATTTCAGACTACACCACATTAAACTTCCTAATTTCACTATGGCTTGCCTCAATTCTGTACAAGTTAATGGTCTATAGCAACACCTGGGTATCAATTGGGCATTTCTGCAATTATTCATTACAGTGTTAATCAATTATATTTCATCTTCTGAAATTTATAACACTGTATCATGAAGTACTTAGGTATTAATTAAAGCAGAAAGAATAAATGGTATCAAGCGTCAGTGCAGAAAACTGCAATATTCATTTTTTCAACCATAAAAGTAAAACTTTTAGAATGTCTTGCTTTTGTTGAGATCTTATAACGAATGGAATCGTAGAGAATTAACTTTTCAACCTTGTAGATGCTATGACTCTCTCCCGATTCCAATAAATTCCATAATTATATTTTGTGTACGAGCATCTGTTTTTAAAATGAGTACTAAGATCTAATTTTCTTTCTTTGCCGGTGAGCGAGTAAACCAGATATCTGAGTATATATGAAGTCCGATGGCAGTAAATAGGTAAGATTATTTATGATGATGGAGAATACAATAGAAATATTTTTGAATTTAATTATATTTTCATTCTGATTCAATTTGAATAAAATTTACCAATTTTTATTTCAATATGTTTTATAAATTTATATTTTTTTCTGAAAATAACAATGTTAGCAAGCAAATTTTATTGTTGTACTTCAAATATGTTGACGTATGACAATAAAATGTAATTTTCTTTTAAATGTGTTTGGGAATTTAGAGTCGCATTAATCCGACTTTTGCCAGCTAGGAATGTTTCCAGCCCTGAGGTCTGTTGCCACTCTGTCCGTAAGCCACTCGATGAACTTGATTTTTATATATTCATTTTTTAATTGAATATTTCTACTTATTTAATTGTCGTTAATAGATCAGTTGGGTTAGTCCCAATTTTCTGCCAGAAGTACATAGTGAATCACCTCGAATGTGACAAAAACTCGCAGTTTCAGGCATATTCCAACATCCAAATTTACATCAAATGCATCGCAAAATATCTAAAGGGCCATGAGATCACAGGGAAAAAGCTCAAAGGAACATAACAAGAGTTATTCCTGCTCAAATTTTGATATTTTTATTTCATAATATTGTTATTTTCTCAGAAGTGTGACGGATTTATGAAATTTTCACATGAAATACTTTTGGCAGTTTGGTTGGTTTATACTTTTCAACGTAATCGCCAGTATCATAAACTACAAAGTACATGTACAAAGATTGCAAATCAAGGGAACATTATCATACAGATATTATAAATATTTCTTGACATTTTCCGGAATTTCTACTAAAATTTTTTTTTCGATAAAGTTAAAAGACTACATTAGTCAGTGCTTAGAAAATTTATACGGTAGTCATTAGAAACGCCTTACTCATATTTTTACATTCATATATGTAATAGGTTTTTGTATAATATATTAATAAAACAACATTATAATGGAGTTGCTGTAGAACAAGTGCAAATGGCAATACAATCAGTAGATAATATCAGCATGTAGTGCAGGCAATCGTTTGACAAATAAGACTTGTTTATCTTGTTTCTTTATTAATATTTCTTACAATGCTCAATAAACATTTCGACATTTTAACATGAGTTAAAAATAAGTCTAAAAGTATTTTGTGTTTTAAATGGTTTTGCTTCCGCAGTGAATAAATGTGGAATGTGAGAATGAAGCCATATAAAACGTATTGCTTGATAGTAGAGAGTATACTATCACTGCTTTAATAACAAATCATACAAACTAAGGCAACGCAAAACAACCAAAATTGCGCAACATCATTCAACCAAAAGAACCAAAATTTTTTGTCGTAGCGTAGCCGATACATTCATGTTCCAGATGGACGTTAAAACTGTAAAACTCTTTGCTTATGCTTCTCAATGGCGAAAGAGCTTGTTTGAATACCCAGGGGTCAAAATGATTTAAAATTTCATTGTGGAGAGCTTTAGAAAATCTCAACGTTGTAACTCATTACGCGAGCAAAAAATCCCGTGTCCCACGTGTACGCGGGGACAATGTGGACGCTGTAGAATGTGACTTTCCCTCGAGCTGGGAATATTTCCTTGGTCAGGCTTGAAAGCCTCCAGCTCTCTTCTGAATGTTCTATTAGCTGGAGCAATGGACTGTGGCTTATGGCCCCTCCTGATATATGTCCGCTCCATTTTTTCTCTCTCTTCTCGCTCCGTGAGGTTGGCAACATTTTATTGTCGCGGTTCCTTTGTTGGCCAGCCTTGCGCGGCCATTGTGGGCTGGTCAAGTGGTTGTCTATTGTTGCGAGTTGGTGGTGGGTTGGCAAGCCTCGCCGCTGCCAGTGCCGCTCCAGAACCGGTGGGATGGGGGTGGTGAGGACTTCTTGAGGACGAACCGTGTTCGACTGTGAAGCCGACACAATTGCCATCCTGCTATGTTTGAAGGGAACGTTCTGCATGGAAAAAATGCAGACGTTCTACATGGAAAAAATCCAGACGTTCTGAATGGAAAATATTTCCATGGTGTGTGTATCTGTGAAAGTGTACGTATCTCTTAAATGCTGGTGAGCAATTAATTATTTGGACATTGAGGGAAAGAAATGTGTTTCATGGCCGATGTTGAACAATTTTTGATTAGGAAAAAGAATCTTAATTGTTTCAATCGATCGGTTAACTTTTGCATGATAGTGATCACGTTTCTTTACTTGGACTCTACGAAGATGTAAAAAATAAATTGAGAGCATAGAAAAGCAATCAAATTTCTCGCATAATCTTTCTACACTTGCATACAATATTACAGACGTTTATAATACATTGGAGTATAGTTTATATCTCGGAAATAGCATTATTTTAAGAAGTTAAGGATAGTTTACCTTGTACATGTTAACCTGAATATTCTTTCTTTTTTTAGTTAATTACGAGCGTACCGAACATACTAAATTTGATGTGAGGCGAGATAACCTTGTATATTCTTTCTAAACGAAGATAATTTTGGGATGGATAATATAACTCTAAAAAGTTCCTAGCACCAAACTTCGTGATGTAGCGTTACGTTAAAATATTTTTTCACGCCTCTTTTGCTGAGGGAGACGCATATTGTAAAAAAATAGTGAAGTTTATCAGAAAAAAGTGGAAATATCTAGAAGTATACAGCTTCTAGAAAAAGACGTACACAGCACGTTCCTTAAATTCTCGGACTAACGAAAAAAACAAATTCAAAGTTTAAAGAATTTTCACTTTTTATTTACTTAAAAGTACATTCATTTAAAGTGAAACATATCCACATGAGTTTTCAATTTCTTAATGATGTCTGAGAAGCCCTATTTTGTAAGGGTCATGAGTTTATGGATAAGAGCCTACGGGATGTTCTTAAGGGAGTGAAATCATCAACTCTCGAAGTACATGTTGAGTATCGAGAAGAGCATATAAAGCGGGTATGACAAATCTTATGTAAGGTAGATGTTAAAATGTTGAGAGTTGCTTTTCAGGATGATACCGTTACATGAAGACACAAATCAGAACACCAGGGTATATTAGACGACATTATTCAATAACAATGGCTTCGTAAGAAATCTTTGAAAGGATTCGTACTTCAACATTCGTTTACTCTAGGGATTTCATCGGATAACTGCAAATGTGACATGTTTCATATGCAGCAATTCTACATGTATGGATACACATGTATGGATAATGAGTTCTTTTTTCGAATGTTAGTCAAAAGACAATGAACGAGAAATAAAGGACAGAAATGGTCAATTTTGATTTATTTAACTTCAAATAACATGAAATTCTTCTGTACATAGATTTTGAAATGATAATAAAAGCTAACCAGAAAACTTGGTACACACCAACAAATTCCAAATAATTAAAATACAGTTTCAAAAGTAAGGTAATAAAAGAAGCGATGAGAAATACAGACTAAGAAGTAGAACTTGTGTCGGGCCCAAACAACATAATTTATGGACGTACAGTATTCAACTTATTGGCAATGTGTGCTCGATGGTAACGAAGTAATTTTGCACCGTGCTAAATTTCAACTTACAAACGTTGGTAATGCTATGAGTTTTCACAGTAATCACGGTTTTAACCTATACATAATGGTAACATGTGTTTCAGCGTGGCAGTGTATTGCGGATTGCCTGTTCCCCTGATGATTTCTCTATAACACACTTTATAAATCTCTAAATGTTAAATGTGTCATTGACGCATCCATGAGGGTGGTGTATTCCCTTTCCACAAGTAGTACATTTAAAAAGTTTTGTGCCGATGGTGTCTTATAAATTGTACAAAACCTAATTATCCCTTAGCATGTCATGTATGTACGGGAATCATCTGTCAATTATTTAAACACTAGGAGTTTTCATTGTCTTTTGGGCTTTATATTCAATAAAATTTCATGATTTAATTTTGTGTGAGTGATACAATGTGTCGTAGGTGTATTTTCGTTGTTTGGCGCTCATAAGCATGTGAGTGTGATAAGTAAACCGAGGGTTTTTAAAGAGAGAAGATCAATAAGTGTCAGTTCTATAGTTCTCTTCTCTGTGAGTTACCTTTGCATTTTGATGATTATTCATTTGTATAAATATGTAATAATAATATGTAATTAATATAAATATGTTTGAAACAGCTTCTTTGGAGTGCGTAAATGCGTTAAATATGGAAGTGCTTGAGATGGCCCCACGGCTGCAGGGACACACGTGGACTTTTCTCCCCCCCCCCCCCACCAAGCCATCGTATTCCCGGGCGTCGGGACTGCGCCACTATTGGTTCTCCGCACCACGTAATTCCACGCGGTGAAAATTGTCTCGCCTCCTCAGACCCTCTCCGCCGCTCTCCGCCTCATTAAGAGATGAGATATTGTTGTAATTGCTTTGAACCGCGTGCCAGAGGGCTCTTTCGCGCGGAAAGAGGGGTGCGAAACGGGCTGCGAACGGGGGGAGGGGAGTGAGAAGCCGGGGAGGGGAGAGGTTGGCGCGCGAGAAGGACGGAGGGGAGAGAGACGAGAGGCAATACTCATGTAGGCATGAACGGTGTAAAAGTAGGTGTTCTCAAACTACGGTTCACAAAGGCTTAAAGGGCTTACAAGCTGATTACTTGTGAGGGATGTGTCAAAACCGTTCAGCGAAAAAAAAAATACAGGATATATTAATGACATAATTCTGTGTATTTTCAATTTTACAAGATTTTACAGTTGTGAATAGATAATGAGCTCGTAGAGAGTGCAGTGGAGAAGAAAACCACTCGCAAATGTCACTATGGACGGCTTGAAAGTGAGTTGGTGGGTGAAAAATGTGTGTTTAGAGCTACGAAATGAATGAGGGCGACGACGAATAGGAAAAGAAACTCACAAAGGTGGAGGAGAGGCTGACGTGATTGAAGTAACGCGAAGAGAAAAGAGAGGGCCGCGGAAAACGAAGTAGATAATACAAGTAGAATACAATGCGATGCCTGAAAGAAGTGAGCGAGCGCTAAGGCCTGGCTGTAGGGCCCGTTCCCAGACGCCGAGGGCGGCTGAGGTCTTGGCAGGCATTGAGGGCGAGGCAGAGCGAAGCGCTGGGGGGCGAGAAAATTACAGCGATAATCCCCTCGGTGCGGGGCGGGGCAGGGCGCGGGGCGGGGCAGGGCGCGGGGCGGGGCGGGGTGCGGCGGGTACAGCGGGGACGCGTGATGCGGCATGGGAAGGAACGGTGCCTTATTGAGCATGGTGGGGGGCGAATCTGAGCGGGAATGCGCGGGGTGGCACGGTATGATACGGTACAGGACGGGGCGGGAGAAGGCGGGGCTGGTGTGATGGGGCGGGGATGGGCTGGTGGGGTAGATTGGGGCGGGGCGGGGCGGGGCGGGGCGGGGCGGGGCGGGGCGGGGCGGGGCCGGGCCGGGCCGGGCGGGGCAGGGCGGGGCGGGAAGCGTAAGATTCCCGAAAGCGGGACGGGGCGAGGGTCGTCGTTGTGTGCTTAGTTACATTGTGTTGAGGTTGGTAGGCCCGCGGCGGCGAAGTCTGCGGCGTCTGCACGCTGAAGGCGGCCGCCCTGATTGGCCCGATTAGAGAGACAGCGCGAAGCCTCTCGCTGCAGACGACGCTGAGCCGCGCCGCCGCAGGCGGGCGCCCGCACCTACCGAAGGCCCTCTGGCGCACAGTGGGCCTGTGCCTCAGCCTGCGAGGGCGAAAGCGACCACTCCCAGGAACTCTCTGCTCCGCTCCCTGAGCAGCCATGCGCTGGCTAAAGTAATGGAGGTTAGTTACAAATGTGAGCCAGTTAGGTGGAGCAGTGGCTTAGGACATGTGCGTCCACGTACCTGGGATCCATAGCTATGGGTTCGAATCTCACGTTTGTTGAGTTTTACGCATGAAAGGCGTACTCAATTTCTCCTGTACGACAGCTAATGCTTATTCCTTCACAAATCACTTCGCCTTACCTGCGAGTAGTGTGTTATAGCGCGTTTGTCTGCTGGCAGGGTGAAAAAGAGGCCCTCTATTTCCACGAAAATGGTACAAGCAAACGGCGGAGCGTCGCTGAGCGTTGTGAGGGCTGTAAGAGCCTGGCGGGGAGTAGACAAGCGCAGCACGGAGTGGTGGAGGGTGGAGGGAAGTGGTGAAGCGTGGCAGGGAGTAGTGGAGGGTGGCAGGGCATGACTGAACGTGGTGGAGGTTAGCGAGGAGATGGGGGACAGAGCAAGGCCGACGTGGCGTAGCGTGGCGTGGCTGAGCGCGGCGAGGCGGAACGTGGCGGGGTGGATCGTAGCGTGACGGGGCGGTGCGTGGCATGGCGGAGCATGGCGTGGGGGACGGAGCGTGGAGTGACGTGGCGGAGCGTGGCGTGACGGGGCCTGGCGTGATGGGGCGTGGAGTGGTGGGGCGTGGAGTGGTGGGGCGTGGCGTGTCGGAGCGTGGCGTGTCGGAGCGTGGCGTGTCGGAGCGTGGCGTGTCGGAGCGTGGCGTGTCGGAGCGTGGCGTGTCGGAGCGTGGCGTGTCGGAGCGTGGCGTGTCGGAGCGTGGCGTGTCGGAGCGTTGCGTGTCGGAGCGTGGCGTGTCGGAGCGTGGCGTGTCGGAGCGTGGCGTGTCGGAGCGTGGCGTGTCGGAGCGTGGCGTGTCGGAGCGTGGCGTGTCGGAGCGTGGCGTGTCGGAGCGTGGCGTGTCGGAGCGTGGCGTGTCGGAGCGTGGCGTGTCGGAGCGTGGCGTGTCGGAGCGTGGCGTGTCGGAGCGTGGCGTGTCGGAGCGTGGCGTGTCGGAGCGTGGCGTGTCGAAGCGTGGCGTGTCGGAGCGTGGCGTGTCGGAGCGTGGCGTGTCGGGGCGTGGCGTGTCGGAGCGTGGCGTGTCGGAGCGTGGCGTGTCGGAGCGTGGCGTGTCGGAGCGGGGCGTATCGGAGCGTGGCGTGTCGGAGCGTGGCGTGTCGGAGCGTGGCGTGTCGGAGCGTGGCGTGTCGGAGCGTGACGTGTCGGAGCGTGGCGTGTCGGAGCGTGGCGTCACGTGGCGTGGTGGAGCGTCGCGTGTCGGAGCGTGGCGTGTCGGAGCGTTGCTGGGAGAAGCGGTGACGGAGGATGGTGGGACAGACTGTGGCGGAAGAGACCGAGGCACGGTGTGGCGATGCGGAACGGAGGTGTAAATAAAATTTCTTGCATTAATCATTATTCAATGAATTTATCTCTCTTCTAAAAGAGACCTGTACGTATCTAGTAAGAACAGATTTCTTCCGCCAGAGAAATATTACTCTGAAAAGTATTTGACCCTCGTAACAAAACTCGCGTTATCAGTGGTTCTGGATCTCTCCCTCAGCTGTACGCGAGCGGCTCTGATTCACAAAACTCGCATCTGGCGCCGAGGTAGCGCCAAGTCTACCCTCCGGGCGCCGAGTTTGTGTCGCAATAACGATATTTTCTAGGGCTCATTATCGTTCATTATTTCATAGAAAAGTTTTTAATTGGCGACAGGCATAATGAGAAGGCTTAAAAGTGAAGTGCCTCGCCGAAACTGATGGTATTACTCTTCGTCGGAGCGGCTCGGGAGTTTGGCTCTCGCCCCGGGCTTCTGCATTTCCTAAGGCCTAAGGCGGGTAACTGAATTTCGCAACAACGAAAATTCGAAGTGTTTCTCCCGTCGTGCGATATGACACAATATGTAGAAGTTGTCTAAGTTAAAATACTGTGCTCTTCTATTTTGTAACTTTGTTAAGGAGTCTCATTTTCCTTGGAAGAGTAAGGTATTGTGTTATGCAACAGTATACAAAGAATGAGACTTGAAAAGGAATTTTCTGCGGGATGTTTTTTTCCTGTTGATGAGAGAATGGTGCGTAACAAGAAATGAAATGATGCGAACGCCAAAGTCTCAAGGTACACGTTGTAAACATATTAATGCGTTGACATGTAATTTCGAATATTTCTCATAGTTTAGAACGTAGTTTCGCATAAAACACTTAGTAGAAAAGGGCTGTAAAGGGCCTAATGGTATACTTTTGACGCTCGTCGTTTTTACTGAATGTGTGTTTATAGGTTTTTACCATTGTAGTGTAATCTTTAGAACTTTACAACAATTAATTCCTGTTTAACATTTTACTTATGGATGGTATGTCCGGATCTTCATCAATACAGAATTTTATTCGTCACACTAACTGATAAACTGTTGGATGTAGATTTATTTAAGTTTTTATGAATGAGTTTCTGAAATGGTTTGTTGAATTACATTAAAAAATGGGTACTGGTTCTGACTTCACTATTTACACTCATTGAATCTGTCATATTACAAATTTTATGTCACTACGATATTGATAAATAAATATACTTTTTTGTTTTTAAATACTGTATTTTAAAGAAAGATACAAGAAGAACAATTAGCAACTCTCCTTTTCCTTTTCTGATACGTTAATCCTTTCGAACTCCATTTTGTTTATTTTCCCTTTTCTCCATTCCCTGTTTTCCATTTTCCTTTGCTTCGTATCCCTACCCCCACCCTTTATTTACCTCCTTTTCGCCCGACATGTCTAGTTTCCCTTCGCTCGAACCTCGATCTCTCACCTGCTCATATATTTTTGGTATCTTTATTGGTTCTTTAGTACTGAAGAAATGCATATTGCAGATAAAGGGCATACATTTTGAACTTGAAAACGGATATAACATTTTATATGAACTCGTATAAAAGAATATGTTACTCCAGTATGTTTTAAATGTTCCTTTTATTTCTTTGAGTTTAAAAAATACTGACAAGAAGGCAACCTTTTCCTTTTTACCTGGTTCTAGTAAATAAGAATTATAAAGTTTTGAGAAGTTCTTTGTTAATTTAATAATTTTATTAGTTGTTTATTCTCTAGACATTTGTAAATAGGATGGTGTGTCCGCATCCACCCAGATACCAGCTTTCACATAGTTCTAATAAAATCATAGGCTTTATTTAACCGTTAATACTATTTTTTAAAGAATGTGTACTAGCACGCATCTGTGTAAGAACTGAAAACAAAGGTACACATGTACTTAAGCACTTGTTTGAACTACTCAGGGTCGGGAGAGTTTTTAAAAATCATGACAGTAAGAAGATATAACACCAGAACGTATTGAGCTGTTCTTAAATATTTTCGCGGTCTTCTCGTCATTTATTACATTCCTGATCTTCTGTATTTAGATGAGCCTAAAATTCAATTGTTTTCCTTTCCCAATTTTGGATAAGTGGTTTTAGGGTGTACCTTGTATGCAGAAATTAATTATGTTTGGTGTCTGAGTGCATTTAAACCATTGACCGCCCAGCTTCCTCCGAAACCACGGTTACGGAAGCTGCGCTGCCTTCAGAAACTCGCTTCGTTCCCCTGTCGCCACGTGAATGCGAAATTTCCGCCGCAACCTCCTGGAAGGCAGACTGCTCTTAGAAGCTGCCAAAATACCTAAATATCTGAGGCTGCATCCGGAATTCCGAGTTGCCAGAATTCCTTCCTCTCGGAATCAAGGCGCGCACAAAAAGTTTACCTACAACATGCTTTGAAGAGCAATACATTTGAAGCCCTGGGAATTTCTGCGCAACGAAATACACATACCTTGCTTCCCATCCAGAGAAGAAGAAAAAAAAACTTTTCGATTTAATTATCCAACCAAAACACTGCGGTAAAAAGATAAAAAGTATTGCGTCAATACGTCAGTATGTATTTGGTGGGATAAAATACGCGGTATGATAGTGTTCAGTCTTGATTGTTGTGATTATTGATTGGAACTATTAGCTTCCATTGGTGAGGTTTATCAACACCATTTCTAGATCAAAGATGCAAATCTCTCTCTCGGGTCTGTTGTTCCATGCGAGATGCGTGATGACGTTTTAACCGGATGCATCGGGATGGTATTATGTTAATGCCAGTGCTTTAGGAGCTTCCATTGAATTATCTTGATGTTCAAGACTAGTTTAATTGTGACGGTTTGATAGGCACTTTCAACAACTAAGTGGGATTTTTGCCAAACAACAGAATAACATTAGAAAACTAGTACTATTTTCTCCTAACTCCTTATCTATTTATTTAGGTTAAGAGGCATTTGCAATATTAAGATGTTTGAAGGACACAATTACCAATCGAATGAGTAATTGGTAGAGATTATGATAAAGAGAATGAGTGAGTAATAGTGAAACGAAATGTAGGAAATTGGAAAATATGTCAAGAGACCGCTTAGTCTTCCCCTAAATTCAACATAAGTTAATATGGGATCAAAGTCACTACACTAGCCAATTTTGTACGTGTGTCCTCCTGCAACTGCGTAACTTGCACAAGAATATATTTAAAGCAAAATAATACAAAAAATATTATTTTATTTACAAGCAATGACTTTCTTCAAAAATGTATATTTGTGAGCACGGTAAAACGAGTTATCAAACTAGGAAAACAAATTTCAAAATTCTTTAACATTGCTGTGAATGAATGCAGTAAGACACTTCTGTTGAATTATATTCTGTGATGTCTGATTTTCGGGTTTCGCATAGTACGCCAATGTGTAATCCTGAGAACCATGGAGTCTCCGTTCTCTACTACCAGTTTTCGTGCTATGACGTCAGAAGGGGGAGGGGTCAGGAGCCACAGAAGGCCGTCCACGCCCACATCTCTAGCTTTTGACTCACATTGTGGTGCCTCCAAAGCCGCATACGTGCGGTAGACACACACGCACACATCATCATCATCATCATCATCATCATCGCATACACTCAGTCACGTATTCCTTGAACAGAGTGCACATGTACTCTCACTGCCTCCGCCACTGCCCCCCCCGGAAACACCATTGCGACCACCGTCCCATTACCGAATCTAACCTCACTCGCGTCCACCACCACCGCCATTACCTCCTCGTCGCCACCTCACGGCCGCTAACCCCTTCAATCTAACCACTGCCACCGGCGCCACCAACTACCCCCCACCATCCATGCCCCCCATCCATTTCAACGCTACCATCTTTGATCCAATCGCAGACCCGGTCACCGCTTTCACATCTCTGTACATTCTGCCTTCACCATCATTGCCACTTCCACCGCTACCTTCACCGCCACCCCCGCCGCCGGCCCTGCAGGCTCCGCTGGTCTTGCCGCCTCGACAGCCATCACCGTCACAGCTGCCGCCCCGACCGCCGCCCCCGCAGCCACCCCAATCACCACCACTGCCGCCACCGTCGCCACCGACGCCACCGTCACCGCCTCCGCCGTCCCCACCGCCACCGCCGCCCCTACCGCCCCCTCCGCCCCCTCCGCCCCCCTCCGCCCCCCTCCGCCCCCTCCGCCCCTCCGCCCCCTCCGCCCCCTCCGCCCCCTCCGTCCCCTCCGCCCCCTCCACCCCTTCCGCCCCCTCCGCCCCTTCCGCGCCCTCCGCCACCGCCGCCCCCACCGCCCCCACCGCCCCCTCCGCCACATCCGCCACTTCCGCCACTTCCGCCCCCCCTCCGCCCCCACCGCCCCCTCCGCCCCCTCCGCCCCCTCCGCCCCCTCCGCCCCTTCCGCCCCCTCCGCCCCCTCCGCCCCTTCCGCCCCCTCCGCCCCCTCCGCCCCTTCCGCCCCCTCCGCCCCCACCGCCCCCACCGCCCCCTCCGCCCCTTCCGCCCCCTCCGCCACCGCCGCCCCACCACCCCTCCGCCCCCACCGCCCCCTCCGCCCCCACCGCCCCCTCCGCCCCCTCCGCCACCGCCGCCCCCACCGCCCCTCCGCCCCCACCGCCCCCTCCGCTCTCACTGCGCCCTCCGCTCCCACCGACCCCCTCCTCCCCCTCCGCCCCTCCGCCCCCCACCGCCCCCTCCGCCCCCACCACTTCCACCGCTTCCGCAGCCCCCACTGCCCCCACTGCCGCCACCGCAGCCACCGCCGCCACCACCACCGTCACCGTCGGTACCACCGCCAACGCCGGTTCCACCGCAGCTGCCACCGCCACCACCATAATCACCGCCACCGGCGAAACTGCCAACACCACTTGCACCACCGCCACCGACTCCACAGACACCACGCCCACCGTCCTGTCGTGCCGCGCTGGAAGGGCGCTGGCGGGCGATTAGGCGAGCGCCGGAAGTGGCTGGGCGCCGCCTCGTTAGAGACACCGACGCTGTGTGAATGGCGGTTCCGCGCTCATTAAGCCTTTGACGCTCAGCGGAGGCGCCCCCGCGCGCCAAATAGAGTAGCAACCCTTGGCGGTCGCGCATTGCAAACAGCGCAGCCGCGCTCTTTAATTTGGGCGGTTGCAGCGGTTAGATAAGGGCTACATAATGCACTTTTTTCTACGATAGTATAAATTACCGATTGTACGCATCGCTAAGCGGTCGTGAAGTTACTATTTAAGAATACCTTTGAAGAACATACCTTTGAAGTATACAATGAAAATGTTTTTTCGCTCGTCTGAAAAGTTTCTTTTCCTCTTTCATACTTTACATGCCTTACATATCTTTCGGTTTACTGGCAGTGAATGCGAGAATGCAGAATTGGTCTAAGTGTAGAGTTTCGATATTGTCATCATCGTCATCTATTTTAGATAGAAGTACTTAAATGCACGATGTTGGTTTCAGTATGAAGATTCTTGTAGGATAAGAACACATTATTAATTCCATTAATTCCTTCTTATAAATCTAGGACATGACTTTCATATAAACAATTAATTAGGAACAATTCACGTTTCGATATATTAAATCGAATTTTTATGACCCAGTAGAAACATGATATTTATTATTGAAACATGAAACAATTATATTTCGCGAGGGAAATTATTCATTCCGCACTTATGCATGAAATGTAGTACTTACCTTTACTCTTGATTGGAAAGTGCAATCAAAGTTCGGCAAAGTCTAGTGTGACATAATCGGAAAGAAATGGAAAATATAAAACAGGTAATGTAAAACGAAACATGGAAAGTATTCTATAGAAATTGAAGTATAGAAACTAAAGCTGGTATCAAAAGTAATTTAAATTTCTTAATGTAATATTAAAAAGTGTAAGGTTAAAGGTTGCATTTTTGGCGAAATTTTTGCAGCAATAAGAAATAAACAAACGAACTCATTTCTGTTAATCTATTAAAAGTTACTATTAAAAGTAGGTGACATGTCACGAATTTAAAAATATTTCTTGAATGTTTCAGTGAATATAGTAAATGTCTTAATTGGAGAAAGGCTCATGTAGTGTCCAACGTAATTCAACAAACAAATCTTTTTTAATAAATTTTCCGATTTTCCGAACTATTCGAGTCTAAAACGCGGTACTGTAATAAAAAAGTTTTATTACTGATACTGATATCTCCCCCCCCCGAAAATTATTCGTACAAATCCCGCGCTTACTTCTTGATGCTTTTTGTGTATAGCAAAAAATATAATTTTGCTTAAGCTCGGCCCATTTCTAAAATGTGCGACAATATAAAAGCGATGAACAAAGACTTCAGTAAGTGACCAAATTATTAAGGACAGTACTCACATTTGTGTACTGTGTACCTCTTTGGAAGTGCAATCCTGATCGGCCACCGATTATTAATGAAAAAATAAATTAAGAAGCAAATGAACAAAGTCTTCTGTGAGTGACCAAATTATTAAGGACAGTACCCATATTTGTGTACTGTGTACCTCTTTGGAGGTGCAATCCTGATCGGCCCCTGACCCCTCCCACTAGCCCGCTCGTGGCCGCTGGCTCGGGTGCTGCAGTGCAGGGACGCGTGGCGGGTTGCGTTTTGGGCTTGTCGGGGGCAGCTGCGGTGAGTGGCCCCTTTCCACTCGAGGGCGACAGCCTCGTATTGTCCGACGATGATATAAACACTCATACTTCACGGCTGCCCTCCGCGGGATAAAGGGCAGGATGCGCGCCACGCCTCATTTCCGTACCCCGTTCGTCATTTACCTGTTGGCCGAGATATACGGATTGTTTTTACCTTTCCTCGAGGGCGTGAAGATACAGTTTAGAAGGTTTTGTAAATGTTTATGTTTTTATAAAGCCACAGATATAAAAAAATCGTTTATTTCGTTAAAAAAAACGAACAGATATCTGGGGCAGTTGATCATTATTACGTTTATTTCAAAGACCATTGTTGCCATCTTTTAATTTAAATAATAATTGCCATTTTAATTATGCTTAATATTGTATGAATTTTATTTTGACAAAAGTGACGTTTGCATCTCCAAGTGTAGTAAATGTAAAGCTTCTATTTAATTTTGAAGTGTGTAATACACTAGCGAACTCTATGAAAGGTAGCATATTTTCTATGCATATTATTAACTATTAGTGGATGGAGTTAGACGGAATATTTCAATGCATATTTCACAGTCAGAAGAACGAAAAACAAAATATAGCGAAGTATGCTAGAAGGATAAGGTTGACTTCGATACACTAAGCGTGAGACACAGCAGTAGCTCCAGAGATGGGTGTGAGCATCTTGATATGTGACATATCAAAAATAATTTTTAAGTATATTTGAACTACTTGAATATGATAGTACACATTTTGTAAGCTAATCTTTCCAACAATGCCAGTATTTTAAAACAATATTTTAAACTTCGCATTAGAGTTTGTTATATATTTGATAGAAAAGGGTGTACGATGGAGGTGTAATATAGGGGTAAATAAGCTGCACTGAAGGGCACTCGTAGATTAAATACGTATGAAAATAAAATTTGTTTAGTTTTCAAATTGTTTACAAATCGAAATAAATTTATACAAAAAAATTAAATTAACAAATTCATTGGATGGTGAGGGAACAGGTCGACGAGGATGAGGGCGGCATGGATGAGGGAGGCGAGGATGAGGGAAGGCGAGGATGAGGGAAGGCGAGGATGAGGGAAGGCGAGGATGAGGGAAGGCGAGGATGAGGGAAGGCGAGGATGAGGGAAGGCGAGGATGAGGGAAGGCGAGGATGAGGGAAGGCGAGGATGAGGGAAGGCGAGGATGAGGGAAGGCGAGGATGAGGGAAGGCGAGGATGAGGGAAGGCGAGGATGAGGGAAGGCGAGGATGAGGGAAGGCGAGGATGAGGGAAGGCGAGGATGAGGGAAGGCGAGGATGAGGGGAGGCGAGGATGAGGGCGGCGTGAATAGCAATGCACTGAATGCGTTTCAGAGCGAAGCGGCGCAGAGAAGCACGGACGAAGGGCCGGGAGCGACGCGTGCCTCGTGCCTGGCAGCCTGGGCGCAGGGAGGCGGTGAGAGACTTGGAGGAGTAGCGTAATTCGCGCTGGGCGGCCTGTGTTGGCTTCGCCGGCAGCTCCATGATCGCGGCGTGCCTTCATCGTCTCGGAGCTGCGCAAGTACCCTTCTCCTCCCCTCTCCTCCCCTGCACACTCGCCGCCGAAATCAGCGATACTCGCGGGAGGGGTGCTTCCTTAACGCACGCAGCAGCTGTGCATCTGGAAAGCGTCCAGTGTCCCTTTTGGAAAAACTATATCTTTTAAGAGAACGGTTTTATTGGGGTTGAGAGTATTCTGCCGTGAATGACCGGAAACATATTTTTTTTGTTTTGGCTCGCCACATATTTCTTTTTTGTTCAGAATGTAATTATTGATGAACCAAGAAAAACGGGATATGGGAAATAGGTAAATTATAGGAATTAGTATTTAGTGGGATGCATTTTATTAATATGAATACATAGGTCACAATGCGTGAATTAGCAAGGAGTACTACTTTCATAATAAAAGTAATTGGAGTTTTTTTAGGCATATACTTACAATGTATAAAATTGTATGATTTTCGTTTTTCTAATGTGTAAAAATGGTTAAAATTGCCCCTTTGGCCATAGAAAATAATTCAAGAATCGTACACATTTGTAATAATAATCGAAGCAGTTATTTCATTGTTGTGAGAGGTAATAACCGACCAATGAAGCCAAATCTGAATACGGAATAACCAAAAACGTGTTATATTTGTAATAACCACAACACATAGATTTTATCCTGTGCACAGCAGTATTTTGCAGACAGATATGCGATTTATTTTGTGAATAATCTCTTTTAAATTGTTACTACTAAAAATATACTATTTTTGAAAACGTTTGTTTCACTTATCTAAAATATGAAGATTTTTTATGTAAGTTTTTTTTAACTTTTGGTTTCAAATGAGGAAAATTAATTTATTGTATATCCTCTGATAATTACCAAATAATTTAAGGCCGGAACATGTATTGCAAATAACTCTGTCTACATTTGACTGAGTGAACATTTATCACTTTTCGATAATGTGATCAAACGTGTTAACGTTATTAAACTTTTCAGTCTGGTTTCCAAATAATACACAGGATTTCAAAATTATGATTTGTGGCGTGTACTACCGTAATGTTGTAGTGTTTTTTTGCAGTACACACTCTTTATATATTTCACTAACGAAGCCCGTGAATACATCGTGTGTAATGTTCTCTTCAATGTAGTATTGTAAAATAATTTTCGTGGCTTATTATTTCCCAGACTAACATTTAAATATCACTTCTGCTCATTTGTTTACATGTATAGGGACGTTTTCATTCATCAGCTCACTCGTCAATCACCAGAGAGTTAGCGCATTGTATAAACTGATACAAAGCCTTTCTATTACCTATATACCATTTGTAATCAGTAAACATATTGTACTTTGCGGAGACACAATGTCTACAGACAAAGTAATGAAACTCTATAGACCTACGCGTGAACTCATTCTAAAATGCACTGAGAAGACCAGGTCTTGACCTTGAGCCCTCGGGCTTCGTGATTGTTTTACAGTTAGTTAATAACAATTTAATGATGTTTAATAGCTAGGAACAATAGACATTTGCAGTACCTCTGATAACAATTCTATTTAAACCATATGTTTTTCTACTTGGATTCTCAAGACGAGAGTCGTAATTAAGTTATCACACATTCTCTCCAGTCCAGTAACGGCCGACATCGCTTGCATTTTCCATACACTCCTCCCATGCACTCTCGAAATACATGACAGTTTTACCCGTCCGAGCAGCCGTGGCAGTCAGCCCCCGCAACCTGACAGGTGAAAGTCGCGTCCGAAATGAGTCGGCCAGCGAGTTTCTTTGGGGCACGCCTTTGTTGCCATGTGTATCATGAAGATTTGCGTGCGAAATTCTGTTTCAGAGTGTTCTATACCAGCGGTTCTCAAACATATCTTGAATTCATTTGAATTGAATGGACTCATTTTTGACATGCGCAAAGTACTAAACGTGTGCCTATGGTTAGATAAATTAGTATTAGTATTAGGTTAATTTTGGTGATACCTATTAAAGTAGACGAATAGGAAGTAATTATGTTAGTTTCGGTTCATTAGGTTAATGAGATTAAAGTGAGGAAAACAAGCCATAGCAAGCTGTTGGTAGCGAACTCAGATCTGAGAGCAGAGTAAAGTAATGAGGTTTTGTAAGCTTACACGTGTTTTGTAAGTTTTATCATTTGTTTGTAAGTTTTAATGAGATTACGAGTTGAGAGTACAGTTATACTACATTCATACATCTGAATGTCTAATAGTATAATTGTAACTATTGTAATTTAAAAACATGATATAAAATTTAGATCTTTTAATACTACATGCCCTTGTAATGCTGAATATACGAAAATAAAACTAAGGTGAAATCCCTTATTTAATGGCTCCGCGACGGGTCATCGAAATTTTGTTCGTGGTATTCAAGGTTAGATACATTTGAAAAACCAAAACGTTTTAAAACCGCTGGTCTACCCAAGCAGCGCCGACAAGCAGCGTCTGGAGCAGTGCTGGTGCGCTCGGCGCGCCTCGAGCGAAGGGCGAAGGGCTGGCGCGCGCCGCTTCGCTTCGCTCTGGTGTGTTTTCTTGGTGGTACGCTTGTCTCTTTCGAGACTCTTCGTCCAGTATGGTCTTCTTCCGGGTATGTTTTCGTACGTTGCGACTCCTCTCCCCCGTACAAGGACGGGGATTGGGAGTCGGGGAGAGAGGGAAGTATAGGGTGATTCTTTGTAGGGGGTTTTGGTAGTAGGGGAAGGGGAGGGGAATGGATTAAGGAAAGGAGTGGGATGGGATATAGGAGGGGCTGGGAAAGTTACGTGTTGTTCTTTGGTCCGTCGTGAGTTAGTGTTTAGTCAGTAGTTTTTGTCGTTTGTCGGTTGTTCTATGTCCACCCTTTGGCCTAGGTAATGGGAGGGGGGTGTTGCAGGATATCAAGGGGGTGTTTTTTACGTGTGTGTCTGGGGGGATTTCGGAGAATATGGTGGTGGGGTATGATTAAATTTCTGAATTGGGGATCGGTGGTGAACTTTTGAATGGTTTGGATTGAGGAGTTATAGAGGTAGGTTAGTATATGGGGCATATTGTGTTGGTTTCTGAGGTTGTTGAAGTAGGTAAGCGGGGGAGGGCGGAAGATAAGGCGGATTACTCTGTTTTCGGTGACTGTGAGTTTTCTATAGTTTACTATTGAGGTATTGAACCAAGTGGGATGGGCGTAGGACAGGGTTGGGCGAATGTAGGTGTTATAGGCTAGGATTCTTTTTTGGATTGGGATAGACGGGTTGGACAGGATGGGGTAAAGGGCGTTAGTGATACGGTTGGTTTTAATGGTTGTGTTAAGGACGTGTTTGGACCAAAGGAGTCTGCGGGAGAGGGTAATGTCAAGGTATTTGACATGGGGTTGCCAGGGGATAGGAATTTGGTTTATAGTTAGAGGGGGTGGGTTTGATGGGTAGGTTTTATAGGAGAAAAGGATGGCTTGGGATTTGGAAGGGTTTATAGTAATGGAGTTTTGGGAGGCCCAGAGGTGGAAGGAGTCGAGGCATTTCTGGACGTTTCTTAAGGAACGGGTGAGGTTGCGGAAGGAAGCAAGGAATGCCAGATCATCGGCATAGAGGAATTTCTCTACTCCGGGAGTGGACGGGATGTCGTTAATGTACAAGGAAAAAAGGGGTGGGGAGAGCACGGCGCCCTGTGGGACGCCGGCTTGGATGGGGTGGTTGGGGGATTTTTTTGAGTAATATTGGACATAGAAGGATCTGAGGGTAAGGTAGCTTTGGAGTAGAGAGTGGATGTGGTCAGGGATATGGGGACGGATTTTCGCTAGGAGGATTGGGTGGGATATGGTATCATAAGCTTGGGTGAGATCTGTAAGGATAGTGGGGATTTCTTTACGGTCTTGGAGGGGTGTGGCTATGGATATGGTTAGGTTTAGTGTTTGGAGGGCCGCTGAGCGACCCTCGCGGAAGCCGAATTGGGATTGGTCTAGGATTGGGTCGATGATAGGTGTTAGGCGGAGGAGGATCCCTTTTTCAAATAGTTTGCTGAGAACTGAGAGGAGGCTTATGGGTCTGTAGTTGGTGGGGTGCCGATGATCTTTGCCGGGTTTGGGAATCATGGACACACGGGCTGTTTTCCAGATGGAGGGGAAGTAGGAGAGTTTAAAACGAGTTGAGGATAAGGGTGATGAGGTCAATGGCATTTTTCGGGAGGTTACAGAGTTGGGTGGGACGTATTCCATCGGGACCGGGAGCTTTTTCTTTGTTTGTCATTGTCAGTAGTTGTCTAATTTCCGTGTCGTTTGTCGTCCAAGTCGTTTGCTGATTGGGGGATAGGGTTGGGGTTCTCGAGGCGTTAGTGAGTATGTTTTGGGGAATTGGGATATTGGGATCGCGGAAACGGTCGGCCAGGGTTTGGGCAAAGGTGTCGGCAATGATTTGTGGATCAAAGGTTAGGGAGTTTTGGGTTGTGTAGATGGGGGAAATTCGGGTTGGGGTGTCACGTACTGCCTTTATTACTTTATGTATATTATTGGGGCTGCTTTTGTCGTTAAGTAGGTCGTTGTATTTGTTTGTCTCGTAGTTTTGAAGAAGTCGGTGTACTTGTCTTTGGGTTTGTTTTAGAAGTATTTTGTCTTCGTCGCGTCTGTGTTTGTAGAAGCGTCGTTGAATTTGTCTTTTCAGTCGGATGGTTAGTATTATTTGGTCGGGGAGGGTAGGGTGTAGTTGTTGGGTGTGGGTGGTAGTTCTTTTGTATGTTCGAAGGATGTGGTGGGTTAGATGTTCAATGGATTTGTCTATTGAAGGTGTTGTTGGGAGATTGGCTGGGACTTTTATCTTTTTTGATAGGATATGTTTATAGGATTTCCAGTTGGTGTTGTGGACGGTTGGAGGTTTGGGGGAGATGTATGTTGTTGTGGATGAGGAAGAGAATATTATTGGGAAGTGGTCGGAGAAGTCATAAAGGTCGTATTTTGGGTTTGGTGTGGTGACGTGTAGTTGGGAGGAGTGTAGGACAAAGTCGAGGATGTCGTGGGGATTACCGTTGACGGTGTGTGTATGTTCGGGAGGACATTTAATGTGTATTTGTGGGTTACTGTTTAAAAGGTCTTCAAGTCGCAGTCCTGCTATGTTACTTGTCGAGCAGCCCCATCCGGTGTATTTTGAGTTTATGTCACCTGCAAGGATAAAGGGGTGGGGTAGGTTTTTAAGGGTGTTCAAGTCAGAGGTGGGAATCGAGGAGTGAGGTCTTTTGTATGCTGATATGATGATTATGGGAGTGGTGGGGGTTCCAAGTAGGATGGCAGTACATTCAAGGGCTGTGAATTGGGGAAGTTGGTAGGGAGTGTGTGGGAGGGATCGTCTAATGAGGATGGCCGTGCCGCCTCCTTGGGCAAAGGTTCTGTCATTTCGGTAGGTAAGGTAATTCTGGATGGTGAAGGAGTTGGAGTCAGCATAGTCTCTTGTAGTAGTAGGATCCCGATGGAGTAGTCTTTTAGGAACTGGGCAAGGATGGGTTTTTTCTGGGCTAATCCGCCGCGTGCGTTCCACGAAGAAAAGGATAGGATTCGGGCTGGGGGGGCATTAGTTGAGAATCTCAACTAATTTAATGGCGGCGGTTATTAATTTGGTTAGGATGTCCTCTGGGCCGTTGAGGATATCTAGGAATGTTCGAAGGTGGGGTAGGAGTTTCTTGAGGGTGGGTGATTGTAGGAGTGATAGTATATCTTTTATATTTTGGGTGGCTGTGGGTTGGGGGGTTTGGTTGAATTGGTTGGGGGCGGAAGCAGAGGAGTAGGTTTTGCTGGGTTGTCTGAGGGGAGGGAAAGATGTTGTGGACATGTCGGGAGGTGGTACGTGGGTGGGGGGTCTAGTCTGTTGTTCTCTGATTTGTTTTGCTTTTGCTAGGTACGGGCAGATAGGGTCATAGGCTGGGTGGTTTCGGTTGCAGTTGCAGCAGGTAGGTGTGAAAGGGGTGGATTGGTCTTGGGATAGGGAGGGGCATTCTTCGGTGGGGTGGGATTTGGCGCAAAGGGCGCAGGTCACGGGTCGTCGGCAGTAGGTCCTAGTGTGATATAATTTCTGACATCTTTTGCATTGGGGTATGCGGTCGGAATTCCTGTAGGGTTCAATCCTAGTCCGGTAGTAGTCGATATAGTTCCGTTTGTTCTTAGTCTCTGTCATGTCTTTCTTAGTCGTCTCTATAACGTATAGTCCGAGTGGTGTTAGTTGTCCGTTGACGTCACGTCGGTTCATTTCTGTAATATGGAAAACAGGTATTTGTAAGTCGTGGAGATTTGTCTTAATTCTGTCGTATTAAGTCGTATTTTGGGGGCAGTCCTTTAAGCACAAATTTCTCTCTTATCTCCTCGGTCGCACGGTTGTATGAGTATGAGATTCTTACGAAGTATAAGTCCTTGAGGTCAGTAGTCGAGATCAGTTCTAGTCGGTCACGTATTTTGTTATAGGCAGTCATTGTGAGGGGTTGGATAAGTAGTTGGGTTCTGTTACATTTGGCGGTCATGGCGTTGTTACTGTGTTTTAGTAGGTCTTGGGTCAGGTCAGAGGGGTTAAGAAGGGAGTTAAGGTCAATTCGGAAGGGGCCAATTTTGGTTTTTGGTGGTGGGTTTCTTGGTTGGGGAGGATCATTATTAGTTTCTGGTTCTGGGACTGTACTGGAGGTAGAGGCGTGAGGGTCAGGGAGTTGTAGTGGGGTGAAACGGTTGTTTAAGGGTAAGGATTGGGTTTGAGGTGGGGGGTTGGTTCTGCAGGGTTTTGTAACAAGGGTGAAGCCATCTTCGGTCATTATCCTTTTGGGATTCCTGTCGGGGGAGGGGTCGTGAGGTCGTCTGGCTGATGTCTGGTGACATGGGGTGGCAGTAGAGGCAGGTTGCGCTGTTGTCGTTTGCTGGTTTACCATTCGCTGGTCCTCGTCGATAGTTAGCCTGGTGCTGTCGTCGTCACTCGACAGATCCATTGATTTTTCGGGTGAGGTCGTCATGTCGTCTTCGGTGTCTGATTCTGGCAACGGCCGAAGCCGCGCCTCCTCCCTGCGTCGGTCTCTTTCCGCGAGTGCTCGTTCGAACAGCTCGCGGGGGACTCGGGACAGGTCGGACGTTGTTCCTGCCTCGTAGGTACCAAGTCCGTAGTAGACTTCCGCTCCACGTGGTCAGTTGTAGTGCGCAGCTGTACGGTTGTACGGATCCGGGCGGCAAGAATCAGTGTCGCTATAACAAACAAAATCAGGTGAGTAACGGTCGCGTTAGTGAGTTAGGTCCTCACGGCTCGCGCGCTGCTCGCTCGCTGCTCGCTCACGGCGCGCGCCGCTGGGCGCCGCCCCCTAAGCCGGAAGGGCCGGCCGGGAGGGCCGCCGGCCGATTATGCAGCTCGCGTTGCATTGTTAATTGCGCGCCACGTGGAGTAGCCCCAGCGCGCTCGCCCACCTGCCGCACGTCCTGCAGGAATTCAGACAACGCGTAGGAAGCGACGTTAAAGAACAATGGAAATAAATTAGCAATTGATAATATATTAAAACCATAAATGTAGGAAATAAATAATACGCGGATAAAATGAAATAAATAAAACGAAAAAATTGTCTTATATAGAACGAATGAAGATATTATGAACGTACGAAAGAATGAATGGATCTATCATTCGATGTGTGTTTCTATGAATGAATGAACTAATGAATGAAAGGTCAAAAATCTGAGTTTTCCAAGTACACACGTTTTTAAAGAAGCATTGTGAATAGCTAATTATTAGATAAAATTTTGTTATGTATTGCATATTTTTTCAGCTCATTAGTAATGAAATGAATATAATGATAGATGAAATTGCAGAGATTTGTGGAACTATAATGAAGACCTTAAAAAAAGGTTGATCCAGTAGGTCTGTGTTGTTCGTTTTTCTTCACTTGAGTGGCGAATTCGGCTAAAATTCATATTCATTTCTCTCTCGTCTCTACGTAACATCCTTCTGGTTTTGAATAGGTTTCCCTACCATAACACATACGTCTCAGGGTGGGATCAATGGCGAATGATCCACGCGAATATAATTCCCGTGGTTAATCTCAAGGCCAGGATTGAGGTCAGACTGATGAAATAAGGATTCGGCGCGGTTCAAAGCGCAATGTGTTGGGTTGTGTATCTATTTGGCTCTCCAGGACATGCCACGATTAGGCAAAGACGCCAAGGTGAGAAAAGTCGTAGTATGATTGGCGAAACGTTGGCATCTGTTCCTAGAAAGGCAAAAGAGATACTGTGACTCCGGTCGCGAAAGCCTATGCTTTTGTTTGGGATACGAATACAACCCCGTCACTGAGGAATTTAACGAGGAAATTACAACATCGAGCGACCAGTGAAGCCGCTTCTAAGGTTCTCTTCCGGGTAGTGGCCGGCTTCAACCGGGCCAGCTGTTTCTACCGTGCTACAGTGGGGCTCCAAACCTCGTACCTTACAGTACATGGAGCTCCAATTGCTGACTCTCAAGCAAGCATTTGAAGCCAAATATACAATAGTAAATGTTGATAATGAGAATATATCGATGGGTAATGTACACCAAATGT
Source organism: Gryllus longicercus (assembly GCA_038098605.1). Taxonomy (NCBI): domain Eukaryota; kingdom Metazoa; phylum Arthropoda; class Insecta; order Orthoptera; family Gryllidae; genus Gryllus; species Gryllus longicercus. The sequence continues at coordinate 294,067 of JAZDUA010000836.1, read as the reverse complement.
ACGAAATTTTGTAAAGTTGCGGTTACTTATAGTGTGGCAATGTTTGTTTCTGTAAAAAAGCATGATCCATCGTCTACGGATATACAATACATGTACATCCACATGCACTAGATTCATAAGAACGTGAGGTCTATAAAAATTATATTACCACATAAATGACCATGAGTGTGCATACAATGTTTGTGCACTAATCCATGGATATTTATACATACAACGTCATTTATTTGTACCTACTTGTGCCAATAACACATTGTAGGCAGGCTTGTTGGTTTGCCGCTCGCCCCATGCGGGCCAGTGGGGGGGGAGGGTACGGTGAGGGGCGCGGTGCAGGTGGGTGGTGCTTGCGGTCAGCCGCCGACGGATTTTCATCCTCCCCTCCCTCCCCACCTCCGACTCGCAGAGCAGTGGTCCGCCGGTGGTTTTGTCATGGCGCGCGACTATCGATCAGCCGACGCGCAGTTTAACGTAAATGAACCCCGTGCTTGGCAAATGGAGGATTAACTGAACGCTGGTTTCGTCGTTGATCTTTCTCCGTTTTTTTATTTATTTGCTATTTATTTTTTATTAGCGGTCGTAGGAGCTTCTACGTTTATTCAGACCTTCCTTCTGCCTAAAGACACTCAAACAAGATTCCGAGTAATTAATAAACATACTAGATTACCTGGTATTTTAATAGGCTTAATATATGCCTGTTTATAACATTATTAAAAATTGTTGAAAACATGGGAGTGGAGTAATGTGGTATTTTATCATTTTATCCTTATTTTCAGTTGTATTGCTGTCGGACTGACAGGTATTCAGAAAATAATTCTTTTTTAATTTAGATCTTAATAACATTGGCGGCTGAAGAATAACTTTATGTACTTGTCTATCAAAGCAGAGCTATACACTGATTGAAATAAATAAAATATCAAAAATAGTTCTTTTTTGTAACGTACATATAAATTTAAAGTACTTGCCTTTGTAATAAACAGCATTAGAGAGGAGGGGAAAAACGAGGAAATAGTGATTAATTACGGTTCGTAGCCCATTGGTAAAGGTGCAGTGTCGGCATTCTGCCGGTCGACCTTCAAGTTTTCTCATGCTATATAGCTACAGGAAGGTAAATCCAGGTATTCTCAGACAAATTAGCCACAGCAGGTTCTGAAACCCGTAAACCCTTTCATCTACGATGCTTAAGTTGAGGACTTACCGTTTCATACCTCACCCTAACACACATACATATATTCATAAACTTCCGCAATGACATTTTTTTGATTTTAATTCGTATATTACACTCGAGGAATTAAAGTACACGAAACGTTAATTCCATTGGAATGAGTAACGTTGGAGTGACGGGGTTTGCGCTTTGACGGCGTTGCAGTCGGCGTGCCGTGTGATACACGAGCGCTTGAGTTGGTCTCGGCCCGGCGTGCATCACGCGAGGCTGCGCGACAGTTGAGGACGGCCACAGGTAACACGGCGGAAGCAGAGGGTGGAACGAAGAGGGAAGCGGGGGCGAAGCAGAAGACTAAGGCGGGGGCGTAGAGGGAAGGGGGCGGGGGTGGAGGTGGGGACGGGAAGTTGCCAAGCAGCGAGTAACGAGCTGCGGGTCGAACCCGCCCGAGGACAAACGGGAATCTTTTGATCCCGGCTCACCGGAGAACTTCCGCGAATCTCCGGCTGGAAATGCGCAAGAGAAAGACATTGTCGTTTTCTTTCGGACTGCAAGTCTGTCCCACTTTCTCTCTGATTGCAATGAGGCTGGCCTCCACGTCGTGTATTCTTCTTGTTTCACGTTTCATTGACAAAGCAGAGTCAGCCATTTACACAATTTACAATGGGGTCAACTATTCACACGACTTACTGGGGAATCAACTGTTGAATGATTAATACTTTGGTAGTGGAAAGCTCTCTACATAATATGTACCAAAATATTTGATTTAATTTATAAAATTATAAATGAATTGCAATAAGCTTCGGGACAAACACGCGCGTGGATATACAAGAGACAAATATAAACCTGTCTACTTGTCTGTGATTGCGTGATGTAGCTTGCCTGCACTTCGTGTACTCTTTTTGCGCGCAACCATTGACACAACTGAGAACGGAATCAGTCTTTGACGCAGCTTAGAGTGGAATCAACCACTGACTCAACGTCGGGGGGAATCAAGTACTAACTGATTAATACTTTGTAAGTGAAGAGATCTACACGTTCTGCATTAATAATCATTGTTGCGTTTATTTTACAAGTTCGCAAGTGCATTGCAATAGGCTTCGGGGCTCAAGGATGACGGGCGAACACAAGTGCGTGAACGTAGGCGTGGAGCGCTGGGGTTGGAAGTGCCGGAGGGGGATGCAGAGCGTGACAGGAGGATGGGGTGGGCTGAGGGGAGCCTGATGACGGAGGGGGCGGCACCCAGGAGGCGTGGGCGAAGGGCGAGGGCGACAGCGATGGGCGACGGACTTTGATAAATGGGCCGCAGGGGATGTGGGCGACGGGGGCGGCGGAGGAACAAATCAGTCTGGAAGGCAACGCCACTTCATAAATACATTTGTTTGCGACCCTTTTCATGAACCTGGAAATAGAGTAAGAGTTTTTACATGAATTTCAGCTCCCAATCGTTGCCATACTTTATGTGATACGGACTTGTTGATGTCCTTGTTGTTGCATATGATGCAACACGAATTTTATTTTATAACTTTTAACCACATATTTGTATATTCTGCTCTTGGATGTAAGATGGGATCATGGTGTTGATACCTAAAAAATTTAAAAAATGATAGTATGATACCCTACTAAGGCACACGTTATTCAAATATATTAGAAATGTCTATTGAATGGCTGGTCCTTTAATTCCCTTTTACACTTAGGGGCACGTTGAGAGATCATAAATACGCTATTATTTCGTCTTTGCACAACCTCATTTCACATAAAAATTAAAATGAAATTGGTGGGGATAGTAACTACTAATAATAATGTAACTGCTAGTAATATTAACTCATTTAATGTAGAGATTAATAACGAATAATAATAGTAAGTAATATTAACGATGACGAAAATGTTTGCAACTCGTTAAGTCTATTTGGAACATACTTCTACTTTATATACATCTACTTTTTTATAACAAGTGTTTATTTTGGTGAGGTAGAATTTGCAATTACACAACAGTAGCTCTGCTAAAAATATTTTAAATACATCAATGTTTTTAAAACTTGACCTATTCTGGAGAGTATCTGTAAGATCGTAGATATTGCATTCCTGCTTTCTCACCTCGTACGTGTTTAGTAGTCAATAAAAATATTGTAATACTAAAGCGAAAAGTGGCAATTTTTTTCAGAAAAAAACTCATATTGTGGGGCAATGATAACACAGAAGTAGATACATATCCTTGTTATATGTTATAAATTACGTCTTCTAACATGTTGTGAGTCAATATCCACGTTTTGTGTGTTCTTGATACCAAAAAATTCATTTATGGTAAAACGTGTCAGAGTGACTGTGCATCTGTATATCTGAAAGTATGTAAGATGGTCTGTTCGACAGTCTGCCCGTCCGGCTGTTGTCGACGCTGTGCGTAAATTGTTCAGATATTCGTTTTCCAAAATTGATATTTACCGATTAAACTTACTGAACTCAAGGCCATGTGAAAAGATATATTGATTTTTGCGGGTATTTTACATGAAACCTTGACAACATTTTAAAAATTGTCTCAAAAATGGCTCCAAACTTTTGGATTAATACTTTTCTTTCGGGTAGAGCAAAATACAAATAGTTAAAAAATTGACGCAGGTGTCATATTCAGTGAACTCTGAATTTTCGAAAATTGTAAAAGTTCAAAAAAGCATTGGTTTTTCAAAGAATATTCCGAAAACGTTTCCAATTATTTCCTTAGATATAGAAAAATACGCTTAAAGTATGGCGTAGCTCTTCTTTTTGGTGGCAAATGCTAGAAGGATTGCAAGAAAACCTGTTTTTGTTTCTTAACAAGTTTGCTTCTGCTTTCTTGCTTGGATTAGATCTAAAGTCTTTTCCAATTTCATAATCTTTTTGACAGTTTTCCTACACTTCTGTTGTCAAATAGATTATTTTCCATTGATTCGTTAATAATTCTTTCTCGGGCATACGGAGGACTCGTTCTGCTCATTTTATTCATAATAAATCTCCTCTTCGTGAATTGGTAGCACCACTAGTTCGTCAATTAATGCTTCACTTCGTATTCAGGTAAAACACAATGTCCGAATATAATATCAACTAGATACTAGGGAGAACAAAAGAAGTTCTGATCAATACGTTACACGTTATCGTACCGAATCACATCAGCACACATCTCCTGCGGTGTGGCTCCACTCAAATCTCATTCCTCCTCACCTAATATTGACCAATTCTTGCATGACGTTCGTGGCTTCTAATTTCATTCAGCCCGTTCAGTCCACATCGCCGTCCTACCATTGTCCCCGTCCCCGTTCCCGTCCCCACCTCGTCCATGGTGATTCTTCCCCGTCGCCATCGGGAATTGCCAATACTCGATACGCCGCCGTGCCGGGCCCCGCCGCGCCTCCCGTATTGGATGGGGCTTGGATTAAGCAATGCACGAGAGCTTTCGAGCAGATTGGCAATATCCGCCCGAATTCTGCGTATTTACAATAATCGATACATTTGTTCGTGTAGGATGAACTTCGTAAGTAGCGCCGAATCGTTGAGAAGCTGTTATATTTCCCTAACTGGATGGGAGCGGATAATGAGAAAAGCTCTTGGCTGCCTATTAGAAAAACGCGGTTCGCCGCAGTTGCTTATGATAATACTCCTCGTTTTTATGTACCTACCCTAAATTTCAAGCTTGTTTTTGTTAGTGTTTCTCATTGCCTTGCAAATTTTGCCTGAGAAATCAATAAACCTTATTTATCTTAAAGGAAAGGGCCCATTGTCTTTTGATGGGCGTCTGTAAGAGTACGGAAACAAGCTGTTTGTGGAGTTAATGCATAATAATGTTCAAATTACACAAACAAAATTTTCGTGCTACATGACAGACGTTTTAAATAATAAAAAAATATTTGAAAATAAATTAAGTAACATTTCAAAACATTACTAAATGACAATACAACCACGTTTTTCCAAATTTCTTCCATGTAAAGTACACGTCTATTCCCAGAAGTATTTTAGCGGAGCGGTGGTAAACAACTGAAAGTGCGTGCGAAGGACACTGGTGACGTGATTCTTTTATTCCATTGTTACGACCAAGTATTTTCGGGCAATTTATGCCCTAAAGCTGCGTTTGAAATATTTCAATTATTCAGCTCATTACATACACAACGCGTGCGGCTAAATTCGCGTGAGAAGAAAAACATAAACCAATTGGGCCGTAAACCAATACAGCTGTTAATAGGCTTAGGGCTGAAAAGGGTTGTGTGGCGGGGCGTGCCACAGGCGGCGCCCGCGGAGGCACTACGTTCTGGCTACGCTCGCGCGAACGTGGTCACCCGTCAGAAAAACGGAATGTACAGGGTGGTTCGAAACAAAACGTTTGACTTACAAAGCTGTCCTATTACTATTTTCTTGCGCGCTGCAAAAGGGGCATATTAGTATTTACGAGTATTTACGTAACTAATTCTGAAAGTACGAGGGTAAGACAATAAGCTGCATTTTCGTTCTAATCTTCTGTAGGTTGACCGTACAGAATTATGTGCTTATCTGACTTAAGATGACATAATTCACTTTGCTTACGGTAGGTTTTATCACCAAGTGTTTGCTTGAGTTGTTGCGACGTAAAAATGACTGCACCACTCTCCGTTTGAACAAAAAAAGAGGAGGATTGCGTAATATTTGCACGTTGCACGCTTGTTTGACGGCGTTTGAATGGGACAATCCTCTGGTACTCTCTTCGTGAAGGAAAAGCATTACACCGCTTTGAGCTGAAAGTCTTCGAAAGATTTCAGCTTTTGGTAAACATTCTGATCACAAAAAAAATGATTACGAGAGCCTGTCGTTTTGAGTGCAAATGTGGAGTGGTGCAGTCGTATAAATCAAACAAACATTTGGTTATATCACTGAAACATAACTCGTCACTTTAAGGCTGATTTAAGGTGAATGCACAGTCAACCTACAGTCGATTAGAGTAAAAGTGCACATACTTATTGTCATACCATTGTATAATAACGGAATGAATGGGGGATGGAATAATCACATATTGACCGCTCACAGCAAAGGAAGAATTGCGCTCAAAGAAATCGTTCACCGAGCAGCCGTGCCGTGAACATCGAGCGCCACAGCTCTCTCACTGCGTAGTGTGTTTAGATTGAGTGTCAAACTAGTTTCGCTTGCACAGCAATCTACGTGTATAGTTTAAATATTATACACTGTTTCATCAAAAACAGTTTAATTCTGCAAACAGTATTATAAATAATTACCACAAGTGAGTGAAAACCAACCCGTGACCGCGAGTGGCGAAATGAACGTCCAAGGTAGCCCCGAGTCGGGGCTACACAGCACATCACAAGTGTTAGTGAACGCTATGGATACCCTATATGCAAGCAACAGCGATCAGTGCATTCTCCCAACAGCACAATTTCAACTTTTACAACAACAGCAGCAGCAATATCTGCAACTCCTTCATCAGCAACAACAGCAGCAACTACTGCTACTTCAACAGAATCAACCCACAGCGCAGCAAGGGCAACCGTTAATGCAGCAGCAACCGCCCCAAACGACCCTGCCCCAAGAACACCAAAGCGAGGAGATGCACGCAACAACTTCCAACGAAACGCTTTCAAACGTAAGTAAACGAAAGAGAAATGATGATGAAAACTCTATGCCATTATACAATGTTCAAACTTCATCGCGTTTCGAAGTGCTTCAAAATCTTAAAGACAGTGATCTAAGTACTCCAGAACAAACATTAAAAATTCCGCCCATAATTATGCACAACGTACTTGACTACAACCAAATGATTTCCGACATTAAATCAGTCGTCAAATGTGATTTCACAACCAAGACAGCCGGTGATCAACTAAAAATCATGCTCACTACAATAGAAGATTACCGTAATTTTAGACATCACTGTGTTGAGAAGAACAGACAATTCTATTCTTTCCGCGACCCTTCTATTAAAATCTTTAATGCTGTGATGAAGGGCATCCCCACATGTTACTCGGAAGCTGACATTTTAAAAGAACTTGAACTCAAATACCCTGTTACCAAAGTGACTAGATTATATGACAAAAAGAAAAATCCAATTGAAATTTGTGCTCTAGAAATAAAAGACAATAGAGACGGGAAGTCAATATTAACTTTAAATCGCCTGATGCATTGCGTCATACAAGTTCAACCTAGAATAAATCGAAACTACCCAATACAATGTAAACGTTGTCAAAGGTATGGACACTCGCAAGCAAACTGCCGACTCACTCCGAGGTGCGTTAGATGTAAAGAGTCACACCACTATTCTCAATGCACAAAACCAAAAAGTGACAAACCGAATTGCGTTAACTGTGGCTTGGAGCACACGGCCAATTACAAAGGCTGTCGCATTTTCAAAGAAACTCAGCAAGCACGTACAAACCTAAATGAACGCAGGTCAGGGTCAGAGCAACAACCGCCGCCGCGCAGCAATCCGTCTCGTAGCCCTCCAACATTTAGCCCTCGCGAATTTCCTCCCCTTCCCAAAACCAATACCCCGTGGCCACCGGCTCAATCTTTGCAAACCCAAATGCCAACTGATGTATCCCAACTAATAACCACAATAGTATCACAAGTAATCTCAGCCATAATCCCACAAATTCAAAATATTGTACAGTCAGTGCTAATAAATTTCCATAATGGCAAATAAAATCACTTTATTGAATTGGAATGCAAACGGAATTAAAAGACAACAATCAGAAATAGAAATTTTTCTTCACGAACACAAAATCGATATTGCATGCATAACCGAAACCCACTTGGTTCTAAATGAAAAATTCAAAATTTCCGGTTATAAAATATATAGAAGTGACAGAATTTCAAATGTTGCAGCAGGGGGTGTTTTGATTGCTCTTTCAACCCGAGTCAAACATCAACGGTCACTTAGCCCCAACACTTCTAACCTGGAAACTGTGTCAGTCACCGTAACCATAGATAATAAAGATTACATAATAATAACAGCATATAAACCTCCGAATAAACAATTTCCAGTAAAAGAATACAAGGAAATATTTAATAACAACGCCAACGTTATTCTACTAGGAGACCTAAACAGTAAAAACCAAGCCTGGGGATGCAATTGCACAACCCAGCAAGGCACTAAATTGCAATCTTTTGCAGTAAACAATAACTTAGATGTAATAGCACCTTGGCAGCCAACACACTACCCGTACAATAGTAATATTATCCCATATATTTTAGACATAATGGTGTCTAAAAACTTCCACTTACCTACATCTCAAACCGTACTTCCTGAATTAGATTCAGATCATTGCCCAGTCATCATTGAACTAAAATCTTCAAACCTCTTGCAGTCTAATAATCCCTTCACAGTTTTGGGCACGAAAGGGCACGTCAACTGGAATAAATTTAGAGACCTATTAGAAGTAAACCTTCACTACCCGGAACAGATACAAACAACAAATGAAATAGACAACCAGGTAACTAATATCACACAGAAAATCTACGTTGCATTACAACAATCAACAACTCCTTTCGCAAGACCTTTCACTAATAATAGAAATCCGATCCCAAGGAATATTCTAAACCTAATCAAAAGTAAACGTAACCTTCGACGGCTCTGGCAAATCAACCGCAGACATGACCTTAAAGCAAAAATCAACAAATTAGGGAGAACAATCAAAAACAAATTAAATCAAATTCGAATAAACAATTTTCAAAGATCCATAGCTCAAATACACCCTAATAGTAGACCACTCTGGTCAACCATAAAAAGACTATGTAAAGAAACTACTGACATTCCTATCCTGAAACACAACTCAAATGTAGCTTATACGGATCATATGAAAGCCAATATGTTAGGTAAATATCTGCAAAATAGTTTTACTCCAAACCCAAATACAAATTCTTCCTTTACTAATTATATCACAAAAAACGTCCTGTTACCAGACTATAATGTCCCAGATAAAATAAAATTTATATCCCCATCCGAAACATCTAAAATTATTAAGCAATTGAAAACCCGAAAATCAGCAGGTCACGACCATATTAGCAACAGAGCTCTTAAAGAATTACCCAAAAGAGCTATAACTATTTTAACCGCCTTATTTAATTCCTGTCTAAGACTGGGCCACTTTCCAAAAGATTGGAAATTATCTATAATCTTACCCTTCTGTAAACCAGGTAAAGATCCTCGCCTTCCTGCAAGCTACAGACCAATAAGCCTCCTACCCTCAATCGCAAAGATATTTGAAAAGTTAATTCACAGCAGATTATCTACTTACCTAACAAAGATTAGCGCTATCCCAGACTTTCAGTTCGGATTCAGATCTCAACATAGCACCACCCACCAATTGCTCCGTTTAACTGAATATATTGCAAATTCATTTCACAGCAAAAAACACACAATTGCAGTTTTCCTAGACATTGAGAAAGCCTTTGATAAACTCTGGCATGAAGGTCTTTTATACAAACTGCGCCAACTAGGAACTCCCAAGTATCTACTCCATCTAATCAGAAGTTTTCTAAAAGATAGATATTTTTCCGTCCGTATTAACTCAAGTCTCTCAAACAGATTTGAAATCAATGCAGGAGTCCCTCAAGGTTCTTGCCTCTCTCCACTTCTCTTTTCTGTTTACATGTCGGATTTACCACAGTCAAACTTTACAGAAATTGCCCTTTACGCAGATGACACAGCACTTTTTACCTCTCATTCAGACATTAGCTGCGCCTTCGACAACATACAGATTGACCTAAACAACTACATTAAATGGGCTTCAAACTGGAAAGTAAAGATTAACGCATCTAAAACTCAAGCAAAAATATTCACACTCCGCAAACTTCCTCAACCACCCCTCCTCAGCTTCCAAAACACAAATATAGAATGGATGAGTGGAAATACACCAGCAAAATACTTAGGAGTACTACTTGACACCAAACTAAACTGGAAACAACATATCAAATCTATAGCAGATAAAACTTATGCAAAAATATCCAAACTATATCCAATAATAAATAGAAATTCCGGACTTAGCACTGACTGCGGCTTAATCATCTATAAAACAATAATAAGACCAACCCTCACATATGCCTGCCCGATCTGGAATAACGCCGCAAAAACAAACCTAAATAAAATAGAAATAGTACAAAATAAATTTCTCAGAAAGATTATTAAAGCTCCTTGGTTCATAAGCAACATACAAATCCAAAATGAACTAAATATATCATCCATTAACGAATATATAAATCTTATGACTCATAAATTCTTCTCATCCCTTCCCCAATCGCGCAGTACAACAATATTCAAGCTAGGTAAAACGTATGGTTCATCAAAAAGAATAAGATCACGATTCCCTAAAGACTCCCTTCGTCCACCTTAAATCACCTACCCATCTTCCACTTTCCAAAAAATTCCACCCACTTACACCCTCTCCTCAAAATTATCACATATAACTTCAAAAACTGTTATCCACAGTTTCTTCTCAAAGTACAACGCTTCATCAGACCCCTGAGAGAGGAGGTAACGCATGCGGATGTCCATCCCTAAATGTTACTGTGTAGAATATTGTATAATGAACACCCCTGAAAGGCAGAAATGCCGAGCAGGTAGAAATAAATTAAAAAAAAAAAAAAAGAAATCGTTTGCGCAGTGCGCAGGGTTCCGGAATTGTCGGTAAAAGTATGCGATACAATGTTCAAATCGTTAGTTCTCCCAGCTATGAACTATGGAGCAGAAATCTGGGGAGTCGATAGGATAGATCGATTAGAAAGCATCGAGAGTATTGCAAATTAATTCTAGGAGTTTCTAGGTGCGCAGCAAATGCCGGAGTCTTAAGAGAGGTCGGTAGTATAGGAATTTGGAGAGATTTTAAAATGAAATCTATTAAACTCTGGATTAAATTAGCAGATGCACAGGGTGACACACTTATACATAGGTGCTTTAGAGTGCAATGGCAGGGAAGCGACCATCGTTACTAGGCGTACAAATTTAAACGGCTACTTGACCGCGCAGGGTTGGGAGACGTCTCTCCGGAAATGGTGGGAGTTAGGGGAACCCGTGAGATAGAACGGCTGATTTCCAATAGACTTGCGGATATTAAAAGGCAAGAGATCTGGGCAGCAACGGCTGTAAAACGTTCGCTAGTAGCTCAAATCCATGCGAGTCCGTTATGGGGTTGCGAAAGTTACGTTCATACTCTCGGAAAGGACGCAAGAGGGGGATACGCTTGGTTCAGGGTTGGGGGATGGATGCAGCGTAGACTAAAGGACGCAAGTGGTAATGGCATTTGTGTGCTTTGCGGTGATAGGGAAGACTGGATCCACATCCTCTTAATTTGCTGTGCAACCGAATCATGGAGAAAAAAATGGATGGGAATGGGAAATTACTACTTCCTAAACAGGAACGAAACGCTCGCCCAAAACATTTTAGGAGATAAAAGGTCTAAATTAATGAAAGAATTAGGAACATTTTTAGGAAAGGTTCGGACCATTAGAGAAACTGAAATTAGGGAGTGGGAAAACAGCACCGGTTAGCATGAGCGGAGCCTAGACTGGAGAGAATTAAATAAGTCAATAAGCTAACAATATGTAAGTTAATCAGTAATTTTATGTTAAGTTAGTAAACAGTTAAGAAATAAGTCATAAATCGTAGTCAATTGGTATGTAACAGGTCAATATAATAAATAAAATAAAACTTGCATAGTAATAAGCACATTAGGGGGGGAAGGTAAGGGGGGATCGAAAATATAAGGGCAGAGGCGCTGGTGCGGACGATCTTCTGTGGCGCTGTTTGATTTCAGGAGCTGAGGAGGCCAAGCAGTGGAAGAAGACGGCGGGACGCCCACGCCAGAAAATAAATAGTTAAAATAAACGTCGGATAGATTAGTATGTATTCGGCTTCTGACGGCAGGTTTTTCCCCCTTCAGGGGTTTTTTCCTGAGCCGTACCGTATGGTCTCTTTTCCGCGGCTTTGATGCGATGGAGAGACCATTTGGGGTGAATACCAGAATTCGAAAGATTAGAACGCGAAAGGATGTAGGTATTGTAAAGGCTTAAAGGCCTTCGGCCTAGCCACATAGAATCAAGTAAGCCAAATTGTGTGTAATAATTACCTATTAAATAAAATAAAAAAAATAATAACGGAATCACATTACAAGTTTTAATAAATGTTTAATTACAAAACAATATAAAAGTTCGGTTCATCAACGATCATACTAGCAATCCAGTATTCAGAATCTAGAAATATAATCCAAATAACAGGTCAATGTCATATCATAGATCGTAAGGGGAAGTACTAATTTAACAATTTAAAAGTATGCTGGAGAAGAAAATGAATAATTTACAAGGCGTGAGAAGATAAGTGTCTGTATCGCTTGAGAACGCTTCTTACAAGCTGTCTTCAGAGGCGGCTGTTTACTCTTTGGGCTGCACTCTACTGTCCATGACGTCTATCGATTTCCCTTACAGGTACTCTACTATGTACGCGCAGAGCTCTTCTCCTCGCTTAGTCAATGGATATTTCCGTCACGACAGAAAGTGTTTGACCCAAACGGTGGATCGGAAGTGATATAAAGACTTTTTATAAGGTACAGTTTTGATGCAGATTCTCATACAGGAACTGTACAAATCTTCAAGACCCCAAACTAGCACAATACAAAAGAAAAAGTCATGTTTACACGATCTGCACGTTTTGTTTCCTGCAGACGCCGCCAGGGCCTCTGCGGACCATTCGAAAACATTCATTCGTGGCATTCGTGGCATTTGTGGCGTAATTACTTTTTAATGCTTTTTAAGCATTAATAAAAGAAGGGGTGAAAAAATTTAAAGTTCTTCATCGTCACCAGCATAATTATAGCTGGGAAGGCTTTAGTGAATGTGCAGAAAAAACAACACTCCGATTGCAGGAAGTGTTGGCTGCAGAAGCGAGTTTCAGTAACATCATATTAGAATATGACTGTAAAATGAACTCATCAGAAACGCCGAGTTCACGAACCCGCCACGCCAATAGACAAACTTTTATGAATCGCTCATATGTTTTCACGGATTCGGTATAACTGTTACGGTTTACGTATTTTCCTGTTGTAGCAAATTTTGCGGGTTCAAACCCCATCAAAGCCGCCGATTTTTAAGAGCGAAAAAATTCTTCGTAAGCCTTTCTTCGTAGGGAAAATGCGGCTGCTGTCCCAGGTAAATTTACTGCATGTAAAATATCCTTAAGCCTAAAAGAAGCCTCTGAGCTAAATTCAAAATAGCCTTTTTCGTCGTCCGAATAATAGTCTTTCTCCGCTACATGGTGAAAATTTGCGTGGTCAGACGGAAGAGCGGGCGATGGCCCGACTCTGCCACGTAAAAAAAGTTAATTAACACTAAAACTAACTAACCAAACCACAATTGACAAGAAGGACAATTTACGCAGTAACAAATCAATTAGTAAATGATACTGCCACTAGTCGCGCTAATAAAACTGAACTCTGTATGAAAGCAATTGAAAATGTTCAAAAGTTTTCATTGCAGCCTAAACTGTAGGTTTTCGGTATCTTCAAACTTCACGAAAACTGTACCGTGTAAAAAGATTTCAATTGTGAGTGCCGGAAAAGCAGACGGACACCCACTGATTATCCGATGACAGGACATAGGGTGCTGAAAATGCCAATTTACCCACCCTTCTTTACCCGTGATGTCTCCTTTGTAATCTTACCGAATCCCTTTCTAAACTAGTAAAACTAGTAAATTATAATGTGTTCACCGTGCACTATCCTATACTACGATCTTTCTATAGTGGCCGATGACATTAGGACGTCGTTACACCTCCAGCCTGATAAAATGAATTTGCAGATGGCCTTCTGAACGGGAATCGTGACCTCAGAAAAGTGCTTACCACTGTTGAAAAAATTCATTTTATAAGGCAGGAGGTACAGAAATGACCTAATGTCTTCTGCGTCTACAGAAAAATTGAAATATACCGTGTGTTCGTCTCCCCGCCGCCCGGGCTCCAAGCGCACGTGTCGGCAATGGCCAAGTGCTAGATCGGGCCGAACCCAGTCGTCAGGGCCACGAGGCTGGGACGGACGCTCCCGGATCTGTTCCGCCTCGCGGGAGGTGCGGGCGGGCAGCGCTGGGCGGCGATGAGCTAAACGTCCTTCATTTCCTTGTTACGCAGAGCGCCCGCCCGCCCGCCCGCCCGCCCGCCCGCCCGCGCCGAGCCCGCCCGCTCGCCCGCCCGCGCCGAGCCCGCCCGCTCACCCGCCCGCTCACCCGCCCGCCCGCCCGCCCGCCCGCCCGCCCGCCCGCCCGCCCGCCCGCCCGCCCGCCCGCCCGCCCGCTCGCCCGCCCGCCCGCCCGCCCGTCCACCCACCGGCCCACCTACCCACCTACCCACCCCTCCGCCCACCCACCTACCCACCAGTCAACCTACCCACCCACCCACGCAAACGCCGCCCGCCCGCCCACCGGTCCCTGCCGGCTCACCAACCGACCCACCACCAGCGCGCCCGCCGGCCCGCCGACCCGCCCGCCCGCCCGCCCCGCCTGCTCCACCACCCGCACCGTCCGAACGTCCCGCCCGCTCAGTGGTTCAGCGTTGCGCAACGGCCGGCGATCGGCGGCGCGTGGGCGACGCGAGCGGCCGGGCGGGCGGGCGGCCGGGCCGGCGGCCGGATGGCCGATCGAGTGCCCGTCGCCTGTGCAGCCGTCGCGGCGCACGCTGGTTTGAATCGGGTTGAAACACGCGCGTAGGGCAATGAATTTTGAAAAAGCTAGTGGGAATGCGCAGATTTTCGCCCTTTTAACAGTAGTGTTTTTACTTAATAACTATTCATATTTGTTTTAAGGTGGACGACATCGTTTGAAGAACGACATCGTGTATAAAATTGTGGGACAAATTGCTTTGACAGACGTAGCATTGTCTGTAATATTTGAGGTGTAGGACGTATTCGAAAATAAACTTGAACTTTTGCAAGTTTCAAAATTTCAAAGATTTTAACGAAAATCAGAATTACATCGTATTTATAAATGCACTTTCTTCTAATCGAGCAAAAAAAAACAACAACAACAAAAAACAACAAATAATTTGCAGCCCTTTTCATAATTTTTTGAAAATGTGTCAAGCACTTTACGTAATGACTCAAAATTAATATATCTTTATGTGGTCTGGATCTGAACAGTTAGATCTTTCTCCTGCTGTATTTACCAAGCTCTAAGAAGCTTCTAATCTGAGAGTGTTATGCGCGACTCATCCGTCTATAAAGAGATCCCGATAAAAATTAATTGTACGAATTAAAAAAAATGTACATTATTTTTAAAAAACTTGTATTTTGTCGTCACATGCACCAATCTGAACCTTTGAAAGGCCTTAACGTTGACTTGTGTGCAAAGTTGCAGTTGAAAGAATCTTCAACGTGGATTTTGCGATCGCACTGCGCAACGTGGATTTTGCGATTGCGATCGCATTGTTCACGTAATTCACTAAAAAACTAATTCTTCATTAAATAATTCCGTATCCAACAAGGTGACAGTAGTGATATTGTATAATATGCAATTGATATTGATATGCCCTTGAATATGATATTGTAGATTATCATGCAGTACATCTGGTCCACGGAATTGTTCGAAGCATTTGGGCGTCTAAGTAGTCCTGTAGTTAGGGCAACATAGAATACATCAGTCAGAAAAACAAGGAATGTCCAAATTTGTAGGCGCGATATCTACCGCTTTCAAGGTAAGGTAACATTCAAATGTTACACAATACCAAGGACTCATAATTGAAGTAATTTACTGCGCGGAACGATCGATTTACGATCGACGAGGGCGTAATTGCCAATCCTACAAAATGGGTGGTGACACTATTGTTTATTAAGAATTACCAATTTTAGCAATTTCATATATTTAGAAATTTAAAATATAAATTTGTACTTAAAAATATATATATTTCAAAGTCGTCTTTATATTTAAACCCAATTTTGGTCGTATAAATATTGTCGTCATTTGACAGTGAAAACATTGTTTTTAAAGCTTTTCTGTCTTATTAAATGTTAAATATTTACCATTTCTTTGCATTTTGGTACACGTCTTTTGAGATGAATTTGATCTTTCGTAGAGATGTCTTATATTGCCCTGAAGTTCATTAAAAGTAGATCGTCTAGCGCCCTTTTCCCATTCTAGCGCTGTTTAAAGAATTGTAACTTCTTTGTTTCGGTAGCTAGAAGTTTGTGATTTTGTTATTTTTCGTCAGTTTTGTTTATTTAAAGTGAATTTGAAGCATGTCAAATTTTTCAATAACATTTTTCTAGAATTATAATTATCGTATTTTTGAGTGCTAAATATCCAGTTGCTAGTCAGTGTTGTAAATAAAAAATGTGTCAGTTAAACGCTGTAAATACCTTTGTTCCAGTAATCGCAGTATGGCATGACAAATTTTTTAAATTTAGTTTCCAGAGTCAAGAAACAATCGATGATCTGCAACTACATTTTCTTGGCATTATTTCACCAGACTTCAATAAGCAATGAGCACTTTTCTGTAGGATTTGAACTTTGATAAGAAAGCATCCATAATTCAAAACATAGATGATCAAAATTAAAATTACTATGCCAAAAATTCATCGCCCAAAAATCATCGATGATTTTGGAAACATCTATATTTCGAAAAGTGGTTTTGTCATATCTTTTAATAATGTTAGCAGGGGTGGAATTTAAACAGACAATGTTCGTGTTTATTAATTTTTAATTAAGATTGTCAAAACAGTGTGATAAAATATTAAGAAAAATTAACAAACGTGATTGAATATTAAGTGGAGAAAACGGCCCTAACTTTTAACGCTTGGTGACTTTGTTGTGTAACATATTAAAATTTACTAAGATCTGCCAATTAATACAGTATTTTTTGTTTACAAATAAAACAACAACAAAAAACATCCGGCACAAAACATCGATGCTCAAAAACCCTCGTCTTCAATAAATCCATATTAAAAATATCGATATCGAAAAATATCGACTTTTTATTGAAAAATGAAGAGTGTTTTGAAAATATTGGCATTGATGGCGCAGTTTCGTCCTCACTTTTCAGTCCGTTGTCGCCCACTGTGCAGCGCATCGGAGGCGGCGGCTGCGGAGAGCGGTTGGCGCGTGGGCAGTGCGTGGGCGCACCTGTTATTGCGCACTGCTCCAGCGCTTTGCGTAGGTCACGGTCTTCGCTGCAAATGAAACTGTCGACTCGGCGTTTACGAAGTCTTCGACAGACGGAGTGCTTGAAGTCGTAGTACCTCCACCTAATGTCTCTCTCTTTCCTTTTCCCCGTCTCTCTCTCTCTCTCTCTCTCTCTCTCTCTCTCTCTATATATATATATATATATATATATATATATATATATTAATAAGAGAATATTAGTTACAGAGTTAACGCTTGTTTTGTTACTCTTTGAAAAACTCTTTATTCGAATTATTTTTAGAAAAATATAATTTAGGTTGTTTTTTATTGATCACCTGGTAGTTGAAAAGAGCGGTTTATCATAAAATAGACTTGCGGTTGTCTTTTTTAAAAAAAATTGCTGATCTGTTCATATATTGGAATTACAAAAGAGAAATGCTTAACGGTGTCGTTTGTAAACGTATCCATTGCGCAGGTTGTTGAGCAAAACCCATATATACCCAAACGACGTACGTGGTGGAATTTTCAATAAATTTGCTATATTTTGCATTTTTTACTTGTATTGAAATGTGTTTTGTATGGGCTATTTTTTAAAAATCGCAAACAATGAAAATGTAAACTTGTCTTATGAAAATAGTATGTCATATTAAATTTATTTATTTAACTAATGCATACCACAAATGACGTATCTTGAATACCAACGATTTTGTTGATTGAGCGAACTGACAGCCAAATACATTAGCAATGAAGATACTTTGCTGATCTCTTGATCCAAGAGATCAATCCACATGTGTCTAGAAGCCCCCAATGCTGTTGGGTGGCGAACTCTTGTGATTGTCTTACGCAAATCAATCTCATCCTCTCCTGCTCCCGCCTCATCCCGCTCTCGTCTCCGCGTCCGCCCATGCGCCCCCCTCCCCCGCACTCCCCCCACCTCCACCTCCGCCTCCAAAATCGGCCTCCTTCACCTCCGCCTCCTCGTCCGCCCCCCGCACCCCCTCATCCACCATGCCTGCGCCCCCACCTCCTCCTCCGCCTCCAACTCCGTCCCCTTCACCTCCGCCTCCGCGTCCGCCTCCTCCATCCGCCCCCGCCCGCGGCCGCGCCGCGTCGCATGGAGGCGCGGGAAGTGCCCTGATGGCCGGCGGCCAGCGCGGCCCACGTGGAGGACTGTGGGAAAGCCCCGGAGCTAATGGGCCTCCTCCACAGCGGATGCCTCTGTTAGGTGCGACGCTGCGACCTCTGCTTCTTCCTGGAGACTGACCCTTGCGAAACGCTTTTAATTCCTGGTCTAAAAAAAGATGAGGTCATTTACTCCAATGGACTCGTAGAAGAGCAGCCAGCTTTTCGACCTCTGAGTACGTAGTGTAAATCCTCGTTCTTCACAGAGGGGCAATTCGAAAACGATCCAAGATTAACAAAAAATATTAAAACTCATTATATGATCTGTAAAGTAGTTTAGATAACCTGAGTATTAATGAAAATTGCGTTATTCATTTGCTTATGAAATTATCTTGAGTTGTGAGCGAATATGCAGAAAATAGTGGTATTAAACATATGAACGAACCTCATTTTCTGAAGGGAACATCGCACAAAGACCAACATAAATCAGATCGTGACCTGGTTAAAGCGGCAAGTAAAATAACGATAGTGTGCTTCCAAAACTACGTTTAAGAAGTAGTCCGCATCTGCAAGTGGAAGTTTTCATTGCGTAAAAGGAAAACGAGCGTGTCTCTTTACCGCTTCTTACATGATACCGCGTTCCTGAGCCTTGTTCCGCTCTGAGAGCCCGAGGCCCGCGCGGTCGTTTCAGAAAGTAATAGCTGCGAGCGCAGCGCAACAGAAACAAAATGAAGGCGCGCGCCGCGATAAGGAGAATATAGTGGCGAGGCATGGCGTGGCGCGCTGCGGTGTACTGCGGTGTACTGTGGTGTGCTGTGGTGTGCTGTGGTGTGCTGTGGTGTGCTGTGGTGTGCTGTGGTGTGCTGTGGTGTGCTGTGGTGTGCTGCGTGCTATAGTGTGCAGTGTGGTGCGACGTTGGGCGGTATTGTGCGGTATTACCCGATATTGTGGGATGTTGTGTGGTGCGGCGTGGCATGATGTGGTTATGGTGTGGGTGCAGTGTGGTTATGGTGTGGGTGCAGTGTGGTTTTGTGTGGGTGCAGTGTAGTTTTGTGTGGTGTGGTGTAGTGTGATTGTCGTGTAGGTGCGATGTAGTGTGGTGTGGTTGTCGTGTGGTGCGGTGTAGTGTGGTGTGGTGTATAGAAAAAAATTAACGCCAAATTCAATCCTTTGATAAGAAGTGACATATTTTGGAGGGCAATTTGAGTGCAACATTATATTTTTGATTATGTATGCGTCCAATTCCCTGACAAATATTCGCCAGTGTTTTAGACAAGTGTAAGATCTTTTTCGACCATTCTTTTACTTTCCCGTATGCACACCTATACGATGAGTTATGTACATATTACACGGAAAGTTATGTAAAGCCGCGCGAAAACGAATTTTACGAGTAACTATGGATTTTCGAAAAAAAATCATTGACAGGCTCTGATAACGAAGAACTGGATAAATCCAGCTGCTAATTTAAGAAAAATAAATCCTCTAACACGTGGTGTTGCCAGAATCCCAGTTTTGTGGGTCATTGATATCGAAAAAACCAATTCACGGCAAAACGTTCATCCATACCGTCGTTTGTTAGTCAATCATCGAGATATATAAGAAATAGTGTGTAAGGATTTTACTGGCAGAAGCATATTTCAATACCGTTTACCTAAATTCATTACCATACGAAGAACGTAATTACTTACCCCTCATTCCTCGCTGCGTCACACGCGATGTGAGTATAAAGAAGGGTTATTTTGCGTTGCGAAAATCGCGCGCGCTCGTTCTAAGTCCAACTTCGAACATCATCCGGGACGTGCGATGAGCCCACACGCCCTATCAGCTCACCAGCCACGCGCCGGGGCCAGGCGGTGGCATAGCGCTGTGTCGTAATAACCAGCTACTCTGATGAACATAGAAACATGTCCAGCGGGGCCTGGCACCGCCTCCCCTCCCGCCGCTGCTACGTGACGCGAATTCACTGCGCCTTCTGTGGCCAGCCATCGCCCTCGCCGCCGCCCCTCGCCGCCGCTTCGCCACCGCCCTCCCCGCCATCCTCGCCCCCGCCTTTGTTGCCGCCCTCGCCGCCGCCCTCGCCGCCGCCCTCGCTACCACTCTCGCCGCCGCCCTCGCCATTGCCCTCGCCTCCGCCCTCGCCTCCGCCCTCGTCTCAGCCCTCGCCTCCGCCCTCGCCTCCGCCCACGCCTCAGCCCTCGCCTCCGTCTCCGCCCTCGCCTCCGCCCTCGCCTCCGCCCTCGCCTCCGCCCTCGCCGCCGCCCTCGCCGCTGCCCTCGCCGCCGCCTTCGCCGCCGCCCTCGCCGCCGCCCTCGCCGCCGCCCTCGCCGCCGCCCTCGCCGCCGCCCTCGCCGCCGCCCTCGCCGCCGCCCTCGCCGCCGCCCTCGCCGCCGCCCTCGCCGCCGCCCTCGCCGCCGCCCTCGCCGCCGCCCTCGCCGCCGCCCTCGCCGCCGCCCTCGCCGCCGCCCTCGCCGCCGCCCTCGCCGCCGCCCTCGCCCGACGCCGACGCCCCACACGCCGCCGCACTCGACAACACATCCGACGGTGACGGCAATGATGGCAAAAGAGGGTGGCGATGAAAGCAGAGGGGATGGCAGTAAAGGTGGAGGAGCTGACAGAACAGAAAGCGTCGGCAGAGACGAGGATGGGATTGGTTGCGGATATAGAGGCGGCGCGGGCGTGAGCGTATGAGAAACAGAGCCGTGGTGTCGAGTGGAGGCAGAGGCAAAGGCGAGGAGGCGGAGGTGGAGGCCGAGGCGGGGTAGTGATGGAGGGGGAGTTGAAGGTACAGGTGAAGGTGGTGGCGAAGGCAGCGGTGGGGGTGAAGATGGAGGCGAAGATGGAGGTGGAGGTGGGGGTGGAAATGGAGGTGGGACGGAAGTGGAAACGGAGATGGAGGTTGAGGCGTAGGTGGTGGTGGAAGCGATGGTGACGGTGGAGGACGGAAACGAGAGCGAAGGGGAAGGCGGAGGGGGTGGTGGGAGCGGAAGCAAAGGGGGAGGACGAGGAGGAAGTGGACGCGGAGGTGGAAGTGAAGTGGGAGATTCAGGAGAATGAGGGGGCAAAGGTGGAGGTGGAGGCTAGGGAGTAAGCGATAAGATGCCTGGGAGGGTCAGAGAACCCCAGGCAGGAGGCGAAATTCCGTTCTCTCGTCCACGGAATACGTCATTAGCGCGGCAGGCGACGTGCACAGCAGCGTCCTGTTTAGGGCTTTCTCCTCACTTCCCAACCCTTCCCATTCACTTCCACGCTCTCCCTGATTCCTACTACATCCGTTACCTTTACCTCGCTTTAACTTAGCTACACTAAATTGCTCTTCCTGTTCTCCGTCCATCTATCAACGTCTGTCCCCCTCTCGTTCTAGCTTCTCTGTTCTCTGCACCTTCAATTCATTCGCCCCTTCTATCTATTCCCTAGTGCTCATTATGTTCCAATCAATATTGTAATGTAAATAAATTTCCTGAATTTTTGTCTTAACCTGTTCTAAAAAAGAAATTCTGGAAAACTCATTATTAACATTTCGCCTTTCACACTTATTAATGTAATGTTTATTTTCGTCGATGTGTCTATCGCATGACAGCGAGTCACTTACAAGCGGCTGTTATTTCAAACAGACAACCTGGAATACCCGGGGTTGCCCGTGAATTAATTTATCACAATCGTCTATTGGACAGGAAAAGAAATCAATAATTTATGGTGTCCCCAATCTGTCTGTAGTATGAAATGGAAGTTATTTTACTTCTATCTTTCCCCGCTGCTGTTCGCCGCTCCCCGCCCCGCCCCGCTCCGCCCCGCTCCGCCCCGCTCCGCCCCGCTCCGCCCCGCTCCGCCCCGCTCCGCCCCGCCCCGCCCAGGTCCACCCGCCCCGCCCCTGTCTCCTGCCTTGCCCCGCCCCTCTGCGCTTCAATCCGCCTGGCGCCTCTGCACTTTTCCCGCTTCGCCCCTCTCCGCTGCGATCGCCCCGCACGGCTTGCAGCGAGTTGCTCAGCCTCGTCGTGCTCCGCCGCGGAGTGCTATACCACGCATTGAATTGCCGTTAAGACGAACTAATTGAGTAACGTTTCTTTCTGTTGGAAGTAAAAATCAAGGAGTAAAGATGTGTGAGCCAGGAAGTATTAAATACCCATCTTTAATTCGCCTCAAAACGCATTTTGAAGCACTAATGCATGTAATAGCGAGAGTGATTTTAACAAGTGTAATTCACATCGCTTTTCTGTTGTGTGTTTATGCAAGCGAACTGATAAAAGATAAAAAGATAGATAAAAAACCTATCTAAACCTCCTGGATTTCAGATGAAATTCAAAGAGATTGTTACAAATACCTCAGATTCCATCTGATACAGTGACACAGCCGAAGTGTCCACAGCCGTTTGGCCGAATTATTTGCGTTCCTACGCTTTCACCATCTGAAGGTAGATCATATCTTGTCTGATGTTTTAAAACTAATTGTTTGCGTAATTAATCCTTTATCCATCCTATGAAATTTCATGGGAATTTAATTCATATTAAGTTATCATTCTTTCAATTTTGTGAACGAATTGTAAAGCAGTATGTCGTTCTTATAAATTTCGTATGAGGTTCGTAATATAGATTCAGGACTTCAAAGTAAAGAATATCTGGAATCCAGAAAGTCCGCCGCCCTCCCCGCCGCCCTCGCCATCGCCCTCCCAGCCATCCTCCCCGCCATCCTCCCCGCCATCCACCCCGCCATCCTCCCCGCCGCTCTCCTCGCTGCCCTTCCCGCCACACTCGCCGCCGCCTTCGCCGCCGCCCTCACCGCCTCCCTCGCCGCCGCCCTCGCCGCCACCGTCGCCCCGTTAGTCAAGTAGAACGTATAGCCAAGCTGTGACTGGTAAAATTTGCACCGTGCCCGAGCGGCAGGGTGAGCAGGCGCGGGTACCAGTCTCTGGGCAAATTGCCTCCGCCCGCTCCAGATTTCCTCCTCGTTACGACCGCCACATCAAACAAGGAATTTCCCGTTATAAATTATTCAAACGGGCTCCGCAACAGCGGTAATCTATTAATACGGAGAATGGGATAGCGATGAATTTTAATGCCATCCTTTGAAGTTACAAAACGGGATGATGCTAATAGGAAATTTTCCGTGTTAGGCGCTGTTTGACCACGAATCGTGGCTTGCAGTGGGAAAACCGTGAGGTGGAGCTGATCAGAGTGGCAAGATAACCAGGTTACCGGTGATAATGGCTACAGCATTGAGAATAATTGCAAGATGAGAGTATATTCACTTGGATAACAGCAAGGTGATTTTACTGTCAAAAATATCCGGCAACTTAAGATCGAGAACAAGGGTGTTTGAAAAGCTCTTGACCTCTTAAAATTAGAATGCTGATGAATTCAAATGGCAAAATTAGAAAGTACTTAGGCACAGGGAGAAGGGATTAATATAGAATTGAGTAGCGTGGCTGTGGAAGGCAAACTCAGTGAGAATCCTTGTAGAAAAATCTGCGTCCGTCCGTCCATCTGTCCTTCACTCCTGTTTGACTCCTCACCCAACAATTGTGGCAAATGAGTTGTTATTAGTCCCATTCCGTTTTTTGGGGTGTAACTAATTATTTTCGCCTAATACATCTTGATTCTACGAGATATCTATAAGAAACACTTCCAAAGCAGTATTTTAAACTGATGTAATGGAAACAAAAAGTTTATCAAGAAATTTCTCGCCAAAGACGCCACACTCGACTAGTAACAAGAGTATTTAAATGCAAACGTGACAGTGAAAATGATCGAGTGGGTAGATAAAGGCAGGTGGAGGATTGTGTGGGACGGGATAAATCATGTTGATTGGCGTGTTGGCAATGAGTGCGAATTGTCTGCGAGAATGCCAACGAAACGGATAGATTTACGAGTTGGTGCAGCACATTTCCGCTGACACGGACAATGAAGGGGAAGGCAAAATGAGAGGGGTGGAGTCATATGTTGGACAAAAGATGGGTTTGGACAGGAAGTTGCTTCTCCCGCAAAACAGAGAGTAGGAGAGTTCTTTTCATCGGTTGCATAGAAAGTCATTGCGACGTTGTTGCATGCTCGGTAGGTTGGATGATCGGTTGGCGGAAGCTTGGTTAGTAAGATGTTCAATTCGTTGGATGATTGATCAGCTTGTCGAATGATTGATCAGTTTGTCGACTAGTGGCTTGTCGGTTGGTTTATAGGCTAGTTGGATTGTCAGGTGATCGGATTGTCGGGCGGACGGATTGTTAGGTGAACGGATTGTCTCGTGGATTGTCTCGTGGGTGGTCCGATTGTCGGGTACAAGGATTGTCGAATGGAGAGATTGTACGTGAGTTGGTCACATTGTACGTGAGTTAGCCACATTGTACGTGAGTTAGTCACATTGTACGTGAGTTAGTCACATTGTACGTGAGTTAGTCACATTGTACGTGAGTTAGTCACATTGTACGTGAGTTAGTCACATTGTACGTGAGTTAGTCACATTATACGTGAGTTTGTCACATTATACGTGAGTTTGTCACATTATACGTGAGTTTGTCACATTGCAAGTGAGTTTGTCACATTGTAAGTGAGTTTGTCACATTGTAAGTGAGTTTGTCACATTGTAAGTGAGTTTGTCACACTGTAAGTGAGTTTGTCACACTGTAAGTGAGTTTGTCACACTGTAAGTGAGTTTGTCACATTGCAAGTGAGTTTGTCACATTGCAAGTGAGTTTGTCACATTGCAAGTGAGTTTGTCACATTGTAAGTGAGTTTGTCACATTGTAAGTGAGTTTGTCACATTGTAAGTGAGTTTGTCACATTGTAAGTGAGTTTGTCACATTGTAAGTGAGTTTGTCACATTGTAAGTGAGTTTGTCACATTGTAAGTGAGTTTGTCACATTGTAAGTGAGTTTGTCACATTGTAAGTGAGTTTGTCACATTGTAAGTGAGTTTGTCACATTGTAAGTGAGTTTGTCACATTGTAAGTGAGTTTGTCACATTGTAAGTGAGTTTGTCACATTGTAAGTGAGTTTGTCACATTGTAAGTGAGTTTGTCACATTGTAAGTGAGTTTGTCACATTGTAAGTGAGTTTGTCACATTGTAAGTGAGTTTGTCACATTGTAAGTGAGTTTGTCACATTGTAAGTGAGTTTGTCACATTGTACGTG
Source organism: Gryllus longicercus (assembly GCA_038098605.1). Classification (NCBI taxonomy): domain Eukaryota; kingdom Metazoa; phylum Arthropoda; class Insecta; order Orthoptera; family Gryllidae; genus Gryllus; species Gryllus longicercus. The sequence continues at coordinate 268,574 of JAZDUA010000836.1, read as the reverse complement.
ACTTGATCACATTGTACGTGAGTTAGTCACATTGTACGTGAGTTAGCCACATTGTACGTGAGTTAGTCACATTGTACGTGAGTTAGTCACATTGTACGTGAGTTAGTCACATTGTACGTGAGTTAGTCACATTGTACGTGAGTTAGTCACATTGTACGTGAGTTAGTCACATTGTACGTGAGTTAGTCACATTGTACGTGAGTTGGTGACATTGTACGTGAGTTGGTGACATTGTACGTGAGTTGGTGACATTGTACGTGAGTTGGTGACATTGTACGTGAGTTGGTGACATTGTACGTGAGTTGGTGACATTGTACGTGAGTTGGTGACATTGTACGTGAGTTGGTGACATTGTACGTGAGTTGGTGACATTGTACGTGAGTTGGTGACATTGTACGTGAGTTGGTGACATTGTACGTGAGTTGGTGCCATTGTACGTGAGTTGGTGCCATTGTACGTGAGTTGGTGCCATTGTACGTGAGTTGGTGCCAATGTACGTGAGTTGGTGCCATTGTACGTGAGTTGGTGCCATTGTACGTGAGTTGGTGCCATTGTACGTGAGTTGGTGCCATTGTACGTGAGTTGGTGCCATTGTACGTGAGTTGGTGCCATTGTACGTGAGTTGGTGCCATTGTACGTGAGTTGGTGCCATTGTACGTGAGTTGGTGCCATTGTACGTGAGTTGGTGCCATTGTACGTGAGTTGGTGACATTGTACGTGAGTTGGTGACATTGTACGTGAGTTGGTGACATTGTACGTGAGTTGGTGACATTGTACGTGAGTTGGTGACATTGTACGCGAGTTGAAAGGATCGTATGTGAGTTGGTGAGATTGTATGTAAGTTGGACAGATTGAACGTGAGTTGGAAGGATTATAATCGAGTTGGTCGAATAGTTGCCTCTTTAAATAGGTGGATGTCTGAATGGTTGGATGGTTAGCTACGACAGTCGCTTGGTCCACTTGCTTAGCGACGAGAGGGACGGGAACAATAAGAGCAGTGGAAGCAGTAATGCCTTCGGGGAAGCAGGTTCCTAGCGGACTGGGAGTGATGGAGCAGCAGCAACGACTCTCTTCCTTCCGCTACCTTTAACGAGCGTGGAACGGCGCGGCGCGGCGCGGGGCGTAGCGGGGGGCGGGGCGTCTTGCTGGCCAGCGCTCCGGCCCAGGGCGTGGGCGCTTCTCTAGAACGTGTGATTTATACGCTGGGTGGCTGCGGGCGGCCAGCAGCCAACGGGGAGCGGGCGGGGGCGGGGCGAGTGGGCGGAGGCGGGCCGGCGGCGACGCGGCGGTCGCCAACGCCGCGCAGATTAACCCCGACTTTCGGCGCCTCAAAGGCCGGCTGCCGTCCCTTTGTGCTTCGTCCGGTCCGGTACGGTCCGGCCCTCGCACCCGTCCCCACCCCCACCCCTTTTCTTTGCCGGCGCTCGCCCCCTACAGCCTGCCGCTATGTCGCCTCGCTGACGCTTCGCTGCCGTGTGGGTGACGGTGCCGTGAGTGAAATTAACAGCCTATTGCTCTCCCTCCGAATTCAATCACCGCGCGCTGTTGAAGACTGTTCCCTGCTAACGGACGTTTCGTCAGATTAGTGGCATTCTTTATTTTGTTTTCTGAAATTGAGCACGTTTTTTCTGAAATTGTGCAAAATGGTTGTGGTCTTTGTCATCTATTAGTCACCCAAACTGAACCGTTTACGTTGTATTCTATGGACGAGATTCACAACCCTCACAGCCTATCTCTTGTAATGCCATCGACCTCCAAGATGTTCATTTGTTCCCCGACCTGTCAAACTAGTCCCGTCTCCTAGTAACTATATTATAACAGATTATTGCATGTATTCATTAATAACTATTCATGTGTTGAAATGCAACTGTATTCTCTCGTTTTGTAGAAATATAACATTCGCTATCGCCACAACGAACGTCTTTGATTGTCATTTCTTGAATATAACTGCTGCCATCACCACCGCCTTCATCATTATCACTATCCAGCACCAGCAGCCAGCGGTATCACCACCAGCACCATTATCACTATCCAGGCAATCGTTATGTCGATCACCATCACCATACCTATTAACCCCGTTCGGATCATCCACGTTTCATTCCGGATCGTCGCCATTTGGACCAGCACCACACTGGACCATCACCATTTCGATCAAATATATCACCCGCATCACCATCACCCCTAACTGGCCTCGCAGTGCTGTCGTTTGAAAGGACGCCGCCCACGGCTTTCCCGGCGCCGTCACATCGCCGTCCTGTGGCAGACCTCGCCCCCCCCTACGCGCGTCTGCACACGCCCTTGGCCGTACAACGTGGCTGAGGCGGTGACCAAAGCGGAGCGCAGGCACCTCTTCAAAGCTCTGCCACGCCGTGGAAGCCGCGTGCAAATCGTATGGGAGGCTAGAGGCGAGGCTAAGTCATTTGACCTAACCCTTGAATAGAGATCCCCTGAGTGTTTTACGCTTCTATTACCAGACTATATTTTTCGTTTTTATTAAACAATATTTTGTAATGAAGGCGGTTGAAATTTAAAATATAATTTATTTTCGTCTCCAAAATTTCTTATATGAATTATTGATAAGCACATATGTTCATTGTTTGTCTAAAATCCTTTATATCGGTCTCCAGTTCTTGTTGAAATAATGCATATCAACTTACAACTTTATAGTTGTCGAAACAGAAGAATTAAGTTACGAATATTAATAAATACTGTTTGTTTTGTTTTATCAATAGTTCTCGAGCCTCCCACTTATTCTAGATTTCTATGAGCTTTTTTAGATCAAATATCACTTCCACTCTTCAAAAATGTATTAAACAATGATTTAGCAACATTTTTTCACACCGCTGGTATGGCGTGTAGTATGTACTGTAATTGCGTCAAGAACTTAAAATACGAATAATCATAAAAAGCTCATGAAATTTTTTTTCGGGGATTGTTGTCAGACCCAAAAACTTGACACATATGTCTCTATGTATGTCGACGCGCTAAATCCGAATCTCAAGCCAGAATTGCGCTATCACCTTCAAAGTTTTGAATCCTGAAAAACACCCTGCATATTGTAGATAGTAAATTTGTGGGTGTTTTTTGCGATATAGAACTGGAGGGTAGTAGCAATGCTGGATTCAGTTTCGGATTTGGCACGCAAGTTTTTCATATGTAATGAAACATGAGTCAAGTCTTTGGGTCAGACAACAGCCCCCAAAAACAAATATATACAATTTCACCATGGTATTTGTGTTTTTCAAAAAAATTGGAAAGTGATGACGCAATTCTGGCTTCAGATTCTGATTCAGCGCGTTGAAATACATAGAGAAACTTATGGCAAGCCTTTGAGTCTGATAACTTTTTTGTGTGCGTCTTTTGTTATTAACAGGTAATGGAAACGATATCGAAAATAACGAATATTTTTTTGTTTCAAGTGGGTTATAATTAATTGTGGACTTTTCTTCATAAACTTCATTTGATCACTGTCAGTACAAAGAACTCAGGAAGTTCAAAAGACATAATAGTACACCATCGGTGGTCCTAATTTAGCATTTGAACCATAATCAATGGCAGATAACACTGTGTTGTATAAAATGTCAAAACTACGAACTCTTTAATTCTATTCGTTTCATTTGCTTAGTTTTCATATTAAAAACTTGTACTGAATACAAAACACTATAAAAGATGTAGTCGAAGTCATAGGGGCAAATTGAAGGAGCATTAAGATGGGCAGTGGGCGGTGGGCGTGTCTGCTGTGACTTCGTGGAAATGGGCGGAACATTGCAAGAGGAGATTCGTCCAAAGCGCGTGCGAAGAGGAAGGGTGGGGCGGGGCAGGACGGCTTCAGAGTGGACTTCGATGTCGGCCGACCGCCCCACTATCCTCCCCCGCTCCTCCCTTCTCCGTCAGGAATATTCAGAAGGGACCTCGGCTGAGCTGACCTCTTTCGCTCGGAGAGCTTTAAGAGATTTCGTCCTTTCTCCTCACACGCACCATCAGCGTTTTCCGCGTAAATAAATCAGGAATTGTAAGCAATTCTCAACCATCGAAACATTCATGCATTTCAAATACGCACATGCAATTGGTAATTGAAAAAAATTATAAACTTGTTATGTGTTGTAAGCTAATAGAGTAATACATGCATATTAATTACTGTTATGATGCGTAGTGGAACGAAAGATTAACGAAAACCTACGGTAAAAATATTTTTTCATCTTTACAAAATATTAGTTCTATTCTGGTAAATCTTTTTTATTATAAATCAGGAAGAGATTTATTAAACTTTGAACTCATGAAACTGAATACTCAATATTATTTATTATATTGTAAATTGTTATAAATAGGTTTCGGGATAACGTCTCTCATATATTTCGTTGAAGATTTTTAAGGTAATGTATTTTGATGCATTTGAACGATAGTTTAGTACGTGCAATATCATGGTCCAGTTGTTTTGGTATTTACGAGCTCCGGTTAACATGAATGTTAAACCCAAATATTTTAGCAAATTACATACTAATTCATGAAAAGAAATCAAATCATTCTGCAGTTACGCGAGCAACCGTATTCAGCATCGGTTGAATAAATACGAAAGTGGTCATTGCTTTCGTAAACGTTTTCTCAAGTGCTTACAAAAATAAATTATGCAACTCGTTTACATTTCATTTAGAACTATTCACTTATGTTTAATTTAGAAAGTTTATTTTGGGTGAAATGCCGAGTAACGACCGTTAAACAACAGAAACAAACGCGGGAAACGAAAGCTGATTCGCGTGTTTCTCATTGCTTTCATTGTACTTATTTTATCTCATCTTTTTTCATCTGATCGTACTCCATCATTATCATCACAACCACCATCATCAATATCCTCGTCATCATTAACCTTCATCATCGATTCAGTCATGATCTTCGATTACATTTATTCAGACCTGCACGTGTTAAACCGTTCATCAGTCTGTACTCTGAAAGCTATGTTCTCCTTGGTAAGTCTGTTATTGTAAAAAAAGTTACGTGTTCTTCAAGATCCTGATCCAAAAATAAGTGATAAGTTATTGTTCAGACTTACAGATTGCTTAAAGCATCATATCCTGTAAAATTAAATTGAGGGAGCAATTTCTGTACGAGACAACTTGTCATGTTTGTCAGCGTTAAAGTGAATTAACACAACAAAATTTCTCCCGCCAAGTTAAATTACATACATTTCATTTGAAACGGTCAATTTAACAAGGACGATAAAACAAATACAATATTGATGCAGTAGTTGTGGCTTAACGCACTAATATAATTTATCGTCAATTTCGTGATTTAGATTCCCGTTTACCTCGGCTCGATGACGAAATTAGTGAAATCGAGTTCCTAGTGTTCGCCACGTTACGCATACTGCATGGAGGCGAGCAGCGGTATAGTGAAAGTACACATAACGGACACTTTTTCAGCAGTCTTAATGAGTTAATTTAACAAGCTTGTTGTCAGGAATACGATTTCAGACCCTTAGTTCTGTCGGAAAATTAATGCCTAAACAAATTTATTGGATATAATATTTTTATATGAAACATCATGTGAGGCACATAGTAAATAAATACTATCATGTTGTGAAGAGTGAACAAGAGCATATTTTTAAAAAAATTCAGACATTTGAGAAAATGTAGATAAAAATTGGGAAACGATGAAATGTGAATCCCACAGAAAAAAAACACATTATGTATTTGAAGAATGAAGACAGTATGTCCTACGTGTGTATGTCAGTAAAATACACATCAGGTTCTTTTTTTATTTTGATCGCTTCGATACATTCAATATGTTTTCAGAACAAACATGTAACTGTTTTGCATTTAGCTTTCCATCAACACAACGCAGACTGACGAAATACGATGACAAAATTTGAAGTTATAATCGCAGAAATAAACTTCTCAATACTGAATTTCCAAAAATACTATTACACGGCACAATAATCAAACTCATCTTTTAAAACATTGTTTCAAAATCCGTGATATATGTGGAGCTATCACCTAGTAAGCAATAATTAACTTCTTCCGAAGCAATCATGTTTCTTAGCCGTCCATTTTTGTTTTGAAATTGGTAAAAAAATGCAATTATGTGCAACAACGAAGCGTCTATATTACTAATATCCAATACACACAGAAAATGAATATGTAATATATATTGTGACGTACCTTAGTTTGGGTACTTTTCACTACATTTAATTTTAGAAAGGACAGGTGTCTTGGTTCGTGAATGGGTCTCGTAAGGTTTGACAAGAACATTGGAAAAACTCAATTATAATTTTCTTTAAACAAACAAGTAATTTATTACCGAACTCACACATTTAATACATCAATTTCCATCTAATTATTCCCTGTTTTGGTACCAAAACTATACCCGTGATCTTAGGTTTCACAATACCTTGAATACCAAAAATAGTTCGTTTCTTCTCAGATGATTTCCAACGGCTGCCACGATCGGCGGCCTTCGGCGCGACTCGGCGCCCCTTCGGACGGTTGACTGCGTGGACGCTCGCGGCACCGGCCCTCTGCGGCGGTTACACAATACCTCTGCTTCAACTCCGACCGTTGCACGTGTCTTCCAAATCGAGTAGGCACTGCTTCTATAATACTGTCCGCCTATCTCTTGCAGTTTATCTCGATGCTTTCTCGCGGCACAGTCCACCAATTCTCCTTCGCTTTCCTTTTTACAATAACGCAGGCACGTGGCCACTACCCATGCCGTTACCAGCCACGCGGCTTATAGTTCTTGCCTTTTTCACCACTGTTCCTAACACCAATACCACGATCACCAGCTTACGCTATTTAACATTTGCCACTGTCACACTTAACTCACTTCTTGATAACTTCCCTTACATTATTTAACTTAATTTTGTCCTTCTTTTACCGCGCGTACCAACATCGCTCCGCTCTCCTTAGAGTTCTGTTCCACACTGCAACTGCCGTCGTCTCGCCCCGTCTCGACGCCTTCTCGCGCCTGACTCGTTCTCTTGTCACGTCCGTTACTCGCCGCCGTTGCCGCGCAATTCAAAATGGGCGTAATTAAAAGAAAATGCCCTGCGTTTCGAATTAATTAGAGAAACGCTCCGCGTTTCAATATATATCTATATATCTATATATTGTTTCGATTTTGACTAAAAAATGCAAATACTTTTTATTTTTCCGCCAATTATCATAATAAGCGTACCGACTAAATTGTAATACTCAGTGATTGCTCACAGTTTACGTCATACGACAGGAAGGTTACAAGGAAGAGGCGGCCTGCAAGTTTACTATTCACGTTTTTCGTTATAACAGATTTTTTCAAAATATTCTTGTTATGTAAAGAACTGTTCTACTAAGTATATATTGTATTATGTTGTCACAGTTTTCATGAAGATTGCTTTTGTTAAAATATTTAATTTGTTGCAGACTTATAAGAGAGTGTTTTATTGGTCCTCGAGCAGTGTGCGCGATACTTTATGAAAATAAAATATTTTTGAGATGTGTGTGGTTTTGAGCAGCATTATTTTAACAGCTGAAAAAAATCCAATTAATTAACAGTTTATGTCCGAAAACAAAATGTTTCTGCTTGGAGCCCTCATCAACTTACTGTTGTTTACGCTGTTGCCTTTCGCTTTTCATTGCATTGGTCGTGTGAATATCCTCCTGTATTCACGTGAAGTATTCCCCTGGATATGAAGCTCCCGAGTTCCGCGTTTGAATTTCAGGCGATTTTGTATCTATATTTGTTTTTAGTCATTATTTGTCCCGAAAAGAGCAATTGGGCTCGGCGCCGTTTTATCCCAGGTTTCCTAGTCGGTCACCCAACCAGGAACCCGCGAGGTCTCAAATTCGCTTAACCTTCGTGACTTCATGTACGAGTACGTACGTGTATAACGAATGCGGCTAGCGACGCCTGTTTCGCGGTTGTGGACTTTCAGTTGACCCATCCCAGCGTTCACTGGATGACCGAGGGAAACCACGAAAACCCCGGTCAGGATGGCCGAAGGGATTGAACCCGGTTCTCCCGAATGCGAAGTCAGCGTGCTGGTCTCTGAGCCACTTTGCATGGTTTCAGGTTTGCATGGTTTAAGTTGTAAAATCTTGGGAAATGAAAGTTCTAAAATTACTACTACTTTCATTTACGCCTTGATGTTTTCGTTGCATATCTGGTGTCAGTCGTTAGAACAGGAAGCCAATGCTCTGAATAGAAACTTGGGGGAAGTAGTTCAAGGTGGTGTAATTGCTTTGAATGTTTAGGTGAATAACCGCCTTTGACAGATGTGCCATACAAACCCGCATCAGAACACATTAGCTGAGTACTTGTACGAACGAGTATTTGTAGCGGCGGGAGTTAAGATTTCGCCTTACTATTCAAGCGTACTGTGATTGGAAGGTTGCTGATTCGATTCCTACCAGACGCCGCAGATTTACCTTGTGTGTTTAACATGGTTTTGTGGCGCCTACCAAGAACCAGGTCGTAGGACGACTGCTCTGATCAGTTGTTTGGCGTATTCTTCCTCATCCCTTCCCGTTGAATGCCGGTGCACCACCCTAGAAAACAGGCCACCAACCATGAGTGATCCTTTTTTCCTTACGGCCCAAAGATTGGTTGAACATCTATTGTATCCTTCTTTGACCCATTTAATGTACCTACAGAAAATCTCCGTGAAGTATTGGAGGCCGCTTGAAGTGGGCTGTAGACAGAGGCGGATCAGAACATTTTTTTCGGGGGAGGGGAATTTCAATTCGTACCCTCCATAAATAGATGAAGTAATATTTTTTATTACTACCTTGAAATAAAAGCTAAACTTTCGTGAATTTTTTGGCCGCGTATTGGCTTAGGGCCTGGCTAGGACCACACAAACGCGCCACTTGCACCCACCGAAATCCAGTCAGCTTTTCCTGAGGGGGGGGGATCAGCTCTTTTATGTCGAATCCCCAGGGTTCTTAGTCGTAGAAAGATGAGGTATGAAATGATGATGATGATGATGATGGACAATCACAAACATACCGACACAAACCCTCACAACCATGCCCGAGGTGAAACTCGAACCCGCGATCCTCCCACCCGAGGTCGCCACGGCACTACTGCCTTACTGTCGCGAGTTCAGGGGGAGAGGGAGGACCCCACCAACTCGTGCAGGAAGATAAGAGAGTATATTTTATAATAAGTTTATTGACTTACCCGCGTAGTGGACCCTACGTCCTGGGAGCGGGTGGCGTGACGACGGCTGGCTTCGGCAGGTTGACGCGTAATAAGAGGGGCGAGGTGCGAAGTCCTCGCCATTTTATAGCCTCGGAACGCTGGCGTCGGCAAATGACAACTGGTCACTTGCCGTCGACAGCGTGTCGCGAGGGCCGGAATGCCATATCGCGATCTCGGCTATCCTGGTCGCCAACGTACGAGTCTATTCATAATATGAAAACACATTTAAATGTGATGTGATCTACGTATTGTAATTCTTTTGCAAAAACTGAATAAAATTCTAAAAGTTGTTGACTTCCTACTCTAATGGTTGGCAGGAGGGTGACATGACCCCCGTGTCCACATTGGTTTCGCCCCTGGCTGTAAACCCAGAAAAGAAGGAAGATACGCTAGGATGAGGGCAGACGATCTGCAGGTGTTTGCTTCGCAGCTCCTACAGACGTATTTACATAAAAGGGCGCGCCCCAGTATTGTTCGAAAGATGAAACGAGGAGGCTGCAGCGTGGCAGGAGGGGCGCCCAGCCCCCCCCCCTCCCCGAGAGGGCGAGGTAATTTCGCGTGTTTTACTTCTCGGCTTTCTTGCGCCGCTTCTCCCGCGTCTAAGCCTCTAATTCTCCGTTTTTCTTAAGGTTTACCGGAAATCAATGGGCGTTTCCTTGGCAACGTGGGCGGGCGAGCGAGCGGGCGAGCGGGCGGGCGCGCATGCCGGAGGCGGAGTGGGCGAGTGGGCGGGCGGGGCTCGATCGGATGCCGCCCCTGGGGCGATCGAGGGCGATCGGGCGAGGGGGCGGGAGGGGAGGGGGTCGCCTTTCTCAACGACCGCCCCGCAAAGTTGTCGGCCGCTGTTTATTTGCTCGGCCTAGCTATTGGACGATCTAACGATTGGATGAGAAGCCTGGGTGAATAGTCCGCCCACGACTGCCAGCGTTTGACGAGCAGCGTATTTGTCTGTTCGCCTCGCCATTGAAGGCTTAACTGTTTAAGTGTCGCCATCCCATGTTTTCGTAATTATCCGATTAAGCTTCTCTTGTTCGATTATTATTCCATTTGTTTTGCAATAAGAAACAATCAGAAGACTTATAGCTGGAAATTTTCCCACAATGAACTACCATTGTGTTATTGTTCGTGTGAAATTGCCAATGAAATTTTTTTTCGTTTTAATTACGAAGTTGTATGATTTGGTTTTACTTTACAACAACTTTTTTTTGTGTTGTCAATGTTACATATTCCGTCCACGCACTTTTAATTACCGAACATGATTTATTGTGTGAGAAACAGCTCTAAAGTACGTTATTACAGAAATATGACGTGTTAACATGAATTTAAAAATGTATTTTTCCATTCATGATTTTATTGCCATATTGTGGCCAAATTAGAATCAAATAAATGCTCTATACAATTTGCTTCACTCCACCTACTGCAATTTAAGTAAAATACTGAGAATGGATGCCACAATCAAATACTATTTTTTCATTTCTATTACTTCACATATCTGATGAAATAGTATATCGTGGAAAAGTGCTTCTCAACAATTAATACACATTTTTGGTTACGTCATCGAATTCCATTCAATCCAATTTGGAATTCATTCTTATAACTTAGTAATGCCTAATATACTAGTATATATCGTAAATAACTGAAATTTACCTCGTTTTTGCGAACGTTTTTATTCATTAGATTAACGGCTGCGAATAGCTGGATTATTATCTTCACATCCGTAGCATACATACAAGTTAAGAATTGGAACATCTGAAAACAAGCCTATTTATTAATTTGAAGGTCGTCAATATTTTAGGTATATAATATCTTTAGAATCGAAAACATTCCACCTGTTGTTATAGATTTCTCCCGGGAGAAATGTAGAATGATCGGAAACTTCTTGAGTGTCTTCTATAAGCAGATCGGCCGAGCTTAGCACAATTGTCGCAGTCTCTGCAGTAACTCTTACCGAGAGGTTCTAGGTTCGGATGGAGGAGAATTTTGGACAGTAGATAGGTCGAAATCAACCACTGTCTGGAGGAGATTTCTAGCCGCCGGCTGCAGTGGTTTGGTAGTTTTCCGTGGTTTCTCCGGTCAACACCAGGCGAATACTCTAAAAAAAGGCCACGAAGCGCGCGCGATCTATCCTTTCTCTTTTCAGTGCGTGTTTACACACACACCTCCACCCCTTACACTTCGTTACATTTACCTGTACAACGCCACTATTCACTTCAGGAGACCAACCAGGAACTTAGTTAGGAACTGTCCCGGCTGGAACGGTGCGCTGCTGTGGTGATTCCTTGAGAGGGAAAGCCCCACTGACGTGTAGGTCGACGCTGAATCTCAGCTCACTGCGGGTAGAACACCGCCACCTCCCGGATTAAAACATTTATTATACAAACGAGAATAATGACCATAGAAGTTGACGCGCCTGAAATGATAAATCAATTAATCAGTGAATCTACTCTATGTGATAAAATATATGCGGACACGTGGCTGAAAATGGCTTACCAGTTCGGGTCGCCCTCCATCGGTAATTCTGGAATTCAAAAGGGTGTTGGATCACACTTAGTCTCGATGACAGCATCTACTGTCGCAGGCATACTTTCAATCAAGTGCTGGAAGGTTTCTTGGAGAATGGCAGCCCATTCATAACGGAGTGCTGCACTAAAAAGAGGTATCGATGTATGTCGATGAGGCCTGGCACGAAGTTAGCGTTCCAAGAGTATTCGATAGGATTCAAGTCAGGACTCTGTACAGGCCAGTTCATTGCCTGGATGTCATTGTCGTGTAACCTCTCCGTCTCAGGCCGTGCAGTATGAACAGGTGGTCGATCGTGTTGAAAGATGCTATTGCCGTCCCCAAATTACTCTTCAACAGTGGGAAGCAAGAAGGTGTTTAAAACATCAACGTAGGCCTGTGCCGTGGTCGTGTCACACATAACAACAAGAGGTGCAAGGGTTTACCTCCATGAAAAATACGACCATACTCTAACACCATTTTGGACGTGTCCAGATACTTTTTATCACATAGTGTATCTACTTACAAATCTCGTCTTCCACATCTTGTTCGCCCGTTTACTTTCCGTAACCAACGTACTCCATCACACCTCGCGCAAAGCCTCTTGCAAGCTAACAGCGCCAAGACGTCAAACACTGCAAATTATATAGAATATTGAAATTTATTTGAAGACTTTTTAATGAAAATATATACACCTCTTATTTTCTAGAAGTTCTTCACTAATCGAAAACTCTAGGATATGCTCATTTAAGTGCAAGCACAAAAAATATTTAAATCAACACCAGAATGGAAGGCAAACTAAAATTTCAAAAACCATAATTACACCCAATATTTTATAAATAATTTTGCCAACTATCTGTTTATGATATTTTGAAATTAATATTTTATATGTTAGTTCAAAATAACGTAGTTTGCTGTTTTTATTATTAATATTCTAGAGCATATAGTTAGCTTTTAATGTCCCATGTAGTTTAAGATAGCCTTTGTTGTTTGAGTGATTGTAGTTTTCTTGCTAGCAAGCTGCTTGCTGAGAGAATAGCCGAGAAACCGGAACCCAGCCCAGAGTAGTTCTGGAGGTGAAATGGGGATAGGGTCATACCTATATGAAATTTAAAAAAATAATGGTAATAAATATACTTCAAAAATATATTACTTTAAAATATTTCAATGCTATTATCAATCAACTAATTTTATAATTTTAATGTTTTAAATGTTGGCAGGAAGAAAATTAAAACATTTTAGTACAAAATGTTTTCACTATTGGAAGATTATTAAAAGATATCAACATATTTCTTTCAATTAATTTATTTTTGAGTTCAAAAATGAAAAATAATGTGTGAATTAAACAGTTATTAGCATTAATAAATTAAACTACAAATGTTTGCCTTAACATATAGATATGCCCCGCCTTCTTTCCTGAATAATTTCTCGTCCAAGAGCGCGTGCTGGGCAGGCCGGTCCAATCTCCTGCACGAGGTACCCCCACACAAGCAAAAATATTTGCCGAGTTCCTCGGGCGCTCGGGCGGTCGTCCAGGAGTTACTCCGCGAGGAAGAAAGTGACCATAAGAAGACGAGCGAGTGGGCGACGTCGCCCGCCATCGTCCGCCATCGCCCCGAAGGCGGAAGGGTGGGGGGAGGGGGAGGGAGGAGACGCTTCGCTGCGAGTGAGTGCGACGGCAGATTTCATTCGCTGTTCCGAAAGGACAAGACGGTTTCTCCAGAGAAAGAAATACACGAGGTCAGAGGGTAGAGAATGTGGGTTAAAACGTCACCTAATAACAAAAAAGGAGGGATTGGTTGTTTATGTTGTTTCCGGGCACATCACCCGTAATGGTCATTAGTCTCGAAAGTGCACTGCATGTTATATCCCGGCAGGTGGTTGTGTTCCGTTACCGCAAGAAATGTGAGATCTGGCGCCGACCTTTGCATTGGCTTGCGTATTTTTATCCAGGTTTATCTCCGCCAGCGTGTTAATCACCTAGCGGTGACAAGATCTAACTTGTCAACTGGTCTCCCAATATGTGTGGTAGTACAGTGCCTCTGTGTGTGTGTGTGTGTGTGTTTGTTTGAAAGGGAAAAGGAGGGAACAAGAATGAGGGAGGCAAGACCGCGCGCAGTCTATCGCCCGTTTGTTAAGGAACTACTCCAGCATTCGCTTGGTATTTTTCGAAGAAAACTACTATGCAAAACTACCGATCCGCCGACCGCTAAACTTCACCTTCTGACGGTGGCAAAATTCTACATAACTATATTGTTAGAAATTGTAGGAACTCTGAGTCCATCTGGTCTCGAAACCTAGGATCTCACGCTCGGTGACCCTCCAATGAGAACCGTTGTTGCCCTGAGCCATCGCGGTGCGGCTGGAATAAGCAACACGAGATAATTATTTTCAAAAATTAGTGAAACATAATGGAACACAGGATATCCAAGAAGAAACTACGGGAATTGCGACCCAGAAGAATTACCAATTCAAAAAACTCTTCTCTGGAATGTAAAGCATTTTATGGTAGAAATACTAAAAACGTGAACAGACAAAAGCACTAGAAATTCTCAAGCCAGGACAAACGCATTTCATTGGTGTATAGTATGGGATCGCTTAATATACACCACGAAAAAGAACAAAATAACATTACAGTTTCATTGTGATTTTATTACTCAGGTAGAAATTGGATTTGTAAAAGGGGGGGACAGATTTGAATATGAACATCTCAAGACCTAGATTGGCAATGTAAAGGCAATGTGATTATAAATCAGAGTATAAGGGACGAGCGTGTTCCATTACCTCAAATTGGAATTAGAGAGAAAAGTTAATTATTTTCCATTGTCACTGTATTTGCAGTGATTATAAACGATATGATCAATAAGTTATGATATTTGTATTAAGAATACTCTTGATATTTTCAGATGTCCTTAGAATACGATGACGTATCATTTAGAGAACACACTGATGGATTTCGTTGGTGAGCTTCATTTCGTCGGAAGAGACCTTTCGGCCGGAAGAAAGGCAGCGGCGAAGCGACGATGAGGCGGGGCTGGGCGTGGCGGGGAGGAGCGGGGGAGAGCGGTACGGGTGGGGGGGGGGGGAGAGGCCCGCGGGAACGCGCGAGGGCGGATTTCTTCTGCGGTTTTATTGGAGCCGTCAGCCGCACACTCGGAGTGCCTCTTGGGCGGCGCGACACGACACGACGCGCCCCCCCCCCCTGCCCTCGCCGAGGAGAAACTCACGCGATAGTTTCGACCAACGCGGACTCCGCCGCCTTCTTCGGCCCCGGCTCCACAGGACCGCGCCCGCCGCCCCGTCCGGAGCTCCGCCCTCCGCCCAGCCTCTCGGCTCACCTCCCCGTCCGCCCCCTCACCCCGCCTCCAGCCCCCGCCGTCATTCCTCCTACTACATCATTCCATCTCCGCCACATCAACCATTTTTGCTATCAAAGTTTCCAATCTTATCCTTGCTGCCTGCAGCCTCCCATGCCCCATCCATGTACACTCGCCACTCTCCACCTCTCTCAACGTCCCCGGCACGTCCCAGCTTTAGCCAATACCATCACTCCAGCCATCCCGTTTACACTTTTCCACCCCCACTCTATCTTCACCACCGCCTCTGTCGCCCCACTACCTCTGCCTCTCCCGCCGTCCCCGCCACACAGCCGGCTCCGCCGCTCCCGCCACCTCTGCCGCCCCCCACTGGCCCTCTAGCCCCCGCCGTCACCCCGGAATTATCACCCCGCCGTTCTGTCCATCTCCACCATCCCCACGATACCCACCGGCTCTTAGTCGCACAGCCGTTCCAGTTGCAATTCCAACCACCAGGTCACCACCGCAGCGTCCACCCACAGTTTCGACCATTGTCCCCTTTCCTGTAGCAGCTCCCCATCCCCACTTCTACGCCGCCGCCGCAGACGTCTCGCTACCCTTGTGGCTCTCTCACTCACACCTTCGCCACACTTTTTTTTCTCTCCCACCGCGCTTTCCTCCCCTCTCCGTAAACGCCTCCGCGGCCTCCGCTCGTATCCCTACCCCCCCCCCCCCCACCTCTTGTCCACGACCATCGGCGACGCGCTGTTGCTGTCCCCGATCGCCAGACTGCGCGTGGCCGCGACGCCTCGCCGCGCCGCGGCCCCGCCCCCCAGATTAAGGCGCTTTCTGATTCCCTCGCGCCGACTTCTTTATGAGTGCGGGCGCGGGTCGCGCGCAGACTTGGCCGTGGATCTCGCGTTCCCGCTAAGAATAAACTTTCTTTTTTCTCCGGCGTCGCAGTCCAGAAATCGCGGTTTTGTTGTTTTCGCAGCGGAGTTACGATTGAATTACAGCTGCTCTCTTTTTTGTGTGTGTGTTTTGTTTTTGCGTTTTTTTTTGTTGCTTTTTTTTGGTTTCGTTTCTTCGGCGAAGCATCAGATCTGCTAATAGAACTTAATTTGTAACACAAACCGTCGACTGCGGGCCCTCCATAAAGTTGGCAGTGCTCTAATTGCCGCTGCAATTAAATTTATTCGCCGGGTCTAATTGGGCCGCGCGGCCCGGCGATGGTGACGGGGGCAGCGGTGGCGGTGGCGTGGCTGCGTTGCCGAGTGCGGGTAGTGAGTGGCGACGCGGTACGACGACAGCGCAATCACGACAGAATTTACGCGCTCACGCAGGGCGCAGGGACCGCGAACGGCCGGAGGGTTCTGGAGACGAGGGGGACGAAACGTTGCATTCGCTGCAACCGGAAATTTAGGGTTCAGTCCGGGCATCTTCCATCTCTGGGTTCTGGGGTTCGAGTCCTGGTCAAGAATGTGTGGTGTGCGGATGGTTATTTGCCTCTCATTTCACTATTGTTTATTCATTCATTATGTTCTCCAGACCATGAAACTTGTTCGTTCACACCAGGTATTGAATGTATCCCTTAGGAACCGGCGATGAATCTGGTCATATCTAGAAGCATGTGATGGTCATTTAAATCGCTTATTGCTAGCTTTGGATACTTGGGTTTAAGTTTCGGTTGATGCGCGTGAAATGTTTGGCGGACATGGGAACTCGCGGCAGGTTTCCAGTTTTCCTCTCCTATCACTTCACTATATTTTCACTATAAACATTCAAACCACATAAACGTTCTAACGACCCACCACTCATCCATGAAAATTATTCATCCAGACATGACCTAAGAGGATAGGTACCTATAATCATAATAAAGAAAGAGCATTATATTTAAAACATCTTGGTGACGTTAAAAGGCTATCGAGACCATGCGATGGATGATTTTGATCCCTTCCCCCCTAGGCAAGTGGTGCATTGTCAGTAAATAAAATCATCTGAGTGGATTGGGCTTCATTAGGTGAGGTCTCTCATGGGTGTTTCCGAACTCAGATCCCTCTGGCAAGACCGTCTACCACGACCATCAGCCACTCTCGGATGTAAGGCAGGAAGGGGTTAATTGCGACCCGAAAGACTTTTTGTGAAACAAGACAGTTACATTTAATTGAAAATGCAGTAGATTTGTGATTATCTGTTGCCTGTTTACTGATACTTTAAGTCAGTGCTGACAATCAAATAAAAAAATATTATGCATTAAAAACGGAACATTCAAGGGAATGAATTAGTTGCTTCAGTAATAGTAAGCTGTCGAGTGATGCCTTTATCGATTCCAGGAAAGTCAGAATTTTCTAGATTGCGGTGGTTATCGAATTCCCTCACCAAACATTATTTCATTTTATAAAATGTTCGCAAACTTGGAATAGTATTAATCTGAAGTGCTTCCCGCTTCCTCTCTTAGTTTTTTGGTACGCTTTTTATGTAATTATAGTGTATAATCTTAAGTTAGTGTAAGTTGGTATATGATAGATTAAGGCCAGCAAACTTTTCCACAGTTTATATGCAAACTGAACAATGTAATGTCTACCAAAAATAATATTACAATAATAATAATAATAATAATAATAATAATAATAATAATAATAATAATAATAATAATAATAATAATAATAATAATAATAATAATAATAGTAAAACATTATTTCATTGCCTTTCAATTTTTGTAAGCTGTCATTCTGTGTCCACAGCACACGTGTTCATTCAATTATGTTGCGTTTTTAAATTTGTATTTTTACTGAGAATATTATTATTTATTCTCAGAATTTGTACTCTAACCGATCAGCAAACGAACGTTGGATTGTCCGAGGTTTATCGCATCCGAGGTTGTCTCGCTCTCAATAAACTTGGCGTCTACCGTCCATTGTTTGCGGCCTCAAAATCCCGTGACATCTTCGCTAGCAGCACATGCTATAGATTCATCTAAGAAGGGACCGCTTTGGCAGCTACTGCTTGAATACTCCTAGCATCAAACCTACAAATTACGTCCATGCACGCACTTCACCAAAGTGTTCGTTTGCAGGTGGCTCAAGAGTAAATGGCTTTGATTGATTGATAGGTTAGTAATTCCGGGCACGTCAACTTCCAGGAACATTAGTCCCGTAAGTGTAATGCATGTTTTGCTCGAGAGGTGGCGATGATATTTCCCCAGCTGTATGGCGAGAACCGGCGCCGACCTACCGTCGGCTAGCGGGGTTTCCCCAACCAGGTATCTCCCACTGTCGGGACACCGCCCCAGCCTGGACAAGCTCTTAGCTCCTGACGGGTCTTCCGGCATGTGTTGTAGTGTTTGTATGTTAGTGTGTGTGTGTAAGGGGCGAGGATAGGACAAGGAAGAGGAAGAGGGTGAAGTCGTTAGCTTCCGCGGCCAGAGTCATGTGCGTGATCTTGGCTGTCCGGGAGACGCCGCGTCGAAGGCTATGTTGCCGACGTTTCGACCATCTTGTCGTGGTCTTCCTCAACCAGCATACCAGCCCAGAGGAAGACCACGACAAGATGGTCGAAACGTCGGCAACCCAGAGTTTGACGCGGCGTCACCCGGACAGCCAAGATCACTCACAAGAGGAAGAGGAGATCGCGTGCGGTCCGTGGCCCATTTGTTAGGTACTGCTCCGGCATTAGCCTGGTGCTAATCGGAGAAAACACGGAAAACTCCCGATCAGAAGAGTTGGCCGATAGAATTCTCCTCCAGATAAATAACTTTGACACCACCTTTTGCTGTGTCATCGCCTGACACGACGTTCATTTGTTTCGTGATCCCTTCTTAGAGTTCCTTCTCTATTTCTGCTGGCTAATATGTGGTTCTGCGCAGTTGCCGGTCTAACGAACCCTTGCCGGCCGATAGCTCGTGTCCACGCGGCGTGCGAATCGATTTTTCGAGGGTTCTTGATGGTCAGCTATTTACGGAGGAGTGGCGCTCCGCCGCTGCGGTTTATGAACAGCCCCTCTCCCTGCCCTCTCCGCCCCCGTCGCGGCGCTGGCCAGTTAGCCGGTCGGTTAGAGCGGATTTCTCAGCGACTCGGACGGACGGCGCGACGGAGGTCGTCACCTCTGCCGGAGGAAGGTCAAGATCCGAGTGAAGCTGCTAGCCTGAGCAACAGATTTTATTTAGTTTGAAAGCTGGAATTTATCCTTTAGTGGACTTTATTTACATAGTGACATTTCTTCATTTATGTTTGTTGTTTAATTTTACGAATCGATGTGTTCTTAAAAAGCTCCATAATCCTTCAAAACACTAGGTTCAAAAATTGCCTTTTTCCTCTGTTAAACGATATATTAAAAACTGTTGAATCCTGTGTTGAACTATAAGGCTGTATTTAAATACTTTCCCTTCCGTAAAAATTATTTCATGAAAATTGGTCTCTATAAAACTACCATCAAATTTTAGAAACTCTAAACATTCTTCAGCGTGGATTCCAATCCTGGTTACCTTACAAGAATTTGTGTATTTCCCTCGTAGTTGTATTGGTTTTGGTTTATTTTTCACCTTCAAAGATCTTTAAAATCTTTCCCAATCTCGCTACAGAACGAAAATTGAAACGAATTAAAATCAAGGACAAAGAGAATGAAATCGGCCAGCTCCTGAATACTTACTAAAAGATAAATTGGCTTTCTAGCATTGAAATATTGCAAAATATTCAACGAATTTGTAAGCGCAAGAATTTAATAAGTTGCCGTCCATAAAAGTGAACATATCATACAAAGGTTTAGGACTCCCTGTCCTTTATACAAACGAATTTATTAGCAATATATCTCTTTGCAGGAAGGTGAATGTACAAAGTCCATTTATCTTTCGAATGTTTGGCAACTATTCGTTACTCTTTTGTCACTCTCGATTACATTTTCGGGATTCTCAATTGCAGCGACCCGCTTCAACGAGAATATTTTTGACTGTTTACCAGTGTACTGATTACTCATGATTTCTGTTTTAATAAAAGGAAGTGGTTAATTAATGGTGCTAATTTTTATTGTGCTCACGGCAGAATCATGAAAGATCCATATAATCTACAGAAGTTGTCAACAATCGTTGTCTAAGTTTGGAATTCAGCACGAAGTATTCGCCCTGTAGCCAATCTTTCAACAGGTTTCCGGGTTTAGGTTGTATGTTAAACATGATAAACATGATTAAATAAAACTATGATCATTTACTTGAGGAAATCCGATAATATTCTGATATTTGTTTACTTAGTTCATTGACATTCAAAATACTCGTACAATGATTGGAAGTACTTTTATTCGTTTTTTATGCATGCTCTATATTTCCTAACACTTAACGTTTGGCTTGGAACTGAACTCCGATAAAATCACCAATAAGCAAACTAAATAAGTGATATTAAAGTAATTTTTGTTTATCACCATTATAAACATTTTCCTTTACAAGAAACAATTCTGAAAATGACATTTGTTGGTCCATTTATAACCGTCTTCCTTGCTAGTCTTCCTTGCTAGTCTTCCTTGCTTGCTAGTCTTCCTTGCTTGCTAGTCTTCCTTGCTTGCTAGTCTTTCTTGCTTGCTAGTCTTTCTTGCTTGCTAGTCTTTCTTGCTTGCTAGTCTTTCTTGCTTGCTAGTCTTGCTTGCTTGCTCGTCTTACTTGCTTGCTCGTCTTGCTTGCTTGCTCGTCTTGCTTGCTTGCTCGTCTTGCTTGCTTGCTCGTCTTGCTTGCTTGCTCGCTCGTCTTGCTTGCTCGCTCGTCTTGCTTGCTTGCTCGTTTTGCTTGCTTGCTCGTCTTGCTTGATCGTCTTTCCTATACGTTTCTTCCGCCCGTCCTCATCGCATGTCATAATACCAATGTCCATGTTATCAATTACAAAACTGCTCTTGAAATTTGTTTTCAAAATTACATTTGATTCTTTTTCGCATTTTCGATGCTGTCATATAAAATATAGCGTATGAAAGTCGTTTATTATGTTGATTTATTTCGTTTGTTCAAATTAAAAACCTCGCTCCCATGTTGCTTGTTTTCAAAACGTGTACTTATGCAATAAAGCATAACATTCAAAGTAATTGCATAATACACTGTTCTAGTGTCACAGAGAAAAAAATTTGTATAATAGGACGATGGTTTTAGTTTTCAAGCATTTCTATTATCTTTTTCCCCATAATTGTGTGGGGCATTTGGAATGCTTTTTGTAATAATTTGCAGTTTCATTTTTTATCAATACTACACGAATAATTCATTTGATTTATATTTTATTTAATTCATGTCCTTTTCATTAGATCTGTTTACTCAACTTTGTCAGAGGCGTTGCCCCATGATTATTTTATTTATATTTATTATTGTATTATATATTTCTAATTCATTGTTCTTTTTGATCTTACATTTAACAAGAATGTATATAATTTTCTATTCACATATTTCCTTACAAATGAAGACTATATGTCCCTTTCAACACGTAATAAAACACAATGGTTTCCCTGAGATTTGATAGGATCGTAATACAAACTTGTAAATTAAAGAAGCTGTGATTCTGCGAAGTTCTTGGCACGTGCGCGGAATGGCAATTTCCTCGTTTCCTTCGTTCCGCTTCGCAGCTCTCGCACGCAGCACTTCGCCAGATCATTCGTCGGGCGCGACGGCCGCCCTGCGTGTCATTTTTCGACGCCCGCCCTGCAGGCGCCCAAACTTTGCGCTGCGACGTATTTACATATAAAATGCAT
Organism: Gryllus longicercus; assembly: GCA_038098605.1. Lineage (NCBI taxonomy): Eukaryota > Metazoa > Arthropoda > Insecta > Orthoptera > Gryllidae > Gryllus > Gryllus longicercus. The sequence continues at coordinate 246,894 of JAZDUA010000836.1, read as the reverse complement.
CACGCGTTTGTCACAAGTCCGGATCCTTCGGCTGCTGCACTGTGTTTTGAAGCTGCGAAATGGGGGCAAAATTGGTTTGTTCACGTGAAACGTCTTTCATTACAGTCTACAAATTTAATAATAATAATAATAATAATAATAATAATAATAATAATAATAATAATAATAATAATAATAATAATAATATTCCGCAAGTGAGAGTACGTTCAGTGACAGTTAAACAAAAAATGTACAAATATAAAAATAAAAGAAACAATACATACAAATATTAAAAAAAAACAAAATTATAATACAAAAATAAATCGTCAAAACAGTAAAATACATGTATAAAAATTTGACAAAATTTCCCACCACTTCTCCGTACCCATCTGTTTAAACCTACTTAATTTCTATTGCTTGTTCTTTCAGTTCTCAGTGATTTGTACAATAATCGTAAGTATTATATACCGTATTTATCCGTACTTTTATTGACGCCTGCAATGCACTCTAAAAACACAATGCAAATACACAACTAATACACAAATACACAAAACAAATGCACAATAAAAATGCCCAAACTTTTTAATTTGTATTTGAAATCACTAGACGTAGACTTTGAAGGCGTGAGTGCTTTGCTTTCCTTTCGCCCGCGTCTTGCCTCATCCGGGCCACCGCGAGGGGTCGCGCATGACGGGAGCTGCGAAGGGGTGAGGCGGCGGGTGCGTAGCTGGGGAGGCGCTACGTTAACGCAGAGTTTCTAACCCTTTTAGCCGCTAGCGAGGCGCGAGACGCGGAGTGGTGTATCGTGGAGTGGGGTCCCGGGGAGGAGGGGGCAAGGCGCGGCGGGGGCCGTGGCGGGGGCCGTGGCGGGGGCCGTGGCGGGGGCCGTGGCGGGGGCCGTGGCGGGGGCCGTGGCGGGGGCCGTGGCGGGGGCCGTGGCGGGGGCCGTGGCGGGGGCCGTGGCGGGGGCCGTGGCGGGGGCCGTGGCGGGGGCCGTGGCGGGGGCCGTGGCGGGGGCCGTGGCGGGGGCCGTGGCGGGGGCCGTGGCGGGGGCCGTGGCGGGGGCCGTGGCGGGGGCCGTGGCGGGGGCCGTGGCGGGGGCCGTGGCGGGGGCCGTGGCCTGATGGAGGCCGAGGCGGAAGCGTGGCGACGGCGCGGCAGGGAGGTTGGTGGGGTGTCGCGATGGGTTTGGTGGAGAAGTGACGGAGTCAAGATGCGGGGGTTGAGAGGGCAGCGGCCGAGCAGTGCAGAACTGCGAGGAGGCGGTGAAGGGCGGGAGGCTGTGCCCGGGAGGCGCGAGAGAGGTGCTGATAATCCCGGCGCCGATAATGTCTTCATCAGAGCCAGGAATCCGACGCTCGCAGAGAGCGTACGTCGTGGGGGCGGCTGAGGCGAGTCAGACAAGGAAGAGAAACGAAAGGAGGACGGCCGCCGTGTGAGGAATTAAGGAGGTGGTGTCGCAAAGTTGGTCACAGGAGGAGGAATATCTTCAGAGCCCCGCATAGGGACACGATCTGGGTTGTTAGTTGGGGTAATGATAAAGTTCTGCACTTGGCGACTATTAGCATAAGTGGCTGGTTTTCTATTACTGTAAGAAATCTCCTCATTATTCGTACGTATGCACTGGACCACAAATGTGATATGACGGTAATCGTCTTATTTCCGTTCTTTAATTTAGTGAACTAGCTGAGGTAATGGCGTTTCCCGTGCCACAATCATCTGTTAGACAAGAAGAGGAATAACGTTTCTATCTATAGTGTAAAATGAAAACAAAGCATTTCTGACAATTCCCCCTTAGCTTCACCCCCTTCATGCCACCACTCCCGATTCATACCATCTCTCCTCTCCAAGCGCCTTCACACCGTACCACCTCCACGTCAAGCTCGACCCACCCCTTCCGCTCTCCTTGTGAAGCTCCGGTAAAATTTATGTGAAATTGCGAAGTCTACTTTGCTATCCACGTACCGCAAAGAAGTCATTGCCATATAAAATAAGATTAGCATGAAAACACCAGAGATGACGTGAATCAACATTCGTTTATTGATAATTATTTCATAAATATATATAATTGAATTTTTCCCTGAATTTGTACTAAAATAAATGTACGCCACGCGTACGAAATTACGAGTACTTATATCAAAATCGTGGATTCGGCTTTTTTGACCGCTTCGTTCGTCAATATTATATTCGTACGTCGAGGACTCGCGCTCGACGGCGGCGAAGTAACCTAAGTATTCTTCCAAGAGATTCAAGTGGTTGTATCTACTTGTACATTCACAAATACAAAGTACAAATACAAAGTGGCCATTTGGTAAACGTGTCGGTAGCACGAAGATTTGGCCTCGGCGAACGAGGCCACGTTACACGAGGAAATCTAGGATCTTGAGCAGCGTGTTCAGCCCACCGTTCCCCGGCGATTGAGGGCCTGTCAGCTTAGCTAAATTTTCCACGAGTGGGTCACACCAAGTCTCACTGTAATTGTGCGTAAAATATTCTTCCTACAGAAAATGTTTTTGTATAGACTCTTTAATTAAAATGATGCTTGAAATGGTAATATATTTCTTGAAATATTTGTGACCGAAAACTGATATTATAATTTCTAAAACCAATTTAATGTTTGTTTCTGTAACTTTCTGAAAATGTTCTAAATTACATAGGCATACGCATTTGAATCTGGCCTTGTTTCTTGTTCGTTTCAAGTAGTAGAAATTAATCGATGGGATATTCTCGCACTGTGAGCTGAGGAGAAATAATTTAAAAGAATTTAATTTGAGGGTTTATAATGAGTTATAATGTATGTTCATAAAATCAATAATGGGCTATTAAATGGAATAAAATCCCAAGACGTGATCACGTTCTTTTTTGTTGACATGTAATTAAATTTGCACTCGCATTCGCCGAGCAGCTGTTTCCCAATTTGCGAACAAAATGTTAAAACCAACATTTTTTTCATGCAACCAATGTTCACTACTCACGGCAAATTTGTCAAATAATAACACACTAAATAGAAGTGCAGTGTCGCGTAGTTGGTAGTTGTGAGTGAATGGTCAGTTTTGTAGAATATGCATGTTTTGTAGAATATGTATTACAAAATCGCGAGAAAAATGAGGTGACAGTTTACCAGTTTACTCCACGTACTTGACTAAACATTTGCACTTGTCGAAATGGACTTATAGATCACAATTTTTTCTATTTTTGAGTGAGTAAACGGAGCCGAAATGTTAAAATGGCAATTTCACATATATTTTAGCCCAACATAGTTAACACTATCAAAAACGTGTTTGTTAGATTGCGAATATGTGAAGAAAATGAATATTCGGAAACATCGGAAAATCTGAATATGTGTTCTTTCTACTTCCACAATTCGTTCAACACCCCGTGAATCTGCTTACTTACCGCTTACTGCTTACTAATTTAATTAGATTTATTATGCAGGTCGTATAAGAAAAACAATATTTTAATTGCTGTATTAAATATTAAAATATTGTGGTTTTGTAAATATGCAACATTCATTGCATAATGCTTGATGCTACGGTACTGAATAATGATTCATGTGTTTGCGTGTTCGTAGTTCAAAATAATAAATTATGATTGAACTAATTACTAAGGTTACACATTTTGTTTGGCACATTTTGGTTGGCAATTTTGGAACATGTATGGCTGGGAAACACTAAGGACAGGGAATTATTACTCCCAAATTATAAAGTAAGACTCTAGTTTCTTCTGTTTTCGTTTTGTATTTGAATTCTTCAAATACAATTCTTTAAAATGTTATGTTCCGTTTATTCTTTAACACATAATACAACTGTCACTTAATCTACATGTCACGTAGTATATTATCACACAACAATGTCACAATGTAATAATTAATAAATAATGTAATAATGTCACAAAACAATTTACAGATATGTTGAAAACATATTCTTATAAAAGTCCTACACATACGGTGTTACGCATTGTCATTCCTTTGAAGCTTTTATCACAACTTTCTGTCATGGGGTTAAAGATTTTTGCAATTGTATATGAGTTTACAAAGAAAGAGCTATACTACATTAAAAAGAGCGAATAAAAATCCGTCAAAATACATTACTTTTCAGTGCTCAAGTTACAATGATTTGGTGTTACGAGTAGTTGACCTTTAAGGGTTACAGCCTAATGTTTTAGTTAGCCAAATTATATCTTTAAGTATTCTATTTGCACTTCAGGGACTTTTTCTGTATATTTTGTTCTACGTTCTCAAAGTGATTTTGTTGTTTGAACACATACACATACCTGTTAAGTTAAAATTTATCTGTTGTGTGAAAAGCTTCACATTATATGGGCAGCGCGTAATGTCAACACAAAACACAAATAATGAATTAAACCAAATACTAGAAACGCTCGAAACTGAAACGTCTGTTGAACCTTCAGCATTTCTGATTCTCGATGATATATTTCACTCTATTCTTTTATTTGATTGCGATATTTCGGATGAGATGTAAGTATAAAGTAACTACAATGTAAGTAATCTATTAATAATAACTAATCTAAAGTAATTACAATCTAAGTAAATATATGTAGCAAGTGTGTGTGTGTGTAGAACCTAAACGGTATGCAGCTCGATAATATATTTTTTCGAGCTCGGTATATTATTAGACTCGCTTTTAAACGTACACACCATGTATGAATTGCTATTTCGCTACAGATTGTGTCTATTTGAAGCAGAGTTTACTCCTCGATAATAAATCCATCTGAAAATGTTCGATATAACTTCCAGAAGCGGAGGTTATATTTTTTACCTTGAAGCACGACCCTAACTTTTTCTCCCTTTCCGCTCCCTCCCTTTCCTCTACACACTCCTTCTCCCCTCCCCCTCGCTCACCCTCTTTGAGCCCCGCCTCTCGCGCTGGTGGCCTCTTCGTCAACGGACGAACATTCGTGGGCGACCCTCTTTGGACTTTTCTCACGCGCCATGTCTTCTTTTACCAATCATGTTATTTGGCTGCAGGAGTGAGTGGCGAATGTAGAAATTAATTTATCAAACTATTGCGAATACATCGCACAAGAAATAACCGAAGAAATGTTTCAGTGGAAAAGTAAAATAAAAACACATTAAAAACCCCTAAAAATGTCGTTTTTGTTCGAATTAAAAAAAAAAATTCTCTATCTTTGCTTTGTTAACTAAATATCCCCATTCTCTCGCGCTTGCTCATGACTATCTTAAATACGCATATTGCAGTTGACCTTGGTCAATCAAATCGTCGTAATGAACGAATGACGGCAGATAAATGTTCATTGCATTAATTTTAATATATTTATTTTATAAAATCGGCAAATAAAACATATTATGTTTTATATAAAGGCATTTAATGTTGTATAGAATAATTTAGAACTGTTTAAATCCTTTGGTATCACTTTAATGTCTTCGTCAGAATTATTGGCTCATGCTTCATACGTACAGACAAAACGGGGGCACTTTTCTTCGCATCGTTGGGCGGAGTCAGTGATGCATGATAATGTACGATGTCGTGCAATGTGAAAATGTCACACATTACAATGATGTATTACAAGCTTATTTTTCAAAATTGTACATACGTAGTGCATAAATGAAACTTTTATTTATTTATTTTATTCGGTATATTGAATATATTCCTTGCAGAAAATTCATTAATTAATAATTCCTCCATTTTATTAATCCTCAAATTGAATTCGACGAGTAGTCGCAAGGAATGAAGATAACTTTCGTCTGTTTCCTTTTCAAGTTTGCTGTCGCGAGTTGCGGGGGAGAGGGAAGACCCCACAAACTCGTGCAGGAAGAAAAGAGAGAGTATAGTTTAAGTAAATTTATTAACTTACCCGGGCTGCGTGCTTTTTACCTGGGAGCGGGTGGCGTGGCGACTGCTGGCTTCGGCAGGTTGTCGAGTTACAAGAGAGAGGGAGGTGCGAAGTCCTCCCCAATATATAGCCTCGGAACGCTGGCGTCGGCAAATGACAACTGGTCAGTTGCCGACGGCAGCGTGTCGCGAGGGCCGGAATGCCATATCGCGACACCACCCCCTCCCCGGAAAAAGGGGCCGCGCAACCGCGGAATTTGACATATACATAATTTGAATTTGATATATACATAATTTGAATTTGATATATACATAATTTGAATTTGATACATACATAATTTGAATTTGATATATACATAATTTGAAGTTGGTATATACATAATTTACATTACAAAAGCGGGAACCAATAATGCACCAAATCTGCTCTTGTTTGCAAGGAAAGAGAAGAAAAAAACAGAGAAAAGAGAAAAATAATATACTGAAAGGCCTTTGATGGAGCCCATTGGTGAGGGCACATAGGCTGCAGCCTGCTAGTGGGAAAGATGATACTACCAACGTTTCCTCACCGTCATTGGTCTGCCATTGCCAAGTGCAATCCACTAGTCCAAGCACCTGGCCCTCTGCTCTTTGTAGAGAGAGATGATTGGTGGGGCCTTGTTGGCTGCAGCCTGCTAGTGGGAATGATGGTTCTACCAACGTTTCCTCACCGTCATGGGTCTGCGAACGCCAACGCGGTCGGACGGATCCAAGCTTAGAGCTCCTAATTCAGAGAGGATCTATTCGCGCGGGCCATTGACTGCAGCCTGCTAGTGGGAGATACGAGTCAATCAACATCTCCTCACCGTCATAGGTGTGCCTTTGTCAACCCCTGTCCGACCGCAGCGAGTGTGCTTGGATGCGGACAAACCTGCACCAAGGGTAGGAGGCAAACGATACTGGAAGTTAAAAAACAAAAAAAAAACAAGCAAACAAGAACAGTGCTGGAGCATTTCTAAGCCGCTCGTATGATACGTTCCATATCCAAATGAAAGATGTAGTGCGAAGGGCCTAGAATTAAGGGGCGGTCCTCAATGAAGAGGACGCCAGACGGTTCGCACAGATGAAGGGAAGTCAAAAGGAAAAGAGGAAGCAAAGATGAAGAGAAGTCGACAAGGAAAGAGTGGAGCATTTCTGTCCCGCTCGTACGCTTAGAGCGTGCCCACGGTGAATTGAAAGACGGCTCGTGATACAAGGAAGTGCTGACTGTGCTCCTCGTCGCCCTCGGCGCGTGGCGTTGGCAGCTACTGCCGGTTGTGTCCCTGTGCCGTGGGTTCAGGCGGGTTGCGTCAGTGCCGGGGCTGGGCTGCGGCGGCGGCGTAATCGCGCGCTGATTAGGCAGATTCGCCTCCTGTAGTGGCCGAGGTGTTGTTCTGCAAGAAGACATTTCCTTAAGTACCTTACCCAAGGTAAAAGCACGAAATGGGAAGGGAAAAGAAATATGACGGAAAAGTGGGAGCATAGGAATTACGGGCATGTCTTATATAATGATTACCGGGTTGAAGAAGAAGAGAAAAAAAAAATCATTTTGATGCCTGTGGAGACAGCAGATGTGCAAAGCAGCGACGAGAGTCTCCGGGAGCAGCGGTCCGGGAGCGGTAGTCTCCGGGGCGTTGCACAGCTGCAAAGCGACACCGCACATATCGCACACTTTCAGTCATTGTCTGAAACTTTAGAAATTGATTAATCGTCTAAACTTTTCTTCCTCCTGCTAGCGGCGTTTGCGGCTTTAAGTGCAGCCGAGCGCGTAACTGGCCCTAAAGGGATAGAAGAAGGAGAAGAAATACTGGGCAGACGAGTAGCAGACCGTTTCGGTTGGCCTGACGACTGAGTGCGAGCGTCCTGTGTGGGCTGGTCAGGAGTTGCACGGCTGCTTCCGGTTGGGGTATCGCCAGTGGCATTAGAGTTTAGCCTGGGAATTCTGGACCGCAGGAAGTACGGGGTTCGGACGGGTGCTGTAATATCGGGCTGCTGCCGGTCAGATGTCTGTCCTGGTGTCCCTAGGTCCTCTGTTGTATTTGTCACTGCCCTGCGTCTTTGTCCATTCTCCGTTTGCAAGAAAATGTCGGGCTGAGGATCGTAAAAGGAGTCCGGAATTGGCAGGATGTTTGAATGGTGGGCGTCTATTTTCCTTCCCGTGGCTTCCTCCACGAGGTCAAATGTCACTGGTGACCTAACTTTTGTGACTCTGAACGGTCCAGTCCATTTGGTGGCGAGTTTCCTGACTTGGCCCACTGGGAGGTACCGGCGCCGTAAGAGCACGCGTTGACCAATATTGATGGTAGGAAGCGAGCGTTGGCAGTTTTTCTGCTGATGGTCTTTTGCGATTTTCTGCGCGTTACACTCGGCAGCGTGGGCGTGCGCAATTTGGAGCCTTCTTTTAAGAACTTCGTGATATGGAACTTCTTCTGCCATGCACGGAAGGGACGGCTCCAGTATTTCTGCCCAAGGCATGCGAAATTGACGTCCGAACATGAGATAGGCAGGAGTTTCTTTTGTTGCGGCGTGAACCGAGTTCCGAAAGACGAAGAGCGCGTACGGTATTTGGGATTCCCAGTCTGACTGAGATTCCTCGATAGCACAAGCCATGATGTTAGCGAACGTCTGATGGAATCGTTCTAATCTCCCATTAGCTCCTGGGTTTCCGGCGCTGCAAAGGATGTGGTTAACTTTGAGTAATTTTGTAATTTTTTCTAAGAGCGAGGATGTGAACTCGGTACCACGGTCTGATTTGAGGGACTCTGGTATGCCGTACCGGCAAAAGACTTGTTCTACGAGAGCACGGGCCACTGTTTCCGTTTTTTTATCCGGGATTGCGATTGCCTCAGTCCATCGCGTGAATTCACATTGGGCGGTCAGGATGTATCTGTTTCCTTGGGCGGATGGCGGGTTTATTGGTCCCATCAGATCGAGAGCTAGGACTTGCATAGGCCGCACCGGTTCCTCTACATCTTGTATTTCTATGTCTGGTTTCCTAGCTTTTCTCATCAAACAGGTGAGACAATGTGTCACATGGTTTCGCACATCCGCGAACAACCTGGGCCAATCAAAACTCTTTCTAATGAGTTGTGCGGTTTTTAAGATGCCAGTATGGCCGGCCAGGATGTTATTGTGGCACATTTCTAGCACGTAAGGAACCATGGCCCGAGGTGCGCAAAGGACGGGTGTTTTTCCATGCGCGCTGAACAGGTATTTATATAGAAGGCCAAATTCGTCGTAAAAGTAGTTTTCAGTGTCAGTCCGTGCCAAATGGTGCCAGTTCTGCAGTTCTGCGCAGTTCTGCTGTTCCTCCAGTATTCTGAGTTTATCCCAAGGTACCGGAAGTTGGTCGGGAACGTGGGTGATAACGTTAACTGGAGGCGCCCTGCTTAAAGCATCCACATGAGGGATCGATTTCCCTGGCCTATGCTCCACGGTAAAACTATACTCGGACAATTCAGCGAGCCATCTAGCTAACATTGGGGGTGGTGAAGCGGTTGTGAGAAGGTATTTAAGGGCTGAGTGGTCTGTTCGGAGGGTGAAGTGTCTAGGGAGGAGATAGAACCGATGTTTCTTTATCATGAAATACGCCCCAAAGTTTTCCAATTGTACCGCCGAGTAAGATCGCTGCGCCTTGTTTAGCTTTTTGCTGGCGTAAGCAACCGGGTGTTCGCCGTCTGGGAACTTCTGCGACAGCACTGCGCCTATGGCCGTGCAGGAGGCGTCGACCTCGAGAATAAATTCTTCATTGAAGTCAGGAATTCTGAGTACCGGATAACGAGTAAGGGCTTTGCGTAGTCTGTCAAAAGCATCTTGAGTAGTACTGGTCCAGTTGAAAGGGGTTCCCTTTTTGGTCAAGTCAGTGAGCGGAGTAGCAAGTTCAGAAAATTTTGGAATGAAGTTTCGATAGTAATTGACAAAACCAAGGAAACGTTGAACTTGGCGTAATGTAGTGGGTCTGGGGTAATTTTCAATGGCATCGAGTTTTGTCTGTTGGGGAGCAATCTCGCCCTTGCCAATGAAAATCGAGAAAATCAATTTCGTCCAAGAAGAATTTACATTTCGACGGTTTCAATGTTAATTTCGCTGCTCGTAAGCGCTCAAAAATCTGTCGTAGCCCTTCAAGATGAGTCTGTTCGTCTGTGTCATGTCTGAAGATATCGTCAATGTAATACAGAATGTTTTCGCGGATATCGCCGAATACTTTCTCGATTAATCGTTGAAAGGCTATCGGAGCATTGCGGAGGCCAAAAGGTAATCGAGTGAAGCGATACGCTCCCCGATGCGTCACAAAAGTGGTCAAATCCTTGGAGTCAGGATGTAAAGGGACTTGATAGAAACCAGAAAAGCAGTCCAAGGAGCTAAATATAGTGGAATTTGAGACACTTTCTAGCAAGTCACTGATCAAGGGGAGAGGAAAATTTTGATGCTTAGTCACCTTATTGAGCGCTCTGTAATCGATGACAGGCCGAAATTCTGGGGGCTTCCCTTCTTCCCGTTTCTTGCTCACCAGGAATAGGGGGCTTGCCCAAGCACTTTTGCTTTTTTCTATGATCCCTTGATCTAATAGCTCGTCAATTATTGCATCGATCTTGACCCTATAAGCGGGCGGGGCTCTATAGGGTGCCTTGGATATCGGCTTTTCGGTCTCTACCTCTATGACGTGTTGAACGAGGTCGGTAACTCCTAATTTTCGTTCACCATAGAGAAAAATATCCTCAAACTCCATTACTAAATTTTGTACTTGCGTCTTAAGGTCATGGTGTAAATGGTCAAGGTCGATAAGGCTGAGCAGTTTCTCTTGTTTTCCTCCCGTTTGTGGCCAAATCTCTGCTCGATCGTCAACCGCAATGTTCGATGGGTCTTCATGCGCGCCGTGAGGTTCCTGGGAAACCTCACAGGTTACATACCCTAGCAACGCATGGTTTTCGAACGGCAAGGTGGGTGAGGGCGGAAGAGACCTCTCGGTTGGCCCTCTCAAAGAGACTGGGTTTTCGTCGTCATCGGTGTCTTCAGCGTCAATGGTTATGATGACGTATTCGGGGCGTTCATTAGGCGCCGAAGCAACGGTGTCTCCCTTACCGACAGTATTATTAGATAGGTCATCGGCGTCCTCGACACTGGCTCCCTTAATATCTAAATACTGATTTTCGGACTCTGAAAAAACAGCATTACTGTTATAACTAGACTTAAAAATTAATTCATCAGCGTCACCGACGCTGGTGTCCTTGAAACTTATATCTAAAGTGTCAATGTCCCCGACACTGGCTCCCTTATTAGCTAAATGCTGTTTTTCAGCCTCTGAAAACACAGTATTACTCTTATAACTAGACTTAAAAGTTAATTCATCAGCGTCACCGACGCTGGTATCCTTGGAACTTATATCTAAAATGTCAATGTCCCCGACACTGGCTCCCTTATTAGCTAAATGCTGCTTTTCAGCCTCTGAAAATACAGTATTACTCTTATAATTAGACTTAAAAATTAATTCATCAGCGTCACCGACGCTGGTATCCTTGGAACTTATATCTAAAATGTCAATGTCCCCGACACTGGCTCCCTTATTAGCTAAATGCTGCTTTTCAGCCTCTGAAAATACAGTATTACTCTTATAATTAGACTTAAAAATTAATTCATCAGCGTCCCCGACGCTGGTATCCTTTGAACCTATATCTAAAGCGTCAATGTCACCGACACTGACCCCCTTATTAGCTAAATGCTGCTTTTCAGCCCCTGAAAACACAACATTACTCTTATAGGTATCGTTATCATCTAAGCTGCCGACTCCCGTAGTTGTATGGATGGTAGGTCGAGTCTGTCCGATGTCGATGGAGACCATTGTTGTCATGCAGTTGTCTGTCACTGAAAAGCTCTGGTGTTTGTAACTAATTATACTTCCATGAGTTTCCAGAAAGTCTTCTCCAAGAACGCCTTCATAAGGGGTATTAGTCAGGTCGGTAACCAGCATGTCATGTAAGAAAGCCACACCGTGAATAGTAAGTGGGACAGTGCACCAACCATGAATCTTAAGTGCATGCCCCGTTGCACTTCGGATTTGTCTATTGTACGGTCGTATGTCCAAGCAGTGATGAGGAATATGTTTTAGGTCAATCAAGGTTACTCCGGCACCGGTGTCGAGGAAAAATCGCATTGGTGTGTCCAAAATAGTTACAAGAATGAATTTCCCGTAGGTAGGGGCTACCTTCGCCACTACGGGCTCTGGTTCGTCCCTACCTGCGCTACCCCGTTTTTTGGCCGAGTGCACTCTGCCTGCACGTGACCTACCGCTGAGCAGAGAGCACAGGAGCGAGTAGGACATTCACGAAAATGATGCCCTTCCTCATCGCAATTAAAACATTTCCCCGAAAATGGTTTTCCTTTTCGTCGATAAGACGAGGTTGAGCGTACCTGCTGAGTATGCTTTATATTTGCTGGCACTGGAGGTGACTGTCCTAACGGCGGAGAGGCGTCGCGTCGGCAGTGTGCTGACGGCTGGGAAACACCAGAAGTAGGCCGCGCCGCGTAATGGCTGAAGTAAGCGGGGTGAACGACTGCGGGTGTAGGGCGAGCGTGCTGAGTAGCGATGGCTGAAGCGGAACTCAAATTTTGGAAATTGGGAAAGACTGGCGTTGGTGTGTGCGATTGGCCGTATCCGTGTTGAGGTGTTGCGCAATGTGGGTGTTGAGCTAACGGGTATATCTGATTTGCGTAAGTCTGCTGGGATTGTGCCAGATAGTGTGATACAGTAAACTCGTCCCGTATATACTGTTCCTCATCTTTGGCCACCCTCACGGCCTCGGCAAATGAGTTTGGTTTTGCCCTCCTGACTAAAGTTCTCAGCTCTTGCCTAAGCCCTAGGATAAAAATATCCCTTACACGTCTATCGAACTCCGAACCCGTGGGTCCCTCGCTGGGTCGGGACCAGTTCGCGCATTTGACGTGTGACGTGATGTACGCGCTCCACGTACGCTCTCAGCGACTCGTGCGCTCCCTGAGCACAGTTACTCAGTTCGCGCTCGAGGGATGCAATGGAGGGTTTAGTGAAAAAGAATTCGCGAAGGAACGCCTCCATTGCCTGCCAAGATTGCGCGTCTGCCGGATGGTCGCGTAAAAGACGTTTAGCGGTTCCTGAAATGCGGATACGCGCTGCTCGCAGACAGTCAGCGTCAGACCATCCTGCCGAAACTGCCACGGTGTTCATTATAGTAAGAAAGTCCTGAAGGGCTTCCTGGGGTGATTCTTCGTCACCCCCAAACTGAGGTATTAATAGCACGTACTGTAACACTGGGCAGGTTACGGGGAACCTTCCGCCTGTTTGCCCTGCCTGTAGTGCGTGGGAAAACTGCCCTGCGGGTTGGGAGGGGGATTTCGTATCATTTGAAGCACCCATCATATTAACGGCCGGGGCATAGGGGGACGGGGTCGGGTACTGCGCTGGTTGTGATACCCAAGAATCTTGGTGCAATTGCGTCACGTGGGCAGAAGCCGCCGTTTCGCAATTGCAGCAAGGCCGCCTCTCGCCGTCTCTCCGAAAAGGATCGCAGCCCATATTAATTGATACATATGAATCCTGCTGCATGTTGAAAATATATTTTAAAAAAATTAAATAGAACTAATCGAGTGGAAGAAAAACGAATTTTTCTGCACCAAGGACGATGGTAAAAACCGAGAAATGAAAAGAAAAAAAAAAATTGTAGGGGTTCCTTAAGACCCCACCTGACACCAATGTCGCGAGTTGCGGGGGAGAGGGAAGACCCCACAAACTCGTGCAGGAAGAAAAGAGAGAGTATAGTTTAAGTAAATTTATTAACTTACCCGGGCTGCGTGCTTTTTACCTGGGAGCGGGTGGCGTGGCGACTGCTGGCTTCGGCAGGTTGTCGAGTTACAAGAGAGAGGGAGGTGCGAAGTCCTCCCCAATATATAGCCTCGGAACGCTGGCGTCGGCAAATGACAACTGGTCAGTTGCCGACGGCAGCGTGTCGCGAGGGCCGGAATGCCATATCGCGACATTGCAGAGAGTTCCTTCCTTTCAGATATCTTCAACAATCAATTTACCACATTTACGGAATTTGAAGATGAGCGTTCTTTCACTAATATATTGATTTATGCTTTTCGACGTTATAAATAAGAATCTAATCGGAAAAAATAAATAATTAAGAGCATTCATAAGCTTTCACGGATTGGGTCGTGGTCTCTCCTTGCTGCCTGCGACACACCGCGTTTACACTCCAAAGCGGCGAGGCCAATGCAGAGAAGACCATCAAAAGCGCAAAACCACCCACACATTTTCTGACGTTATTTAAATTCGCGTAGGCGTTAACTCTGTGAGCGTCGGCATGACTCGCGTAGAGATCGTGTTCACGACGACAAGGTGCTCTCAGCGGCTCTGTGACGGGAACGGCGGCATAAGAGACCGTTGTCGCAAACGGCGGCGGTAGCGATAGCAGGACCAGTGGTGAGAGGGTGTGGGGGGGGGGGGCGGCGGCGGAGAGCGCCCTTAAACTGGATTTACGGCGTTTTGCGCCGGCGATCCGCCGGTCATTATGTGCTCGCTCGCTGGTCGGCCGGGGGCCAGCCGGCTGCCCGAGAGGATAATCCCGCTGCAGCTCCGCGACCCCCGTTCGTTTCATCTGACGCGGCGCGTGCGGCAGGGGCAGCGGCGCGGGCGCCGGGGGGCGTGGAGATGGCAGTGTGTGTGGAAGGGATGTGGCCAGATGTCAAAATGTGTGGCGAAGTGAGTGCAAAGTGTGTGGCGAAGAGAGTTGAAAGTGTGTGGCGAAGGGAGTGGAAAGTGTGTGGCGAAGGGAGTGGAAAGTGTGTGGCAAAGGGAGTGGAAAGTGTGTGGCGAAGGGAGTGGAAAGTGTGTGGCGAAGGGAGTGGAAAGTGTGTGGCGAAGGGAGTGGAAAGTGTGTGGCGAAGGGAGTGGAAAGTGTGTGGCGAAGGGAGTGCAAAGTGTGTGGCGAAGGGAGTGCAAAGTGTGTGGCGAAGGGAGTGCAAAGTGTGTGGCGAAGGGAGTGGAAAGTGTGTGGCGAAGGGAGTGGAAAGTGTGTGGCTAAGGGAGTGGAAAGTGTTTGGCGAAGGGAGTGGAAAGTGTGTGGCGAAGGGAGTGGAAAGTGTGTGGCGAAGGGAGTGGAAAGTGTGTGGCGAAGGGAGTGGAAAGTGTGTGGCGAAAGGAGTGGAAAGTGTGTGGCGAAAGGAGTGGAAAGTGTGTGGCGAAGGGAGTGGAAAGTGTGTGGCGAATGGAGTGGAAAGTGTGTGGCGAAGGGAGTGGAAAGTGTGTGGCGAAGGGAGTGGAAAGTGTGTGGCGAAGGGAGTGCAAAGTGTGTGGCGAAGGGAGTGGAAAGTGTGTGGCGAAGGGAGTGGAAAGTGTGTGGCGAAGGGAGTGGAAAGTGTGTGGCGAAGGGAGTGGAAAGTGTGTGGCGAAGGGAGTGGAAAGTATGTGGCGAAGGGAGTGGAAAGTGTGTGGCGAAGGGAGTGGGAAGTATGTGGCGAAGGGAGTGGAAAGTGTGTGGCGAAGGGAGTGGAAAGTGTGTGGCGAAGGGAGTGGAAAGTGTGTGGCGAAGGGAGTGGAAAGGGTGTGGCGAAGGGAGTGGAAAGTGTGTGGCGAAGGGAGTGGAAAGTGTGTGGCGAAGGGAGTGGAAAGTGTGTGGCGAAGGGAGTGGAAAGTGTGTGGCGAAGGGAGTGAAAAGTGTGTGGCGAAGGGAGTGAAAAGTGTGTGGCGAAGGGAGTGGAAAGTGTGTGGCGAAGGGAGTGGAAAGTGTGTGGCGAAGGGAGTGGAAAGTGTGTGGCGAAGGGAGTGGAAAGTGTGTGGCGAAGGGAGTGGAAAGTGTTTGGCGAAGGGAGTGGAAAGTGTGTGGCGAAGGGAGTGGAAAGTGTGTGGCGAAGGGAGTGGAAAGTGTGTGGCGAAGGGAGTGAAAAGTGTGTGGCGAAGGGAGTGGAAAGTGTGTGGCGAAGGGAGTGGAAAGTGTGTGGCGAAGGGAGTGGAAAGTGTGTGGCGAAGGGAGTGGAAAGTGTGTGGCGAAGGGAGTGGAAAGTGTGTGGCGAAGGGAGTGGAAAGTGTGTGGCGAAGGGAGTGGAAAGTGTGTGGCGAAGTGAGTGGAAAGTGTGTGGCGAAGGGAGTGGAAAGTGTGTGGCGAAGGGAGTGGAAAGTGTGTGGCGAAGGGAGTGGAAAATGTGTGGCGAAGGGAGTGGAAAGTGTGTGGCGAAGGGAGTGGAAAGTGTGTGGCGAAGGGAGTGGAAAGTGTGTGGCGAAGGGAGTGGAAAGTGTGTGGCGAAGGGAGTGGAAAGTGTGTGGCGAAGGGAGTGGAAAGTGTGTGGCGAAGGGAGTGGAAAGTGTGTGGCGAAGGGAGTGGAAAGTGTGTGGCGAAGGGAGTGGAAAGTGTGTGGCGAAGGGAGTGGAAAGTGTGTGGCGAAGGGAGTGGAAAGTGTGTGGCGAAGGGAGTGGAAAGTGTGTGGCGAAGGGAGTGGAAAGTGTGTGGCGAAGGGAGTGGAAAGTGTGTGGCGAAGGGAGTGGAAAGTGTGTGGCGAAGGGAGTGGAAAGTGTGTGGCGAAGGGAGTGGAAAGTGTGTGGCGAAGGGAGTGGAAAGTGTGTGGCGAAGGGAGTGGAAAGTGTGTGGCGAAGGGAGTGGAAAGTGTGTGGCGAAGGGAGTGGAAAGTGTGTGGCGAAGGGAGTGGAAAGTGTGTGGCGAAGGGAGTGGAAAGTGTGTGGCGAAGGGAGTGCAAAGTGTGTGGCGAAGGGAGTGCAAAGTGTGAGGCGAAGGGAGTGCAAAGTGTGTGGCGAAGGGAGTGCAAAGTGTGTGGCGAAGGGAGTGCAAAGTGTGTGTCGAAGGGAGTGCAAAGTGTGTGGCGAAGGGAGTGGAAAGTGTGTGGCGAAGGGAGTGGAAAGTGTGTGGCAAAGGGAGTGGAAAGTGTGTGGCGAAGGGAGTGGAAAGTGTGTGGCGAAGGGAGTGGAAAGTGTGTGGCGAAGGGAGTGGAAAGTGTGTGGCGAAGGGAGTGGAAAGTGTGTGGCGAAGGGAGTGGAAAGTGTGTGGCGAAGGGAGTGGAAAGTGTGTGGCGAAGGGAGTGGAAAGTGTGTGGCGAAGGGAGTGGAAAGTGTGTGGCGAAGGGAGTGGAAAGTATGTGGCGAAGGGAGTGGAAAGTGTGTGGCGAAGGGAGTGGAAAGTGTGTGGCGAAGGGAGTGGAAAGTGTGTGGCGAAGGGAGTGGAAAGTGTGTGGCGAAGGGAGTGGAAAGTGTGTGGCGAAGGGAGTGGAAAGTGTGTGGCGAAGGGAGTGGAAAGTGTGTGGCGAAGGAAGTGGAAAGTGTGTGGCGAAGGGAGTGGAAAGTGTGTGGCGAAGGGAGTGGAAAGTGTGTGGCGAAGGGAGTGCAAAGTGTGTGGCGAAGGGAGTGCAAAGTGTGTGGCGAAGGGAGTGCAAAGTGTGTGGCGAAGGGAGTGCAAAGTGTGTGGCGAAGGGAGTGCAAAGTGTGTGGCGAAGGGAGTGCAAAGTGTGTGGCGAAGGGAATGGAAAGTGTGTGGCGAAGGGAGTGGAAAGTGTGTGGCGAAGTGAGTTGAAAGTGTGTGGCGAAGTGAGTTGAAAGTGTGTGGCGAAGTGAGTTGAAAGTGTGTGGCGAAGTGAGTTGAAAGTGTGTGGCGAAGTGAGTTGAAAGTGTGTGGCGAAGGGAGTTGAAAGTGTGTGGCGAAGGGAGTGGAAAGTGTGTGGCGAAGGGAGTGGAAAGTGTGTGGCGAAGGGAGTGGAAAGTGTGTGGCGAAGGGAGTGGAAAGTGTGTGGCGAAGGGAGTGGAAAGTGTGTGGCGAAGGGAGTGGAAAGTGTGTGGCGAAGGGAGTGGAAAGTGTGTGGCGAAGGGAGTGGAAAGTGTGTGGCGAAGGGAGTGGAAAGTGTGTGGCGAAGGGAGTGGAAAGTGTGTGGCGAAGGGAGTGGAAAGTGTGTGGCGAAGGGAGTGGAAAGTGTGTGGCGAAGGGAGTGGAAAGTGTGTGGCGAAGGGAGTGGAAAGTGTGTGGCGAAGGGAGTGGAAAGTGTGTGGCGAAGGGAGTGGAAAGTGTGTGGCGAAGGGAGTGGAAAGTGTGTGGCGAAGGGAGTGGAAAGTGTGTGGCGAAGGGAGTGGAAAGTGTGTGGCGAAGGGAGTGGAAAGTGTGTGGCGAAGGGAGTGGAAAGTGTGTGGCGAAGGGAGTGGAAAGTGTGTGGCGAAGGGAGTGGAAAGTGTGTGGCGAAGGGAGTGGAAAGTGTGTGGCGAAGGGAGTGGAAAGTGTGTGGCGAAGGGAGTGGAAAGTGTGTGGCGAAGGGAGTGGAAAGTGTGTGGCGAAGGGAGTGGAAAGTGTGTGGCGAAGGGAGTGGAAAGTGTGTGGCGAAGGGAGTGGAAAGTGTGTGGCGAAGGGAGTGGAAAGTGTGTGGCGAAGGGAGTGGAAAGTGTGTGGCGAAGGGAGTGGAAATTGTGTGGCGAAGGGAGTGGAAATTGTGTGGCGAAGGGAGTGGAAAGTGTGTGGCGAAGGGAGTTGAAAGTGTGTGGCGAAGGGAGTTGAAAGTGTGTGGCGAAGGGAGTTGAAAGTGTGTGGCGAAGGGAGTTGAAAGTGTGTGGCGAAGGGAGTTGAAAGTGTGTGGCGAAGGGAGTTGAAATTGTGTGGCGAAGTGAGTTTAAAGTGTGTGGCGAAGTGAGTTGAAAGTGTGTGGCGAAGTGAGTTGAAAGTGTGTGGCGAAGTGAGTTGAAAGTGTGTGGCGAAGTGAGTTGAAAGTGTGTGGCGAAGTGAGTTGAAAGTGTGTGGCGAAGTGAGTTGAAAGTGTGTGGCGAAGTGAGTTGAAAGTGTGTGGCGAAGTGAGTTGAAAGTGTGTGGCGAAGGGAGTTGAAAGTGTGTGGCGAAGGGAGTGGAAAGTGTGTGGCGAAGGGAGTGGAAAGTGTGTGGCGAAGGGAGTGGAAAGTGTGTGGCGAAGGGAGTGGAAAGTGTGTGGCGAAGGGAGTGGAAAGTGTGTGGCGAAGGGAGTGGAAAGTGTGTGGCGAAGGGAGTGGAAAGTGTGTGGCGAAGGGAGTGGAAAGTGTGTGGCGAAGGGAGTGGAAAGTGTGTGGCGAACGGAGTGGAAAGTGTGTGGCGAAGGGAGTGCAAAGTGTGTGCCGAAGGGAGTGCAAAGTGTGTGGCGAAGGGAGTGCAAAGTGTGTGGCGAAGGGAGTGCAAAGTGTGTGGCGAAGGGAGTTGAAAGTGTGCGGCGAAGGGAGTTGAAAGTGTGCGGCGAAGGGAGTGGAAAGTGTGCGGCGAAGGGAGTGGAAAGTGTGCGGCGAAGGGAGTGGAAAGTATGCGGCGAAGGGAGTGGAAAGTGTGTGGCGAAGGGAGTGGAAAGTGTGTGGCGAAGGGAGTGGAAAGTGTGTGGCGAAGGGAGTGGAAAGTGTGTGGCGAAGGGAGTGCAAAGTGTGTGGCGAAGGGAGTGCAAAGTGTGTGGCGAAGGAAGTGCAAAGTGTGTGGGGAAGGGAGTGCAAAGTGTTTGGCGAAGTGAGTGCAAAGTGTTTGGCGAAGTGAGTGCAAAGTGTTTGGCGAAGTGAGTGCAAAGTGTTTGGCGAAGTGAGTGCAAAGTGTTTGGCGAAGTGAGTGCAGAGCGTGTGGCAAAGCGTGTGGCAGAGCGTGTGGCAGAGCGTGTGGCAGAGCGTGTGGAAAAGCGTGTGGAAAAGCGTGTGGAAAAGCGTGTGGCGAAGGGCGTGGCGATGGGTGCAGGGAAGCGTGCGGCAAAGCACGTGGCGTGTGCGGCGGGGTGTGCCCTGTCGCTGGCTGCCGCGCGTCCGCCGCCGCGCTGTGCCTCCCCTCCCCGGCTTCCAATTTCATTAAGATGCGCGTGGGTGCGGGCGGACGGCGGGCGGACGGCGGGCGGACGGCGGGCAGCCGCTGACGGACGAGTGGGATGAATGGGCGGCTGCCGCGCTGCGAGCCGTCTCCGCTACTCTCGTGCTCTCCGCTTGAGAATGGCTGCGTCCTACCAGAGCGCTGGCCGGCACTCAGTGGCATGGACAGCTCTTGTGAAATGCCGGAAATTTACTCTTGTAGCAGAGTCATGTAAACTGATGCAGACGGTTGTAAACGGTGGAGATATTAATGCGTAGAAACTATGCAATACGAGGTTTCAGTATCCTTCATGGCCTGGCGGGCTAGTCTCCGTTCCGGCGCAACGCTTAAAGTGCGGTAACGCATGTCTTCGTGCAATACTCTGCGATTGAGTTGAAGATGTACACCAGGAAGAGTATAATTGTGCACGTATTTGTGAAATTGCGCATCTGCTCGGTCTTCGATGAATTTGTTTCGTTTACCCTGCGTAGGATTCTGTTGTATCGTTTATTTCAGGAAACGTTACCCGAACATATTCCAGTTAATCTTCCATAAAATCTTTAATCTAGTATAGGTTTCGCAATTCAAATTCTCTGGTACATCAGCGTCGTTTTTCTAATATTGTTTCCACACAATCAAAAAGTTAGGTCAGCAGAGACTTTTCGTTGTTTTTTTAAGATGTTGGGAGAGGGAAAGAGAGAGAGAGAGAGAGAGAGAGAGAGAGAGAGAGAGAGAGAGAGAGAGAGAGAGATTTTCAATTTTCCCAACTTATGGGGGCTAGAGTGTATTTAAGGAGAGACTGTGCGCAGGGCCAAACGGTGGAAATCTCGACGAGAAAAGTGCGACTATACGTGACGGAAAGATAGTTGTATGCGGAAGAGAGGGGGAAATTGAACGGCGCGAAGGCTAGAAGCAGGGAAATTGGCGGAAGATACCGGAGGATGCCAGAGGATGACGTATAATGATGTAGAATGGCAATGAATGGGCGACGATTATGGTAAATGTAGTAGTATGTCGAGGATGGCCGAAGAAGGTGAGAGATTACGAACAATGAGGCAGTATGACGTGGGATGGCGAGTAATGGTGGGGAAGATACGGGTTAAAGAAAGATGGCGGAGAAGAGTGAAAAAGAGAGAGTTATCAGTTGGGAAGGGAGGGGGGTATGCTTGAGGGGAGGGGAAGGCTCCGGAACCCGCCCGAGAGGCGGATCTGGTGCCTTTTAGCGTAGGGTGGGAAGGGGTGGGGGACTTCCGGCGGAGGGCGCCAGGGAAGAGGGCGCCGGCGGAGCATGTCAAAGGCCAAGAAAAGAGAGAGAGATGGGTGATGAGTGCAGCGGGTCACGAAAACCTCACAAGACAGCAAAAGTGAGTTTTGTTATTTTGTAATAGGAAAGAAGGAAGTAAAACTGTAACAATATGCATTAGGTTTTGCAGATCGAGATATTAATTCCGACCGAGACACGCCCCCAGACTCGACGGTTGTGAATTTCCGACACTAATTAATACGAAATATGTCACCACTAAAGTTGAGAATTCCAAAAGTCAGCTGCTCTCGTCAGTTGCTGCGAGGTTTTCTATAATAATTTCTAGGCAATTAACGGAGGAAGCGCTTGATTAATCTCATATAGACTAGACTAGACTAGTTATCTATGCTACCAAAGACAAGGCTGAGGAGTCAACATAATATTTTCATTGTCACCAACTTTTGAGGATCTAGTAACATTCTGTCAGTTCTTGGGCGTGAAACAAAAGCTCGAATGGGATTTCATCGTTATAGAAAGACTGTATAAGAAGAAGGGAGAGTGGACGGCTGAATTCAGAAAGTGAGAGAGGTGGTGGGAGAGAAGAATTCTGATAAGAGGTAGTAGGAAAGGTGGCCAATAATTTTTCACACGCATGAAAAGGAAAACAAGTTAAAATATTACAGATTAAATATTGAATATAATTAACATAAAATTATAATTTATCATCCCAATACTGCCTTAATTTTTTTTGTAGTGGGAAAAAGAAATTTGAAGTACACGTATTTAGAAATATGGGTACCTATTGATAAGCTACTGGGCAGTTACCAACTAAACTGCAAATAGGTAAGATATCAATGTATTATTTCCTCCACTTATGGGCAATAAAAAACCAAACAACGTAGTATGTGATTCGATATCTTCAGACATGTAAAGACTCCGTTATTTAGTGAACTATTTTAGTATATTACAATGACGTTTAGTCGCCAATGCAATTTTGAATTAAATTATACATATTTTTTGAATTAGAACACTGCCTGAAAGTTTTGCAGTTACGTTTGTACCATTTTCCTTTTCATTTTCTATTTGATATTTTAGCTACAGCTGGGAAGAGAAATAAATAGAATTTATTATAATTAACAGAGAGAACGAAAGAGGGAGAGAGAGGGGGAGAGAGAGAGAGGGAGAAAGAGTTACGGAAAAAGAGAGACAGACCAAATGAAAAGCGAATTTATATGAGCTTATGATGGAATCACTTTTGACAAAAGGGACTTTTCCAAATATATGAAAGTTGTTAATACAAAATATAATTTCACGCAGACCCTCTTCAAAGTATGAGTAAATTAATATAATATGTTTATTACTGCAAGGAAACTTGAAGAAAATTAATATGCCAATTAATGATTTTTTGTGTATCTAAATGTATTCCAATCAATATATAGGAACCCCGAACAAAATAATGAACACAATCATTAATGACAAAAGAATTGTTAATAAGCCAACAACAAATGTCGTAAAAGAGGAAACCGAAACACAAAGTTATATTGAAAGGAATCCCATGCATAATAAATTAGGGATACTCATGAAAGTTTAAATGAAAAGAGATTTAACATTCTCTTTGAGCTTACATCCTTTTGTCTAGCGTTTGCTAATAAGGACATTCAATTGCAACTGGAAACCCGGAAATAATGAAGTCAAGTACTTTGTCCTTTGTTTTTTTACGAATTAAAGGAATATTTTCTATCTTCGTACACGTCACAATTATGAAATCAAAGCCGTTACAAAAAATTGACAAATTCAAAGCATTAAAACCCAGGCCGGTACCGAAACCATTACAGTTTCAGTTGCAAGAGCGAAACCGTTAACTTTTCATTAGGAATATTGCAGGAACCGTAACGGAAACTGTTTCGGTACCCGTTTAGGTTTATAAACTATACTCTTGCGAAAGGTTTCCCCACGTAGTCAATCCAATACACATACACAAATACACCCAGCGAGGCACCGCTCTAGCCTGGCTCCCGACCTGAGTGTGGGAGTGTGGCAAATATAAGT
Source organism: Gryllus longicercus (assembly GCA_038098605.1). Classification (NCBI taxonomy): domain Eukaryota; kingdom Metazoa; phylum Arthropoda; class Insecta; order Orthoptera; family Gryllidae; genus Gryllus; species Gryllus longicercus. The sequence continues at coordinate 223,999 of JAZDUA010000836.1, read as the reverse complement.
GTACGTGCGTAAGGAGATAGAATATGACGAAAACAAGAAAGGAGAGAACGTGCGCGACCGCTGAGTCGTTCCTTAGGGAACTGCCCTTGAATTAGTCTGGCACAGATGGGAGAAACTACAAAAAATACGGCGGCGGCGATGGTGTGACGGTTAGCGTACCGGACTGTTATACCCAAGCTCGCGGGTTCAAACCCGATCGTAGCCGTGGATTTTTAGGGCGACAAAATCCTTCATACGCCTTTCTTCGGAGGGGAAGTAAACCCGGCTGTCCCATGTTCGTAGATTTACTTGCATGTAAAAGATCCTCAAGCCTAAATGACGCCTCTGAGCTAAATTCAAATCGCCTGTTTCTCGCCCAAGAAATACCTCCTTTCTCTGCTAGTTGATGAAAGGAGCGTAGCGAAATTTGCGTGGTCAGACGGAAGAGCGGGCCTGATGGCCCGAGTCTCGCCACGTAAAATAAGGCAAATTCAATTCAATTAAAAAAAATACCGATCAGAGCAGTCGGCTGCTAGTATTCTCCTCCACACGGCGACAAATTCGACTTAGGAATGTAGCTAGTGGTTCCCGATCAAGTCGATGCACAGTCAGCCGAGGAAGTACATCAACTCCCGGAAAGGGATACATTTATTTTTTATCCGCGTACATACCAACTGGGACCACGCGTGCATCCTGCTTCTGCAAGTTGAAGTACCTTTCGGGGGAAGGGGCTGCATTTTAGGTAATTTTACATTTTTATCCCCCAAGATTGTTAGCCCTGAAGGTATGGGCAATGAAGGTATGGGTGAGGGATGAAAGTACGGCACACACTTATAGACATACACAAATACACTCACGCCCGAGGCGGGACTCTAACCCGCGGTCTTCTGGTCCGAGACCCCGCTACTTTTCTTTCCTACAGCATCACTGCGCTACTTGTATGACCGGCAAGTAAATTTATTGTTGAAATAAAAACTATAAGATTTAGAATTATGAGGATATTTAAGGAAACGTACAGACTTATATCGATATATGAACGCTAAGAGGAGGCCACCTGCCCTGGAATAATACTGCGTGTTGTTTCGTACTTCTTTTAGTTTTTATACGTATGTCTCTGATTTTATTTATAGATTTATTATTTATGGAACTCATATGAAGATACTTTTGAATCTGGACTATGAGTGAAACGGGAGTATCTTATGACTTTCAAAATGCAGCACGCTTATGAATTAGAAAATTGTCATTGTAAAGTGTAAATGGAGCAGTGTATTGGAGCAGTTTTGCTTACGAATAATAGGCGAGTTTTTATTGAATTTTTCTTTCTCTTGAAAATAGTAGTTAAAATAACTCGAAGTATTTTACACAAGTTCGAAGAATTGGTGGTATGATTAGGGGTCACGGATATATAATTTAACAGTGAAGGTTTTTTGTTTTTGTTTGTAATTTTTTTGCAGTGCCGGACATATATAATATTATTTTGTACATTGTAAAAGGCAAGAAAGTGAACGTGCTTTTTGCAGAGAATGATCAGGTAACATTTTAGAATTATATAACTTTAATAATTCTTATGACTTGGTATTTCTACGCTTCACTGACTGGCAGATGAATCTGATGCCCTGACCCAGCAAACCAAAAATATAATTGTGTTCGGATATGGGGATCATACCATGTTTTCTATATATTTTTATGGTCGCTAGATAAGAATCCGGTGTCCATTTCAGTCCATCATATTTTAACATATCTTCAAATATAAAAATACATATATATATATATATATATATATATATATATATATATATATATATATATATATATAACCGAGAGGTCAGACCTTGTTACCCATATGTTTTTGGGGTCACAGAAACCAAAGAAACCAAATCCCAAGTTCATTTAACTTCATCACATATTCTTCACATGACGTAAAAAAATAAAAACATGTGTTTGCTTGGAGAGAATGCTAGTGATTTGGCGCCAACGATATAGGCAATCTGCCATACAACAGCGTGAGTGTTATCCCGCCAGGGGCCGATGTCACCTTCTCTGTCAGTTATAATTAATCTGAATAAAAATATGTGATGAACTTAAATGGACTTCAGATTCGGTTTCCGCGGTCACAAAAACATCTCGTATGGGCTGACTCTCGGATAGAAATATGTAATTTTTTATATTTTTGAGGTTATATCCAAAACCAGATGTGATGGAGTAAAATGGACACCGGATTCGGATTAGCGACCCCAAAAACATGGTCTGATTCCTAAACACAAACACAATTTGTTTTGTGTGGTTGTCTTATCTATTCCTGTATTATTTGTCAATTTAAATTAGGTTTCAAGCAAAAAGAGAGAAATAATATATTTCTCACTGCTAAGATCAATATTCCGACCATAGTGGTCAAATGTGCTCCGCTGACTGTGAAGGTGACAGATGGATGCCTCTGACGTCATAAATCCGGACAGGATGAATGTATTGTTTGTAAGAGGAAGTGGAACGTACGTCTCACAGTGTGGGAAGGACAAATGTTACAATATGTTGACACATTTAATACTAACTGAAAACTCTTTAAATTGCACTCCATCTCCTTTAAACTTTGTCGAAGCAGCCTATACTTGTGAAAACTTTTGTCCAGCTTGAGCCTTGACCGCAGCTCGTCAGTTGTGGCAAACTAAAGCTTCATCTTTAATGCAATATGCAAATATGGTATTAAAATTTTCAATATCGAGCCCTGGAATAACATATATTTGACCCGTCCGAGTAATGAATTTTGATCCGACATGTGTCGGGACGTACATATTGACGCTAACATTAATTTTCTTCTTTCTAGGTGAGATATCATGCAGCCTGGCAGCGCGCGGGGCGGTGTTGGTTGGTGAGTGTTACCGATGGCTGACGCATAGGAATAAAGGAAATCTGTTTTATGACGTATTACTATCTTCTCATTATAGTTTAGAGAAGAAAATTTGAAAAGAAATGAAGCTTCCAACACATGCGCCACACTCAGTGAGTTCGCAATTTCAGTTTTCTTGAACACAAGGAAGCCATCATGTATATACGATTTCCTCCGTCTTTCGTTTCAATATTTATGTTTCTAATTGTAATAATTAAAAATATCGTAAAATAGTCAATTAACGTTTGGAGAGCTTTGGTTTCAAGTGCAAACTGCCATTTTGCAGACGTTTATTACTGCGTTTTTTAATCCGATGTATTTTCGAACGAAGTGATTTGACAAAATTGCATTTTTTGTCCTTATTAGATAACAGCAAACCTATTTGTACTAGATCGCCGCATTCTGCGGGGAAAAAAAAAAGAAACAACCGACCGCGACCGACCGCCGATCTGCTGTTTAGTAGTGGACGCGCGAGCTCTTTCTGCAGTCGGTTGCCTCCGATCGATCGCCGATCACCGATCACCGATCACCGATCAGTCTCGCTCCCTTCTCTGCGATCGCACCGGAAACTCGTACCTCGAGCAACATTATCCTGCCTGAATGAACGCGATTGCGAATACAGCCCATTGTGGCGTTGGAAGAGGGCTACTTAGTTTATTTAATTAAACATGATGAAAGTCAATTACATTTCTCCCTTTACGACTACTACCTCTATCTTTTATTGGCCTCTTTAAGATGAGATAAAGCCCTACATATTCTATTGAATTAGTATATGTTATAATTTCCTCGCTTATTATTATACTTCATTCATACAAATATGATTTTAAAGTAATGTATCAAACTGAAACATCAATAGTTTACGTTCTTAAACAGTATATTGCTGTGTTATGTGCGTTTTCATTCATATGATCACAGACTCTTTCCAGATCTTCCTCACAGTTGTAATTTTCTAATTTCTTGCGATCCTTCATCCTTTACTAAATTTCTAGATTTAAAGTTTAGAAACCAAAGAAAATTTGTCGGTACTCCATTGGACATATGTTAGTATATAGAATTTTATGTGAAGATTGGTTGAGGAAATGAGATATTGACTGCAACAATATGTTTTAGCAAGTATCATTTCCTGGTTTGAAAACGTTCTAACCTTTGAAATGTATTAGCATTAAAAAATGTTTACAGGTTATTGATGGAATAAAAGTAATTTATAATATTTTGCAAACAAAGAAGCGATACCGTGTATAATATTTGATTAACGATTTCGGCAGCAAATTTTGTTTTATCCAGAAGTTGCTTTCGTTTCGTTTGTAATTAACTTTATATTCAGACTCGACAATATTGCTGTGGTGTGAAGAGATGATAATAAATGCCATTGTTTCGATTCATTTTTCTTCCGAGGTCACATTTGTTCTCAATGAGATAACTCACTGATAAAATTTAAAAGAACGCAAGGGAAAAGAAAAGCGTTAACTGATGACCTGGTTTATTTTAACTTTTTGTTACATTTGTGCGTGTTGTTTTCACAAACTTATCTTAGCGAATTATCTCCAGAAGCGCAAATGTTTTTCGTTCTTAAGATATTTTTGGAAAGGGCAATGTAAATGCAAATGAAAAGAGAAAAGGACTTCTGCATCAACTTTTTCATTTGCAAATCCCTGAGAAGATTGCAATGGAAAGCTTTCTTGGAAAGTTTCATCAAAGAGAAACAAGACGGTTGAGGCGAAGTGGTGATTAGAAACAGACATGAGATGTCTCGCTTTGGATATTACGTGTGGAAAGTTTGTGCAAGAAGGTACTTCGGATTAAAGGAAACTACGGGATCCACTCACACTAGGATAATTAAAGCTGCTTGCGACATTTGAAGCCGTGTCGGGGCGCCTGGGATTGAATTCAAGTCTGGTTGGAGATATCTGCATTCTAATTTTAAGTTTTGTGGACACTGATGTTTTTTTTCTATATTAAAATGCGTTTGCTTCAGATTTGAAAGGAATGTTTATATTGAGCATGACTTTATCTATATTTAATTTTTCAATTTCGTGCCCAATACACTTACTTTATTTTTTTAATTGGTTATATTAACGCAAATGATAATCAGGTTCTAAAAATATTAAACATACTTGTAATATATTGCATTTTTTAGCAAACATCTTTACGCTACTTCATCTACATGTTTCTTTTCGTGTTTTCTCCCTTTCATTGGATTAAATTGTAGCAAATACTGTGTCAAAAGAAAAAAAGGCTAAAATGAAGAAGAGGACGAGACATGTGACTTGATGAGTTATGTAGTGCAAACATCTTTTCTTTTAACATCGCGTCCTTTTAAACGACCATCATTCCACGACACACGAATAAGCAAACTTCAGCGCAATTAAATTATCTTCGCTACTGAGTGCGTCACTCGTCTTGGTCAGCTCCGGTTGGCAAAACAAGTGACGAGTGACACAATATTGTAAACTTACGTCGTAACAACTGGATATAGTAATCGTTGTGTTAAGTACGTGTTGTTTTTAGTGCTTCCAAATTGAAAAACTCACTCTATTCTATTTCATCAGTGTGATATATTGAATAACAACACAACAGTAATAATAATAATAATAATAATAATAATAATAATAATAATAATAATAATGCAAATACTAACAAATAATAACTACAAGGTCAACCATTAAATCTCGTTCGCAATATTTACCTGTTTACTCTTTTTATTGTACAAACACAAATAGAATCAAACAAATGCTCATTGTAAACACACAACACAGTAAAATGTTCATTGTCATAATAATACGAGTACATCGAAGGTCGTTGCGCTTCTGTAAACGGAATAAAAACAAGGTGTAGATCTTTCCTCGTCATAGCTCTTTATTATCATAAAACAATAAAATTCCAGGCGTTTGTCACTTGGTCACTTTTATTTGAAGTCGCAGGAAGATTAATTTACAATAACTCATCGACTAACCTGCGATATGTTGTATTTACTTAACAGCGTACAAAACAGGAGCTGATGTACATTTTACAAACAATGCCACATGCATAAACAAGACATAATATTTTATTGCAATGCAGCTGCGTCCGGTGACGTCTTCTCGCAGCTGAAATAAACAAAATCGCGACCATTTACGCCACGTTATTAAGGTTGACATACGATAAATACTGACTTGTAAGCTTACGACATCAGATAAATTGAGCCGTAGGTTTTGTTTTAGGCATACGTGGCTACAATAATTTCACGATGGAACGTCCTTTCTTGCCTTGTGCCGAGTTTTACGTTCAGTCTGAGTATCCCGCTCCATCAGCCCTGCCCGTTTGCTCGCTCAGCCCCGCTCCCTTGATCCTTCCGGCCCGCTCGCTCCTCCTCGACACACTCGTTTGCTCGCTTAGCCTCACCCCACTCGCTTTCTCGCTCCGCCCTGCTCGCTCCGAGCCCCGGCCCGTTCCGAGCCCCTCCCCTCCCCTCCCCGCCCCACTCGCTTGCTCGCTCCGTCCCTCTCGCTTGCTCGCGCGCCCCGCCCGCCCCGCCCGCACGCCCCGCACGCCCCGCCCGCCCCGCCCGCACGCCCCGCCCGCCCCCCGCCCGCCCCGCCCGCTCGCCCCGCTCGCCCCGCTCGCCCCGCTCGCCCCGCTCGCCCCGCTCGCCCCGCTCGCCCCGCTCGCCCCGCTCGCCCCGCTCGCCCCGCTCGCCCCGCTCGCCCCGCTCGCCCCGCTCGCCCCGCTCGCCCCGCTCGCCCCGCTCGCCCCGCTCGCCCCGCTCGCCCCGCTCGCCCCGCTCGCCCCGCTCGCCCCGCTCGCCCCGCTCGCCCCGCTCGCCCCGCTCGCCCCGCTCGCCCCGCTCGCCCCGCTCGCCCCGCTCGCCCCGCTCGCCCCGACCTGCTCGCTTGCTCGCTCGCTTCCTCGCTAGTCTTGCCGCTCTCGTTGCTCGCTCAGCTCCGCTCCGCCCGCTTTCTCGCCCCGCCCCGCTCGCAAGCTTGCTCCACCCCGCTCGCTCGCTCCGACCCGTTCGCTTCACCTCGCATCGCGCCGAGCAGTTGCGTTCGGGGAAATATTATGGTTGGCAGGCACCACCGTCGCCGCCGTGGCATTCAGCTTGGATCCGGCGGCGGCCTGTTGCGGATGGACTGGGTCCGCGACCGCAGGCAAGGCGAATGGCCTCGAAGGTCTGGCGGAGAGTGTAGGATTGTGGAATTGACGGGAAGAAAAAGGGAGGGGGAAGGTCATTCAAAATGTGTTTGCCTGAAACATTACGTACAAAATTTCAAATAAAAACGTTTTCACCTGATATCACCCTGTAGAAAAATAGATTTGGCTGTTGATATTCGAGACTTGCACGCCCACTCATACATTCCGGGTGTTTTGAGATTTTGTGATCATGGGATGTGTCATATTGGGAATTTCATTTCATCTCTTCATGCGATTGGGTGGTGCAGCAAGAATGGGAGTAGCGTAAACTCGGGTATCCGTTGTCTCGGCGTGCTCGGAAGAAAAAGCCAATCAATTGGAATGTCACTTTAACAAATGCTGGCTTGATAATGAAAAGGAAGTCAACTTATACACTGGATGCTCCGTTATCTGCCAGAAAACGAACAATCAGAGCAGTCCGTTGCGCCTAAACCTGTCTAAAATAAGAGAAATCTTTACAGTACATAAATGGCCACCCCGACGGTCGCGTGTTTTCGAGGCTAGCGAGATATCTAGAATGAATTCAACCGCTGTCTGGAGGAAAATTCTAGCGGCCGGCTGCTCTGATCGGATTTACGTAGTTTCTCCTAGCAACGCCAGGCGAATAGCGATGCAGTACCCTAACAAACGGACCACGGACCGTGCGAGATCTTTCCTTCCTCTTCCTCGTCCTATCATCTCTCCGTACATGCACACACACATGTACTAAACTACCACACTTTTCGGGAGTTTAGAACTTGTCCCGACTGGTTTCGTGCCCAGCAGGGGTAGATATGTGGAGAGTGAAATTACCCACAAGACAACGTCTAGGTTGGTGCTGGATTTGACCATTTAGTGGGGGAGTACCGCCGCCACCTCTCGAGGTTAAACATTCATTATACTAACCGCACCAATGTCCATAGCAGATGGCGTGCCCGGAAGCATGCGCCAATCAATTGGAATGTCACTTCAACAAGTTTTGTCTTGGTAATGAAAAGGAAGGCAACTTATATACTAGATGCTTCTGAGAAATGGTAAGCTGGTAGAAGACAAGAAAAAAAGTAAAGGTGAAAGAAAATCGAAAATGGGCTTATTCAGAACCAGGAACGTGAGGATTGAAAATAACCTGAAACGTTTTCAAATGGAAAACGTTCTGCTAAGCTTTCAAATGTAAACTCAGATGTTGGAAAGAAGAAGGACAAACACTTAAAATAGCTCCATTAACTCTAGAAAAATACACTCAATGAGTGTTAAATTACTTACCACGAATAAGGAGCCATCAATAAATAGTCATTAATGAGTTTTTCCGTCAGTTTGATATCGCTAGTACTGATATTTGTACATGCAATGATTGCATTGATACATGATTTGTACACGCATTGATAATGTACCGTTATTTCCGACATACTCATATACCTGCGAATATTAGTCGATATACATTCCGCTGCGTAATACTTGTTTTGAAGGGCGTTTTTTGATCGATTCGAGTTACAATGTGGTAGAAAGGCAAGAGATGTAAACTGCTGTATCAATGGATAGTCGTTCTCCTGTGATTAAATGTTGGAAATGAAAATGTGCTGGCTAGACTGAAAGAGAAAAATGTTTTATTTTAGTATAAATCAGACCACCAAATACTTGAATATGATGTTTGTTGCTAAGACTCAAAATGACGCGCGTAATTCTTATTGTATTCGAATGTATTGATACAAATGCTTTCAAAAACTTTAGATTCCATTTTACACATTGAAGTTTCTTAATTCATTAAAATAGAAAATAATATTCTATTGCCATTTTTAATATTGTCACTTGCGCATCAAGAAATTATGCATAAGTGAAATGTGTAATTTTAATAAATAATAATTGTCCATGCCGTAATATTTGTCTATATTACACCACGGGTTAAAATAAGTGATGTTTGAAAATAATTAAATTGTGCTTTATCAGAAAGTCATATGATTGATTTTGTGATATTTCGATACGTTCGAATTCGAAAAAACAAAACCGTTTATGAATAGTATATTTTTGAAACTTGAATAGCGTTTGGGTAAGTTAAGATAAGTTTGAATTTATGAATTTTAGAGGATTCACTGTAACGAACCGATAATGTTTTCTGAAAAAAGGGAATAATATTCACTCGGGACACCCGATCCGATCGGCCTTCACCAGATTGCAATAAACTTTGAAACGAAAAAAAAAATTCCTGGCATAACATATCTTTGACACCGATTTTTTTACCGAGTGATAAAATTGCATCCATCACTTTAAATAAAATTCGTTTCGGCAGGTCATATAACACGGCGTGTTATCGATACCGCTCATTAAACTAACTTGGGCAGTTTTTAAACCCATACAATGTTTATTTAAATGGCTGAAAAATCAAAGCATGTTTTAGTTAATGTCACAGATATTTACACAATTCAAATACTGCTGATAAAGCGCCATTGGTTCAGTGATGTCTGTGAATTCGTATGTTACACCAAATGTCAGGGATTTGAATAGTATCTCTATATTTTATTCATATCTACAATCAGAGCAAAGTTTCAATATTTAATGTCTTTTAGTTGTTTAACATTCAGTAGTTTAAGTAAAATAATAATATGTATTCAGCCATATAACAGTGATAATAGAATTGATTATGTCGATGTAACGCTGGATTTTTTGATATGTTCACAAATTAAAATGGTGGAGTTAGTAGAAAATCCCACATTTAAAGCCATTGTTTAGATAGATACAAAGAATTTCTTTCTTTTTAAATATGTTTATTTTCAATTTATTTCTACAGAAATTTTAGGCAAATTGTTTAAGAGAATTTGCATGAATGAAAATGTAACTCAAACGTAACATACCTATTTATTGCAAAGAACTCGGAACGTTGTATCTACATGCCTTGTTTCTTCACTATTTAATACATTACTAGCGAGATGGTTTGAATGATTTTGATTTGCAGGTCATTGAGGACGAGGAGCACTATATTACGTTCATACCAGTGTATATGTCATACTGGTCGAAGATATTTACAGTAGAATCGCTGAAGAATTTTAATGTCAGAGATGCTGACTTAGCCCCTATGTCAGATGCTCTAGATTCTTGCAGATATAAGTATTTTGATTGTCAGCGAAAGTTGGAAATACACAGCGATTGGGAGATTTAGTTCAAGTACTTTTATTTTCTTTTTTAAACGGTCTTTCCACGTTAGTCTTCTGTCTAATTCTATACCTAAGTATTAATTTTATTACTTTGACTGATCTGGTTATTGTTTATTTTTATCGCAGAAGTGTCCGTCTTAATTGGTTGATGGCCACACGTGAAAATTTTGATTAGTTGATTTTTAATGTGCCAACAAGAAAGCCAGTTATTTAGAGTTTAGAGTTTTGTTTTTATTTTGTATTTTCTAGCTGTTCAGCATGACTGCCTTTCAGGAGTATTAACATTTTGTACATTTTCACGTTTAAGTTTGGCTATTCCCAAACATTGTTGCCATATGGCTGATTCTGCGTATTCTTAGTTTCAGACATTTCATTTTTGATACATATCTTAATTTTGTACTACTTTTGCGGTTATTCTGTGTTAAGTTTAAGGATTACTTAATTATGGGGATTTCGACGGAATTCTAGGATAGTGCGGTTCAAAGTGAAGCGATTTCCTACCTCGCGCGTTCTCAAGAGACTCAAGGACTTCTGACAGGGCAGTCAAGGGCACATCTATTGGAGGGTACCATAATTCTTAGGGTATTTGGAGCCAGAAAAAAGAAAAATGAAAATGTTTTGAAGAAACCTCTTAGTTGGAAAGTACAGAAAGTCGGCCTCTCTAAAGAATGCCAAGTACGACTAAGCTGGTTGCCCGCAAGAACGTGAAGGACGTTGTGAATCTGTTTCTGAAAAGAAGTTTTACCACGACAGACTAAAGCGGAAACTACCGCGACATTTCTTTAACCCCCCTCATCATCATGTACCAGATGTGACTTCGCACGTGTACTCAATGTATTAATCTGTGAATAACGTTCCTTAAAAAAGGCTACAATAATTCATTGTACCATCAAGTTTCGTACAAAGCTGCTGAGGGCCTTCGAACCAAGCACACACAAATGAATAAAAGTTTTTGATGTACCAAATATCTCGCTATCCAATCGAGTGCTGGGGCTACAAGCTATTTTGTCTGTACTTCAAGAGGGCGGGAAGCGCTTGCAAGTCAATTTGGTAAAAAGATGTTTTTGTAGATTGTGTTCGTTACGACTCGTACATTATTGAATTTATTATTCGTCTAACCGCACGCCCCGGATATATTATATTTGATCGGTAGTTTTCCGTGAGTTCCATGGTCAACACCAGGTGAACGTTAGAGATGTACCTTAACAAACGGGTCACGGATTTCCGTTCTCAACTTTGTTCCCATCTTTCCCCTTATACGCACACATACACATACTTATACTTACATGCACTGCTCTACCACTCGTATCGGGAGAACAGTCGGGAGTCTAGCGCTTGTCGCGTTTGTGGTGGTACCCAGCTGTATGCATGAGTATGTACATGGTGGAGGGAAATTCCTTCAAGCCGCCATGTAGGCGGCGCCGGGTATCAAGTTGCAGAGGGTAAGGAACAACCTCTACCTCCCGGAATATAACATGCGCTACGTCCACGGGACTAACGACCAAAGTAGTTGACGCGCCCGGGGACACGAATTTCTCACTCACTCCGTCCCATCCGACTGCCCGGTTGCCCCCCCCCCCCCCCACCTCCGAATTCGAGGGTGGTGTGGGTTCGCTGCAATCGCGGCGCCCGAGGGGTCAAGAGCCAATCGCGGGATGGGGAGGAAGGGAAGGAGAAGGGGCGGGGGCGAGTGTGTCCCGTGGGGAAAGTTGGCCGGCTGATTAACTGCCGCAGGGCCGTTAAGTTAAACGGTCCGGCCCGACCCAGGCCGGCCCGCCCTCGTCCCACCTGAGGCGACGCTCGCTGTTCGGGCGGCGTGGGTGTGATAGCAGTGTGATATAGGAAGCGGGAATGGAGCCTTTTCTGCCTGGAAGAGTGGGAAAAATTGGGATATCTGTATAGTAAAACCATATTCACTAGGATGTAACCAGTATTGCTAATACTTCATCCTTTAAATCAGGTTTTTTTTATCGCCAATGTATAAAAGTGATCCATCTCAAAAGGTCTTTATTTTTCTGTGGAAATATTTTAATTTGAGCGAAGACGTTTAATTTTCATTCTACGTCAAAGACCAAGTATTTTTCTCTCTTGGTGTTTTGTGAATATCTCCGTGAAATTGTAAGTACGTATTTTACAAATACATTTCTTCACAACAAAATATGACTTCATAAAATGCACATTAAAATCCTTTCTTCACTAGTCATGAGGCATTTCACTAATCCAAGCAAATGTTTTGTAATAATATGTATTGGTGTTGGTATAACAGGTATTGCTCATTTTTTCGTTTTTACAACAAAAGTAATTAAACCCTGGTTGTATTTAAACATAACCGCATGAACGAAAAGCGTTGAGATGAAAGACAGGACAGTTTATTGGAGCATGTTAGAGGTCGAATCGACAACGCAGGCTGTGTTCCCAGTGACTATAGGTTTTTGTCGCGAATTTCTGGAACATTTTAAATGTCCTCATTGAACGCATTGTTGGTATCAAATCGCCGGGAGCGTCTTGCTTTGAAGAAGTTGCGAATATGATACACTCGCTAATGAAAAGCCAAAAAGCCAAAACGGATCAATAACTACGAAACCACGATTTTCCTTCAGGGGCTGACCCCTCCGGCTGACTCCATTCCATTCAATAAATGTGAATATGGTATATTGACATTCTTGTAGCTCTTCAATGAAATAATATGTGTATATATATATATATATATATATATATATATATATATAATATATATATATATATATATATAATAGTAAATTATGAGTATAAAAAATTATTCTCATTTGTCTTTTTAAAGAACGTTTGTTATTAATAAAGGTTTAATATATTATGCCTCGGTACTTGTAATTACATTCAAGAGATCTCTTCATTTCATCTGACTTCTGACTCACTCACTCAATCTTCCATTCCCTCTCTCACATCTCACGCTCGTGAACTATTAATAAAACATTATCTGATAAACTATTTTACAATTGAGCATTGCCTTAAACAATACTACCTCTGTCAGTTGCATACTACAAATAAAATTAACCGGACTTAGAACAGAACTCGCAAGAGTTGACTAGAATAAAGGTGGCGGTACTCATCCATTGCCCTTTATCCTGGTGATAGTCCTGGAGGAGGGGATTGCTATGGTTTTGAGTAATAACAGATTGTTGCATCCAAATCGGGCGAGAACATCCGCGCCTAGCGCGTTCGCATTGTCGGAGTTACAACCCCCTAATCGTAAAAACAGCTTAAAATTAATTTAAGACAATTTTTCTAGTAAATTTAGAAATTCACTCGAGCCCCGCTCATGTAAACACGTTCCTTTCCTCTTTCAGGGCAGCTGGGAGACTGACAAAGTCAACAACACGAATAAGTTCGATGTGGATCGCCTGAGTATTGTGAATTTTGGCCCGCAACCGTATTAAAGGTTTTTGTTGTGTCTCTTGAGGCCATCCAAGTTGGACACCCCTGGTTTAAAGTTCTTAGTGTAGGAAATGTAAACGTGAACCTGAGTTTGAATCTTGACCGTATGTTACTACCTTTCTTTTGTCTGAGATCTCTCATTTCTTTTTTTCGCTCATTCTTTCTCTCCCTCTCTAATATCTATTGATATCACTATTTCCCTTTTCTCTCTTTAACTTTTCATTCCTATCTTTCACTATTTCCTTCCTCTTTCACTATTTTTCTATCCTATCATCCATTCTTCCTATTTTCATCTGCATTCCTGCTCTTCCTCTCTATTTCTCTTATCTCCGCCCATCCTTTCTTTCTTGCTTTATCATTTCTTGTGGTTTCCTTCGATTTCCTTTTTTCCCTTTCTTATTTTTTCTCATCATTTCACCTTGTCTCGCTCGACTTTCCATCATCTCTCTCGTTCTTCCACCCCTCTATTTCTTCTTCATTGTCTTCCCCTCTCTATCCTTCTCTCTCTCGCTCTTCCTCTCAGCCTTTGGCTTCCGCGAGAGAGGGCACTTGGCGCCGGATTCAATGCCCTGCGGTTATGAGCACGCGCTGCGGACTTTTCGCCTGCAGGCGAGCGCACGCCGCCGCCCTTACAAGGGAACTTTCCATGCATTTTTAAGCGCAGCGGCGGCGGCGGCGGCGGCGGCAGGCGACGCGGAAACAAAAAAAGTGGGCGCGGCGGGGCGGGGCGGGGCGGGGGCGGGGCGGGGTGGGGCGGGGTGGGGCCGGGCAGCCGGGCCGGGCGCGTCGCTTTTACGGGGAGCGGCGTCGTCCTTCGTGGAATTCGGGTAATTTTGCGCCCGCCCTTCTGACGAACGGGGCCGCCTATCGTCGTCGATCGTGGGCGGCGGGGCGCGACACGGGTGGCGTGGGAGGGGCGGGGCGGGGCGGGGGGCGTGACCTGGGGTGGAGAGGGGAGGGGAGAGGCGGGGCGCGTGGCGGGGCGCGTGGCGGGGCGCGTGGCGGGGCGCGTGGCGGGGCGCTTGGCGGGGCGATTAAAATGCGCTGTTAGGAAGCGCTCGAGCGACAGCGCAGGCCGCGAATGTCGCCCGGTTGTGTGTCGAGGGCCATTTTTTTACGACACTCGTTTTAATACGATGTTAGCACATGTGTTTGTTTGTGATATCGTGATTAGCTAGCTGTGAACAAAAAAAGAAGAGCAATTGTGATATGTGTTTTAATTGATAAACGGTTTTAGTTTCCCATCTACTTAATTTGAGGGCGAGAGTTTTCGTTGGTTTACATTTGTTTCTTTCTTATTTGTACAATTTTTAGACACCTAATATTCTACATTTATCTGTTAGTTCATTCATGTGTGGAACATTGCATATGATACAACGGCTTTTCTCTGACATTGACAATACATTGACATTGGAGGTAAAGAACGCGTCGTAAAACGGGTCTTACAAAGTTGGAGGTACACGAAATCATTTAAAAATATTGTAGAAAACCTAATGTTCAATTTTAACATTGACTAAATTAAAATAATTTTCGAAATTAAACGCAATAAAACATAATTTAGGACTCTTCAGAAGCAATATAGAGTAATTATGATTTTCCGTATAACAAACGATCAAGAAATTTGAGAACTACGTAGGATCGAATAAATATAAAATATCCATAATCAAACATAGTACCTTCCCTCGCGTTCGTGCAGTCGAGAAAATAGAGTCGGGAATATGTGAAAGATTTTCTAATTCAAATTAAAGCACCGAAGGCTAAAATCTAGAACCGCGTTAAAAATAAGTAAATAAATTATCGTTTCGTTTTCGTTGGGCTCGTTTCAGCTACTAATTGCTGTTCATTGCCGTGTTTACACAAGTCTACTCTTCACATCAGCCTTTTCCGCCTGAATGTCTGGTTCGTTCTTCCCGGAAGTGCATCGTTCACTAGACCTCGGATGCCTCGCCTTCAGCCAAATGCCTCGCTCTTTTCCCTCCCTTGAGCTTATTTCTGCCCATCTCCCCCTCCTCCCCACCGCCCCCCCTCACCCCCCACCCGAGTCGCTCTATCCGCGTATCATCACGCAGTATTAATATTACGCTCGGCACTCGCTCCCCCCGCCCCCGCGCGGCTCTCATGTGAAATTCGCGGCCCCGGGGGCGTAAATAATTCCACAGGCGCGGCTCCCGCGAAAATATGTTTAATGCCGCGTGAATATTTCCAGCGGGCGCCGCCAGGCCGCGCGCGCGCCGCCACCACCGGCCGACCGGAAGCGACGCCGTCTGGCATGCGGGCAGTGCCGCCCCCCCCCGCGCCACCGGCCACGTGCCGGTCCACATGCACATGCACGTGGGGTGGAAGTAGCTGGGAGGATTCCGCGGCACTGCGTGTGGATGACGGTCTACGTAGTCGTGTGTTGTCGTGTTCGTTACGCGTGATAATTGGTATCCGATTTATTGCGAGTTTATGCATGAATTAAAGTAAGCTACGGGATTTTGTGTACGTGAAATGTTCTGGTGGATGTACATTGTGCTGAGATTTAGCTCTTTTACAAATCAAATAAGATAAAATTATGCGTACAAATGTAAAACAGCATTGTGAATATTCGAAATGCCGACTTACGTTACAATATATTTTTACTCGATTCATATTTATTTATGATACGTTTCAATCATCCATTAAGTAACAACGTCAATGTGCACAATCGCAGCAAAACTTAACTGACAACTGCCATTTTATGAAAATGTGTGATTATATTGAATACTGAAATTGTAAATCTATCAATGTAAAACGAACGCATTTTATTAGCTGTGATATTAGTAGGACAATAAATACTTATTATTTTTAGATGTAGAAATCTTACTGGTGTTGAAAGATATTTCTATAAAACTATTAGTTGAATCTTTGTTAGTGTACTCATCGAACTGCTTTTATAAACTTTTATAAAAAAATCCTAGAGCTTTCACTGTCGACGTATAAAGGAATTGTTCAGGCAGCGAAATAGTTGAAAGGATGGCTGGGAGAGCATAGCATTGTTGATGAAAATGAAACTGACAATGGAACATCGCCTCTTCTGTCGCAGTAATGCTTTCGTCAGACAAGAATGTTCTGGAAAATAAATGACACACAATTTACAAGTATTGTTACTTGGCGACGGAAAACAAAGAGTATTGAAGTTGTCACAGTTACCTCTGCCCACGAAAACTGCCCTTCCTTACGAATTCCGTGCCTTTAGCTACGTTTTTCTATTACATACATTTCCTGGCACACTCTGGGTAGAACCTTGAAGACTTTCCAAAACGCTTTTTACGAAGCTTTCCGCACTCCTTGTCGTGACAAGGCGATCGGCCGTCTGATATAGAAATTCTCAGCATTTCGACCGTGCCGAGATTTGCGCGGGAGTGTCCAGTGGATGTTCTCCAGGAGCTGGTGTGATCTTTCGGTGACGCTCCGCACTAATAGAACAAGTTGAATTCGACTCAAAGAACTTGCAAAAAGAAATGAATGTTTTCGACACCAAAGAAGAAGAAATTCGCGCGGGTTTTGGGAGAAAATTAAGACTATCTCGAAGGCGCCACGTTTAAAATGTATAGTCTTTTCCTTTGAAACGCCTTCAAAGAACATCAAACTCCCTTTTAAAGAAGACAAGGCGCCAAATTCGAAGTAATTTGGCCGGCAATGTGTCAACAGGAATATACAGGGAGTCCCACCAAGAAAAGGTTCTTCTTCCGAACCTTCTGTTATTCAGACATGTGCTCTACCGAACAAGGAAACCAAACGTCATTCTTACGACAAATTAACAATCTTCTAGCAATCAGCGATTTTATATACGGTACAATTGGCATGAAGAATCAGTCCATAATGTGTGACATTCAATCTCGTTCATCTTCACCCTTCATGCAAATTGTACCGTACAAGTTGCCATGTCGACAATAACCGTGAAATATACCAATATTGACAAGAAACGTTCTCGAGGCGCGGATCCTTTGGTAGTCCAAACCCGTTCAAACAAAGCGAGAGATTCCAAAGCCTTCCCCATTCACGGCCGAGCGGAGAGCCTCGGCCCCCTGAAGTGTCGCTGGGTCGAGCGGTGCAGGAGGCCTTGGCCATCCAGGGAACGTCGCCGTGCAGCCGTGCGAGGTCCTCGGAGGGCCGTAGCGCTGGTGGCGGCGGCGGCGGCGGCGGCGGCGAGCGCAGATACGATCCGGCTGCCCCAGGGGAGCGGCTGCGCCGTCGTCGTCGTCGTCGTCGTCGTGCAGGCGGACGGGAGGACGGACAGGCGTGTCGGCGAACGACCACGCGCACCGGTGGGCGAGGACGGCGTCCTGACCAGGGTTGCCACTTGCAAGAAGAGAAATTTCCCCGACTCTACCAACAGGAAGATAGTGCGAGAAGTAAAATTGCACTCAAATGTCAAATGGCACACCAATTTCTTATTTTATATTAAAGTACTCAATTAATATATATTTTTCATTTATTAATAATCAAATGAAAACCGAGTCTTGTTCTGGATAAATGCATTCCATTTAATTTTGTTCCCCACAAAAAGTAAAATTAGTGAACAGTAAGGTTACTCGTGCCGATCCGGTGGCCGAGATTGCTAAAACAGTAGTGCCGTAGCGATCTCGGACCGAAGGATCTCGGAGTCGAGTCCCGCCTCGAACATGGTTGTATTGTGTTCGTCCTTTCACCCCCTATCATCATGATATCATGTCATTCGCACAGTTACCATACTGTTTGGAGCAATAGTGGTCGCTAAGACCTAGAAGTTGATGCAACCTTAAATAACACTCGCAAAATGAGATGCAGGTCCGTGATGTGACGCGACGTAACGGGTGACTTATAGTGAGTTTCTGATAATCACTGCTGGTTGGACTCGCACTTGTGCGCTCATGTGCGGCTCCAATAAGCAGTGCTAATCAGAAACTCACCATGAGCCACATTGCGTCACGTCTCGGACCTACGTCTCATTTTGCGAATAGCCTAAGCGAGTCTTAAGCTATAATTTTAAGATTTCTAAGTGGACAATTCCACAATTATGTCTTCGTGACCCTCTTTGAATTCATTATCATAGGTTTTCATCTTCTAGTCAAATGAAACGATAACACCTGACTGATTACCTTTACTCTTTGTTGATTTGTAGGTTCTCGCCAAATTTAAAACATACTATATCTCAAAACGTCATGAGTATGGCTTCTTATCTCCCTCTGAATCTTTCATATGTTTAAATTTAATTAAGAAACTGATTTTGTGTTGTCTTCATTATTCAGAACCATTCCTAGATTTTTACATTTTTCGTTTTACTAAATATTTAGTAAAAAATAAAAATGTACAAATATTTGTCACGGAGTTTTTCTCATTTTACCAATCAGTAAACTTCCCGTTTTAGATACAATTTCGTCAGTCTTGCAACACTCGACCCGTCGGATCCGAGAACATACAAAAATGTTTTGGTGGGTGGAGAAGTGAACGAACAAAAGCAGAGACTGGCAGGAAATGTCACTCTCCGGTTTTGCGGTTTTGTCTATTTTGCGATGTGTTCCACAAGACTAAAGACAAGGATTGACTAGACACTTTTGTTGGTGGAATATTTTTTAGCAAGTTCATGCGCACTGCGTATATGCGGGGCGAAGCTCAGGTATATCTGGCTATAAAAAAGGGATCTTGATTTTCTTTATAGAATTGTTGCCCGAAATTTTAACTGACTCTCCAGTATCGACCAAGGAGTCTTTGCTAAATAGAAAATCTTTAGATATAATATGTATGTGCTATTGATGCATGCTGGAATGAAAAAAGAAGATAACAATTGCTTCAAGTATGAACATTTCCATGAAACGCCATGTTTCATCTGTTCGTGAAACAAAAGTTCCTCTTTAATAATCTCAAATATTGTATTTCTTGTATAAATTGTGTAAATATATTGTGTATTTTCCAGTATCTACTTTTTTTCTCTTCGCGCTCTCAGTACCATCATACACTTATTTTCATCTTGAAGTAAGTGGTCATTTTTGAAATTCGCACTCTTCTTCTATTCCTTTCCACCGCTTAACTGCTTTCTCATCTTTCCTACGTGCATAGTGAGTTTCTTTTAAATATACTTTACAATTTCGCAGGCGATTTATCTCACTACCCGCATTTTGCATTGCTTCACATTTTCACCATCTTACCTTTACTGTACTGTATTTTTTATCAGAAAAAGTATGGAACTATCATAGGTCTGATTATGCTACAGATCACAGCATCTTCGAAATAACCGGACCCCATCTTAAAATATTCTTTGTATTTTTTCATTAAGCAGCGTCCATCATTACGTATTTTTTTCACTATTTTGTTTGCAACTGTAGAATGCAGTAATTCAATAGTTGATGTCTAAGATTAATGTTTTTTCTTTTCCGTATCAATTCAAACTTTATGAAATTTTGTTTTGTTATAAAAACTTGTTCACAACCTTCAATCAAAAGTTGTTGAATGGATCAGACATATGTTCTCATTCGTACGCAAATGCAATCCATTGCGTTTTCCACGTGAGCTTCCTCTATTCTACTTCTTATAACATCGCCCACCGAACAATTTTCTTGTGCTCTCATGCGCCAACTTTTCCTACAATTGACGCCCTGCTTCTGGACCTCTTCGGTAGTCCGCGAGCAGATCGAACTCTATGATGCGCTCCTCCGAGTTCTTTGTAACTTTTTTCTCTTTGCCCTTTCGATTCTGCATTGTTCTTACAATCTGGGTGGGGCCACCGTCTTATACAGAAAAGTTTCAGACATAGAAAGCAAACTCCACTTCGAAGAAATTGCTTCTTTCTCGCACGAGAGGTGTTCTTTTGTAAACACTCCTAAAACCCAGCTCTGTATATTAGAAGATCCATTTGTATCAAACGATAATAACCTGTTTACAATAAAAAAATACAAAGTTTCGTAATTAATTTTGGATCCGATTCCTGATACTATTATTTAGTTTGAAATTACAGTATTGTCTTCACCGTCTTGATTTACAAAACAATAAATTTTGCCTGAACCCAACTTCTCAATGCTGGAAACATATTTTAATTCAATGAAGATATCTCCAGAATCGCCAAACGTACTTGCATTATGACACAACATTTTATGCATCATCTGGTGACAAAAATGAATATTTTTTAGTGATACCGGACGCTTCAACTACTCAGGGCATTAAACCCTTAAGTGTAGTGCATGTTGTTTCCTCGGGAGGTGGCGGTGGTCTTTCCCCGCTGTGTGGTAAGAACCGTCGCTGACCTACCGTCGACGGGCGGGGATTTCTCCAACCACCTCCCAAGAAAGGGGGCTCCGCCCCAGCGTGGACAAGTGTGTGTGTGTGTGTGTGTGTAAGGGGTGAAGACAGGTCAAGGAGGAGTTAGGAAAGAAGTTCGCGCGCGGTCCGTGGCCCGTTTGTTAGGGTACTGCTCCAGCATTCGCCTGGCGTTGGTCGGAGAAATCACGGAAAACTACCGACCAGAGCAGCCGGCCGCTAGAATTCGCCTGCAGACTGCGACTGAATTCAAACTACCGAACTAGCTAGTACCAAAAATCTTTTCACCGTTGGCAATCGTACCTGAGATCTCCCTCTGAGAGGAACTGCAGATACATTTTAAATAAAAAAGTAAAATTTAAATAAATGAATGAATTTTAAATAAACAAATAAGTAAATGTTTACAGTGCGCCCTGAAGATGTGCGCGCGAGCGGGCAATGGCGGGCTGGCTGGTCCGTGAGTATCTTCGGCGCTGCGGGCACGGGCTGCGAATATATCGCGGCGCGGCAGCCCCACCGCCGATGCGAGTCACGTAGTCATTAAGTTTAATTATTTACTGACACACGTGCGCCGCATACTCGCACTCCCACTTGATTACCGCCCTTGTATCCACTTACAATTGCGCTCTACTTCATTAACCTCTGTGTCCCTGCGAGTCGCTCGGCGCGGGATCTCGTAACGTGGAAGTATTTCGTGAATCGTCTTCGTACTATCTTTGTTTTCCATTAGTGATACTGTGTGGTTATGGTGTGTTCTCATTTATAAACTATCGCATTTTTAGAGAATGGGTGAATATGTAAACAATTGGCGTTTTCACTTTCTCATCACATTATATATGTCGATTTATGAGCTTCATTTGTAAGGACTATTGGATTAAAATACATAAATTTTGAAAATCGTGTCGTGAAGGACTGTTAAAATGTAAACGAAACTCTAGGTTATAAATCATAAAGAAAACGGAGGAGATAGACCAGTATATAATTTTAATGCGATGTCAATATCTCAGAAATAGTGATTTAATGAAAATAATTGAGTGAATTTGGTTTTGAAAAGGCTCTTTACATTTCAAATGCTATCATTTTCAATTGATGAATGGGATTGAATAGTGATTATACTTTTTTCCATCTAATTTCTTTTGGAAAGTATTTTACCGAACTTTTTCAAGAGAACATTCAGTGATTTGTGAAACTGCTACTGTATTAATCATACTTAATGCTTTACAATTTATCAGCATCCTCAGTTATTAGATTTTGATTGATTAGTCTTTCAACATTTACGTTGGTTCACAGATTTACGTCACTCATGAGCAATTAGGAATTAATTAATATCTAAACGGGTGACATTATCGGATACGCTGTTGATTGATCTTGCCTTTTACGCAGTAATCACCATTTAAAAACATTCGTACCTTACGATTTGAACTAATCCCGCCTTACATAGAAAATTATTTTAGCACAACTTTCGCCTCTGCTACGTGGGTCACCCACTGTTGACAATGGACTTGGCTTAAAGCAATACTTGTTGCCACTGAAGCGCCTGTGATCTGTTAGTTCTGGTGATGTAGCTCCAACGGTTGCAGATTTTGGACTCTAGTTAGCTAGGTCGAATTCAGTCGCTATCTGCAAAAGAATACTAGTGATCGGCTGCTCAGTTCGTAATTTTCCGTAGTTTTCTCCGACCGATACCTGGTAAATTGAAGCATATCCTAACAAACGGATCTCTCTCAATCTCTATTTCCTTCGATCTCTCTGGCTCGCTCTATCCTATCTTCTCTCTCATCTCTTTCATCTCTCTCATCTCTCGCATCCCTCTCATCCCTCTCATCTCTCGCATCCCTCTCATCCCTCTCATCTCTCGCATCCCTCTCAGCTCTCTCATCCCTCTCATCTCTCTCATCTCTCTCATCTCTCTCAGCCCTCTCGTCTCTCTCAGCCCTCTCATCTCTCTCAGCCCTCTCATCTCTCTCAGCCCTCTCATCTCTCTCAGCCCTCTCATCTCTCTCAGCCCTCTCATCTCCCTCAACCCTCTCATCTCTCTCCTCTCCCTTTTCTCCCTCTTTCCTCTCCTTGGACCTGTTGTAACGATAATACTTTTTTGTAATGTCTCATGAACAGTTTGTTATCATACCAAAAGCAGTCAATCCGTAAGAATATTGTGTCTTTTAAGATCTTGAAAGTGTCTCAAAACCATTGCGAGTACTCTCAAGTTAACCGCGACCGGGGCCTCGTCCGCAGAAGCAGCAACGCCCTCGCCCGCCGAGGCGGTCCCTGGCGATAAGGGGGACGGGGCTCTCGCGTTTATTTCTGCGCGCGCCTCGCTGTGCCCCGCTCGCACGTCTGGCCCGCGCCGCCTGCGCCGCCTGCGCCACTCGACGGCACTCGACGCCGCGCGCGCGCGCGATCAACTCCTTCGGGCGACGTTCGCGATCCCACTTCGCCAACGGCCAGCAGCCGACGGCCCGAGGGCGCTGGGCGCCGATCGCTAGAGGCAGGAGTTTTTTAAAAAGTAAGACAGTCTTACTTTTTATGGAATTTTTGTCTTACGTTTTATGGAATTACTGTCTTACTGTTTATGGAATTACTGTCTTACTGTTTATGGAATTACTGTCTTACTGTTTATGGAATTACTGTCTTACTGTTTATGGAATTACTGTCTTACTGTTTATGGAATTACTGTCTTACTGTTTATGGAATTACTGTCTTACTGTTTATGGAATTACTGTCTTACTGTTTATGGAATTACTGTCTTACTGTTTATGGAATTACTGTCTTACTGTTTATGGAATTGCTGCCTTACTTTTTATGGAATTGCTGTCTTACTTTTTATGGAATTGCTGTCTTACTTTTTATGGAATTTTTGTCTTTCTATGTGGTGGCTAAGAGGGTTCTGGGCATCAATTGCTGTTACTTTGAGTGGGGGGGGGTTCTAGGGTTCAAATCTCGACGATGGAAGGATTTTCGACACTAGCTACAGAGCTAGGTCTGATTCAGGCGCTGACTGGAGGAGAATGCTAACAGCCAGTTGCTCTGATTCGTAGGTTTCCGTGGTTTCTGCGATTAACACACAACCAAATGCCGGAGCAGTATCTTAACGAACGGGACATGTAGACGTACAGTATTTGTACACAAAGCCATTGGAATATTAAATAAAGATTACATCTTCACTTCTTTTCTAACAGTTCCCACCGAAATTTCAATGGTTTCCCTTTATTTGTTGCAATCATTTTCTGTATGATGGCTTTACTTTTGGAATATTCGGAATCGTCGATTGAGAATCAAAGGCTTCCTACAGTTTCCTGACCTGGCGAAAATGTCACAGTGACTACTGCAGCGTCTCTGACCATAGCTAGGTAAGCTGGCCACGGACCGCACGCAATATTTCTTTCCTTGCTCTTCCTCCACCCCTACTCTCTCTCTCTTTCTCTCTCTCACACACAAACACTCACGCACAGACACACACATTCCCTTAGATGCCTTTCGTTAAAGAATAGAAAAACTGAACGCATGCAGGAGAAGTACAATTTGCAAACATTTTCGTGAGCTCCAGAATTTATTATCTATCTTTTAATCATAAAGAGCTGAATGTTTAAAACGTACCAACAAAGCGAGGTTAGTAATATTTAAAAATTAAACATTTTCACTCCTGATTCCTAGTAAACGAACCACAAATTTAATTTTTTAGTATTGCAATGAAAATAGTGACTCAAATCACCGGCTTTACTAATATCACAACTAGTAAAAGGAGAGCCCAACAAAATATACGGGTAGTTAAGTTACCCAGAAGCAAAAATCTATCTATAATACATGCAACTTTTCTTGAGCCCCGGAATCCGTCACTCTTTTACCAATACTGGTTCATTAAGAATAAAAGGTAGTAGTGAGCATTATTGACAAAATATGATATAAGAAATATTTGCTTCCGTGTAAAAGTAATCGAAAAATGAGCTCCGGATTTAATACAATAGTCGTGTTATCGAAGTCCACTCCTCACCTGTCTGGCGATGTTAGGGCTCGAGAATTGTTCAAGTGTTGTGCCTCAGCTTTCGGGCCAGTGATGCTGATATCGATAAGGTTTCCCTGATCATTTGATCAAAAGCTGAGATGGCTCCTTGTTTTGCTTGTGGACATAATTGTAGCTTTACTAATTTTGTACGTTTTCGTGAGCACTTTCTGGAACGTAGATATTCTAAAAATGGGTTTTTCTATTTTTTTGTGGCAGTAAGTCGGTTCCTTTCATTAAAGCAGTAGGGATAATAGCCTAAATACGTTGCTGATTTGCTTTGAGAATAGTGTTTTTTACACTGAAGGAAACATTTTCTCGTCTACAAGTCTTGTATTCTTCCAAGAAACGCTCGTTGCTACACGTTTCATATTTCAACTTAGTATTATACAAGTGAGAGCAATCATCCCAGATATCAAGAAACCATGCGCATAATGCACTTCTCCTCCATAGTACGTCACATAGTTTTCAACTTGTTTTAGGTAGCTTTTTTAACACCAGTCATATAGCAATCACTCTGGTTGTTTAACTGTAGGAGTAACTGTACATGGAACACGTAAGGACTACACGAACACACATACAAACATCCACGCCCGATGCGGGATTCGAACCCATCGAGCCGAGGTAGTTACGGCCCTTGAGCCAAAGCAACCTCAACTATCGAGGCCTGCTCAACTTTTTTAACGATAAATAAATAAATAAATAAATAAATAAATAAATAAATAAATAAATAAATAAATAAATAAATAAATAAATAAATAAATAAATAAATAAATAAATAAATAAATAAATAAATAAATAAATAAATAAATAAATAAATAAATAAATAAATAAATAAATAAATAAATAAATAAATAAATAAATAAATAAATAAATAAATAAATAAATAAATAAATAAATAAAAAGTGAGGGCGTTGTGTGAATGTAGAGCGCCTCCCGGACGTGCTGATCCACGTGAGAGTTACGTCACTGGCGCCGGATCGCGCGTGTGTTCGCGCGCTGAGCGACAGTTGAAACGCGGCCCGCGGCCCACGCACGCGTTGCATCTCTGGCGTCTGGAGGGGCAAGAACCCGCGCACATCCGGTTTGCGGGCACCCACACGACACGTTCGTGGAAGTTTTGACGCGAATCGCTAGACCTCACAGTCGAAGTTGGCTGTGTTTCTGAGAATGAGTGAACGTTGGTTATGACAAGAAATGCAGCTAGGCGAAGTTCTTATACTCATGAGTCATGGCTAAGTCCTAGAATCTCTTTCTCGTCTAATGTAAGAGTTGGTTTTCGTCGTGTGGGTCATGAAATGATTAAGTAAATAATACAGAACCTGAAAGACCTACTAATTTGTAATGGAGAACTTAGAACATTTCTGTATTTTCTCTTAAAATATACAAGATCTGTCTTCAACTATTTGGAACTATATGCTGAATTCTTTATGATCAGAATTGTGATTCATGATATAACTGTAACTATGTGTAGTTACCTGCAAATATGCACAGAGGAGTATGCACGTAAAATGTAATAAAATTAGCGAGTACAGACGCTGTACCCGAGACTATTTTTTTCTTGATCATGTTCTCCTTAAATTTCCTAGAATTATCCTGAAATTTTGTAAAGAAATCTGAATTATTGGCAGTAGCTAGACCAAGCGAGACAGGTTCTCCGCAGAGTGTTTTAATGAAAGCTAATGTACCGGAAGATGTCGTTTTTCACGCGACAAGAGCCGTTATTTCTATCAGGTGGCCGTATTCTCGGCTGGAAAATTCGCCTTTTAATATTCTCCTCAGACTTCGCTACAACATCGTTTCCCCATTGACCCGCCCTCTGGCACCAAAATTAAAATAAAAAAGGTAAGTGGTGCGTTCATAAGATGGAAAAGGCGCCATCTACAAACTTTTAAAACCATATAAACCCTCTGCCAGAGGATGAGAACTGTGTCACCATGATATTTTTCTCCCGCGCCCATGAAGTTCGTGGAAAATATATAAAAGGGGGCGAGTTACTTTTACGGGAGGCGGAGGCATTTCCGAGATGAGTCCAATAAACGGGGCAGTGCTCTGCAAGTCGGGAACAAGTAAACTTTTTATTTCTTGGGAAGTGCCATATTATACAGCGCCGCCCCCTCTGGCTCAGGTGGTCCCTGAGGAGCGGGGAGTTTTCTGGAGGGTGAGGGGTAGGTGAGGGGTGGGTGAGGGATGGGTGAATGGTGGGTGAATGGTGGGTGAGGGTTGGGTGAGGGTTGGGCGAGGGTTGGGCGAGGGTTGGGCGAGGGTTGGGCGAGGGTTGGGCGAGGGTTGGGCGAGGGTTGGGCGAGGGTTGGGCGAGGGTTGGGCGAGGGTTGGGCGAGGGTTGGGCGAGGGTTGGGCGAGGGTTGGGCGAGGGTTGGGCGAGGGTTGGGCGAGGGTTGGGCGAGGGTTGGGCGAGGGTGTGGGGGGCGAGGGCGTGGGCGAGGGGTGGGCGAGGGGTGGGCGAGGGGTGGGCGAGGGTGGGCGAGGGGTGGGCGAGGGGTGGGCGAGGGGTGGGCGAGGGGTGGGCGAGGGGTGGGCGAGGGGTGGGCGAGGGGTGGGCGAGGGGTGGGCGAGGGGTGGGCGTGGGGTGGGCGTGGGGTGGGCGACGGGGTGGCGAGGGGTGGGGAGAAGGAATCGACTGACGTTGATGGTGGAGACCAGGGAGGAATGGGACTGGTGTGATGGGAAAGGGACGCGTCGGAAGCTAACTCGGTGGGAGCGGGGTCGGAGAGGAGGCTGGCAATTGCGAGTTAGACGTGAGTCGAGAGAAAGTCGGGCGAGAGTCGGGCGGGGAAAGGTGTTGGCAGAAGTCGGCGGCAGGCTTTTCGGGCCGGCGGAGGTGTGTAACATGACGTGGTGGTGGATTGATTGATTAATTGTTAGTGATTTCGGGCTTTCAACTGCTAAGGACATTAGTTCCGAAGGTGAAGTGCATGTTTTTTCCTCGGGAGATGGCGCCGAGATCCGGCGCCGACCTACGGGTTTTCCCAACCAGGTATGTCACACCAGCGACGCACCACCCCAGCCGGGGAAAACTCTAAGCTCCAAACCGGTCACCAGGAATGTGTGGTATTATAGAACATGCACTGGTAAGTGTGTGTAAGAGGTGAGGATAAGGGACAAGGAAGAGGAAGGTACGGTTGCGCGTAGTCCGTGGCCCGTTTGTTAGAGTACTGCTCCGGCATTCACCTGGTTGATTGGATGAAAGAATTTCTATTCAGCTAGAATTCTCCACCAGGCAGCGACAGAACTCGATCTAAGTATCTATCTAGTATCGAAAATCCTGCCACTGTCGGGTCCCGAACCTAGAACCTCCCGGTCACAGGCCCTGCAGTGGTAGGGGTGGTGGAGAACAGCGCTGTCGTACCGCTTGAGAGCTGCCTGGGCGACCCCCCCCCCCCCGCGTTGCCACGCGCCGTGGAATACCCCGACCGCAGCGTCGCGGGTTGGCGCGCAAGGAGCAGCGGCGGCGCGCGGGCGGTGGCGCTGCGGTTAGGGCACGGCGGACGGAGGTTATGAGACAGTCTGGTGACAGACCGGGGCGGCGGCTGATGCCGGAGGTCTGGGCCGTCTGCGGAGACGCGGCGTCATGCTGTGGCGGCGTTGTTGAAGTAGCACGGGTGTAATCGCGGGGTTTGAGCTGTCGGCCCGTCCCCGCCCTCGCAGACGCAGTTCCGGGGTTTGTTGTACTTGCTGTCTGACGAAACCGCTAAGCAGGTGGCGGTGAAGGTTGCGACAGCAAGAACGTGGCTTGCAGCCATCAGTGGTCGCTATTTACAAACCGCACTTATTACGTTAATGTAGTGAGAAATATGCTTATGAGAAGCAATGAAGTTTTATCGTGTCTGATATTGCTGCTTGTTTGAATACAGTAATTGAAGTTAATAGCGAATTTAAACTACTTGAATTTTGTTTTTTAAATTTTGTAATCTTGGTTGCAATTTTGATTGATGGCTTTAGAAGCATAATCTTTCCTCTGGAGATGTAATTAAATTATTACGTGTTTTTTAAATGTAAATTACGTGAGCCGGATTTACAGGAGTTGCAGGGACGCTACCCATGCCAGGTACAGCAAATTTTAATATCTCGTAATTAATGAAAACTTAAGGCTAATGAAAAGACTAAAGTATAAGAATAAGCAATAAGGACAAGTGATAGCACACTGTAAATAATGAGACCTGCTATGTTATCTATCTTTACAAATTCTGATAAATTAATCGGGGTAAATGGGTGTATGTTCATCTTTTGTGAATTCAGAGTTGTTAATAATCGAAAGATGTTTTTAAATTAATATTACGAGAGCCCTTCGCCCGAATCTCATATATTTAGGGTGAAATCCTACAACCCTTTTTTAAAAACATATTTAACCTTCAATTTTTATAACATTTGTTTTTTTTTCTGCCGTTTCGCTCATTCTGACTGGAAGAAATTGTGATTTGTCAGATGAAGTTGGGGCGGATAGCTGCTGAGACATAAGCAGAAGGTGTGTCAATGAAAGAGTGTGAAAAGGGCGTCATAAGACCAACACATTGCACTGAATAAATACTGAATTGCACTGAAATTGTAAGATTTGAAACGAGGCATTTAAAATTTATTTACATCCAAATTGTTGGAGAATATTTCTATACATCTCCTTATTTGACGATTACATCTATACCCAACATTTGTGTTAATCACTAACGAACCGTAAATTTAATTTTTTCATTAACATTTAGTTCACACCTTTTACATTAATTCTTTCTGTTTATGCTATTTCCGATTTCAAAATTATTCTATTTACATTTTTCATTATAAACTTGAACTTAGAATTTAATCACGGAAAATACTTGTTTACGAGATTTACCTTTCTAAAATATAACATTCATCCATCCATACTTCAACATAATATTACAATAAAACACAAATACTCTAAATCACACAGATTTTTTAAAATAATTATTTAGTTGTATACGTCCATAAAAATACAAAAATTGTCGTGTAGGGATCTCTTATTTATTTTAGCGTTTTTTTCTCGTAAGTGCTATTTAACTACTTACAAAATAATAAAAACTTTCCATTTCGTCTTTGTACTCATAATTTAAAGCATCTGGATCACTTTTGTGTTGCTACAACAGTAAAGCATTCCTTGACAATATTCTATAATTTAAAACATTAGTTTTAACTCAATATTTTATATGACATACTACAAGGGTTTGTTTGATGCTACTAAGCTCAGGAAAACATGTTTCATATAACCTTCCCTTTGCATCTTGAGTTTGTAAATATTATTGAAAAAAATCGTTGAGATCTTGAGTTTTGTATACATCTATTTATTCACGGAGAGAAGGGCTCTGTGACGGGGAGGCGACGCGGCTGTCAGAGCAGAGAGCCTGCGAGAGCGGCCGGAAGACTTCCCTGAATTCCTGGCTGAACTCGGGAAATTTCGTAGCTGCGGCGGCGACGGCGGCGGCGGTGGCGGCGGAGGCTGCGGCGGCGTGTACCTCGGGCCGACAGGCGCTGCAACCTCGGGGCAAACCGCGGCGTTCCACGCGTCCTCGCTTGCTTCCGCCCCCGCCCCCGCCGTCGACGGGCATGCCTGCGCGCCCCCGTGTCACTCCGTTCAGCCCCCGCCTCCACCGCTCTGTGTACGCTGCCAACACTGTGCCGCCCCCAGCACCTCGCGAGAGCTTCCCTCACCTCCTCAGCTCCACACATCATCTCTCGTCATCTCTCGACATCTCTCGTCACCTCTAGTTACCTCTCGTCACCTCTCGTCACCACTCATGACCTCTTGTCACCTCGCATCACCTCGCATCACCTCGCATCACCTCGCGTCACCTCTCGTCACCTCGCGTCACCTCGCGTTACCTCGCGTCACCTCTCGTCACCTCGCGTCACCTGGCGTCGCCTCGCGTCACCTCGCGTCTCCTCGTGTCACCTCGCGTCACCTCTCGTCACCTCGCGTCACCTCTCGTCACCTCGCGTCACCTCGCGTCACCTCGCGTCACCTCGCGTCACCTCGCGTCACCTCGCGTCACCTCGCGTCACCTCGCGTCACCTCGCGTCACCTCGCGTCACCTCGCGCCACCTCGCGTCGCCACTTCGCGTCGTCACCTCGCGTGGAGTCCCATTGCGTAGTTTAGCATGTCACCGACAGAGGGCGACACAAATCAGCCTGGAGTTCGCCGCCTGCCTCGGATATGTCAAAGAAAGCCGTATCGTAGCGATTTAACTCTCGTACGGTGCACTACCCCAAGCAACTTGTAGTTCACCAGGGGACATTTTACAACTCCAGGACGGCCATCTGAGTAATGGCTCCTATCCTCACGGCCCGCGGGCGTACAAGTACAAGCTGTGCTGATATCCGGATACGCTGGAACACGATGCGCCCTCACGTAGAGGGACTGCCTCAACAGCTCGAGGCTTGCAAGCGTTCCGGGATGTTACCGGGGTTGTGGAATCCCACTCACTGCGAAAGGACCGAGTCGTGATAGAAAAAAAAATTCTGGTCGCCGTTATCTGAGAGGCGAGCATAGACGTGCACACCTATCTTCAGACATAATGCACTTTCCTCATGCGGCTAATGCCCTCAGAATTCTGTTTAGCGGAGATCATATAGGTCCCCAAGTATTTTATGCACAAACTCTTCTACAACTCTCTCCTAAGCACCAACCATTTTGTTTGTTTGGAATTTCCTTTTTCATGAAATGCAATTCCACTTCTTCTTCTTGGCAAATTTCAGACTTTTATTGTGAATCATTTTTATCGGTGTTTACTGATCTGAGAGTAATAAAATGAATTAAACATTTGTATTGTCATTGTTTTCTGGATTTTTTAAGTGACACAACCACGTTAAGATTTTGAAAAGTTAGGAAACTGAAAATCGTCTCTGTGGTGACAAGAAATTAATGTCAGATAAATACTGGTAATGAGGTTATCTTATTATACATGTGGTTTCCATATTTTTTTCAAATTTATTTTTCGTTTATTTATTCTTTTTTTTTCCTTATTCCGTAGAAATCCATCTAATTTCAGTCTCTGGAGATTTATTATTTCAACTTCTTTGAGCTCTCCTTTCACACTATATCTTCCTTTTTCATCTTTAACATTCATTTTTTCCAACGCAACTGCGGACATAGCTCGTCCTACATCAGTCTAGCTGTCACCCCGTGTGGCTATCTCGCCTCTCCACGCCACAGCCACCCCGTGTGACGTCACCGCCATCGCGGAGGCGGTCGCGCGCTGAATAATGAAGCGCGGAGGGTGTGTCCGCTCATCCGGCGTCGGGGCCTGTTCCTGTCCCGGCCGCGAATTTTGTGAAGTTGGTTTCGCTGCGCGAGGTCGCATGCAGCCAGGTTAACGAGGAGCGGGCGGTAAACGACGGCGAGGGAGGTGATGTATGGCGTTGGGATTGCGACGGTGTAACTTTGAATTCTCGCGTTGGGTTTTGGTTATAGGACGTCGGTACAGAACAGCAGAACAATTCAAATAAATGATAAAATCAGTAGACTTATTGTACAATGACGCGCATAAATTTTTTATGTATTCCATTACTGTTGTTTGACCACTAGATATGTAATTTGGCCACAGTTATATCACAGTTGACTATAGTGTGCGTTTTCTTTGCAATGTCCCAGTGTATATTGCTGTGTGACGATGAGAAAATTCACTTCTGCGGTTGAGAAGACCGGAATACGGCGTGGGGATGTCTACGTTCTAACCACACGTACACCCTTGGCCATGGCCGCGAGGCAGGGAGGTCGCCGGTAGGCCTGAGCCCGTTCACGGGCTGTCGCGCCAAGTACATACATACATATATATCACACTCATATATTGTTAAGTGTTTGTTTACAAATAAACATTGCATGAGCCATAAAAATAATAATTTATTTTCTTTGTGACGTTCTGATTTTAAAATTAATTGTGGGGTAACTTTCAATATGAAATTTTAAACCATATTCTCAGCATGTTTTTCGACAATTATTACAAAGAATTACAAATAAATTGCATTTGAAAAAAAATTAAACTGATGAATAAAAAAAGTGAACCTGATTTATTGGTAATCACTGCATTATGCAAGTAGTTTTAGTGAGCTATCAATTGCATGATGTCCCGGAAGTTTTGTCTTATTATTCCTGATAATTTTCTGGCCTTTCGATGTTCTCAAAAACACTAGATTTACTTGTGCGAGGAAATACATTTTTTTTGCGTTGAAAGCAAGTCTACTCTGGGCGAGTTTTCAAACTGTTGTGATGAGCTAGAAGGAACTCGTGTTTGGTGTCTGGCCCCCTGAAACGAGGCCAAACGGTAACGGAGAGAATGCACGCGCCGGCCCCAGCGCAATACTGGCTCCCGTGATCTCGCAAGTGGCTAATATAGCCGAGCGGAAGATGGGCCTGGGGCGACGGGCGGCGCAGCTGCGGACGGGGAATTCAACAAACACTCTCGATCCCCCCCCCGCGCGTACTCGGCGGCTGCGATCGCCGCTAAATATACGCCCTGCGCCCGAAGAACGAGTCCGAGCCCTGGCGAAGCGGGCGGTCCGTAGCCCGTTTCGTAGGGTACTGCTCCGGCATTCACCTGGTATTGATCGGAGAAACCACGGAAAACTACCGATCAGAGCAGTCGGTCGCTGGTGGAAGATCAAGGAGAGGAGGTAAAGGATGAAGAGAGATGGGAGAGAGTCGAAGATGGACGTGAAGGAGGATGCGTATCGGACTGTTGTACCCAAGTTGGCGGGTTCAAACCCGATCGAAGCCGTGGATTTTTAAGGGCGAAAAAATCTTTCGTACGCCTTCCTTCGGAGGGGAAGTAAAGCCGGCTGTCCCATGTTAGTAGATGTAGTTGCATGTAAAAGATCCTCGAGCCTAAATGACGCCTCTGAGCTAAATTCAAATCGCCCAAGAAATACCTCCTTTCTCTGCTAGTTGGTGAAAGAAGCGTAGCGAAATTTGCGTGGTCAGACGGAAGAGCGGGCCTGATGGCCCGAGTCTCGCCACGTAAAATAAGGCAAATTCAATTCAATTCAAAAAGGAGGAGGACGAGAAGGTGTGGGGAGGAGGTGGTGCGGAAGGAACGTGATGGAAGAAAATGGTGGAGGAGGCGGAAGTGGTGGAAGAGGAAGATAAAAATGAGGCAGGGGATTGATTGAGTTGTAATTCCTGGCGAGTCACTTTCTAACCTCATTAGTCCCGTAAGTATAGTGATTTTTAGGGTGGTGGTGGTGATGATCTTCCCCAGCTGGATGACGAGATCCGATACTGACCTACATGACGGATCTCGTTTTTTTTCAACCAGATATCTCTCACCAGTGGAGTACCGCCCCAGACGGGACAAGCTCTAAGTTCCCAATTGGTCTCCCCACATGGGTGGTGGTGATGTGTGTGTGTGTGATAGTGAAGTACATGGAAGTGGAAGGGGTGAGTATAGAATAAGGAAGAGGAAGGAAAGATGGCTTGCGGTCCGTGGCCCATTTGTTAGGGTACTGCTCACTCATTCACCTGGTATTGATCGGAGAAACCACGGAAAACTACCAACCAGAGCAGTCAGCCGCTGGTGGAAGATAAAGGAGAGGAGAGAGAGAGGATGAAGAGAGGTTGGAGGGGAGTCGAAGATGGGACGGAGACGGGATGGTGGGAAGGAACTGACGCGAATAAGGAAGGTAATGAGAGTGCGTCGAGAAGGAATTGGGAGGAAGTTTGGATGGAGAATAACGGTTGAAAACCTAGAGTCTAGAATCTTCAAATCACCCCTCGATGCTATTGGAAATGAATTGTAAGGAAGGAGGTTGACTTCGGTGTGGTCTTGATGCAGAGAATTTCACATCAATCACCCGTACTATCATCTATACAGTAGACAGCAACCGCAAACCCCCATCTGCTAGGGATAGGGAAGCGTAAACCACATTCCTCGCCTACGGTCAGTGATCTACGTTGCAAACAACTCTACGAATGGAAAGATACGCGGAGGTCATGGTGAGAACTCTGCCTGGGAAGAATAATATTGGCATTTCGCTCTTACTTGAATAACTCTTAGTTTTAAATGACTACAACTGAATATGCAAATCATTCCGGGGGTGATCTTTAAAACACATTCCGAAGAAAGTTGGTTATTTTTTACCTATCTTTCTTGAACGTAATATGTTCGCTGCAGCATTGTTCGGACTCTTGCGTGGAAGGAGAGTTCAGTTTTTTTTTCGAACAACAGCTATATCTGGAGTAACGGGGAATTGCAGGAGACCGCAACCAGAATGAGGTGAAAGGGCTAGGGAAGAAGAAGTTACATGAAATATTGTCGAAATTTGGAATATGTGAATGGAGAGTAGGGTAGGTTAGGTCGTGTCGGGGTATATGGAGGCATATGGGGTCGAGTCAGAGCAAGGGAAGGTGTCGGGGTGTCTGGATAGGGTTTGATTGTTTTAGTGATTCCGGGCACGTCAACTAACAGGGTCATTATTTACGTAAGTGTAGTGCATGTTTTGTTTTGGAATGTGGCGGTATTCTTTCCCCCGATGTAAGGCGAGATCCGACGCCGACCTACCGTCGGCTAACGGGGCTTTCCCCAACCAGGTATCTCCCACCAGTGGGGCACCTACACAGTCGGGACAAGCTCTAAGCTCCCGACCGGTCTCCCGGAATGTGTGGTTTTGTAGTGCGTGCTAGTGTAAGTGTGTGTGTAACGGGAGAGGATAGGACAAGGAGGAGGAGGGTGAGATCGCATCGAGGTGAAATATTAGTGTTTCGAATTCTTGTTTCATTTAGCATCGAACTAGTAAACCATAAAGTTCTGTAGGCACCACGGGAGAGTACGAGTAGATGTTTTTGCCCCTCGGGCCATAGGCTCTCAGGTTTGAAAGTCGCCCTCGGGCCAAAAGCATCTACTTCACGCCCTTGATTCATAAATAACTATAAGAATATTATTATTCCCGAGTATAATATTTACGTTGTTTTCCTCCAAAAATGATTATGTATATGTAATGCGATTCTTTTAATAGGAATTGCGCTGATATTATTGCAAACTTCCGGCACCTACCAGACTTATCTCATGCGTCCCTGATACCAATTCAAGTGTGAGTCACTCTCTGTGTTTAATTGAGATTTTGATTGTATAATTTGCAACCATTTGGAACTTTTAATTATACAGTAAATTGCATTCAATTATCAAAAAATGGCATAATAATTAAGGGAAATTGTCATTGTAGACGTATTTTTAATTGTATGTGAATTTTTAGTTGAAGTGTAAATTAGTTCTTAATTAAGTCAAAAATCAATCATTTTAATAATTATTTCGTATTTTCAATCAATAGGGTGTAAAAATTAAAAAAATTTTTCCCTATCTACTGCCGTTTTCATCCAACGAAATTAATTAGACTATTGACGTAGGCCTGCAAAGGTTAGGAATGCTGCCCGTTTTCAAAAATATTCATTATTATCTGCCAAAAAATACCCCTTGTTTCCAAAATACATTTAACTAAGTTTGAAATATTGTGCTTTCAAAAGATGTACAGGGCAGTGCAGTGTAATTGTAATAAATAATTTTCTTAGGGACATCAAATAACTCAGTCACGCCTTAAAACTATACAATATTCCTATTACGACATGCGCATTTCATTTCAGAGGTAACGACTTCTCCTCTCTTCAGCCAGAAGATCCTTGAAGAATATGTTTTAGTAGTGCTTCAAGGTGCAAGAAAAAGTTTCCGGAACGCTTTCCGATATGTGCAACACAGACGCACTGAAAGAACCGGGACAAGAGCTCGCGTCGGCGACAACTGCCGACCTGCCCGCGGGCGCGCTCCATTACCCGCCCGCTCAGCCCGCGCTCGCCGCTTCAATTGGGCAATTATTCCTGCAGTTAATGAAAAATAATCCCTCGTTACTGGTGGGGGCGCGTCGCTGGAGCGAAGTGTGGAAAGCTTTTTAATGAAATCGTTAAGAGATCATAAAAACACCGCTCCCAACAGTTAATGAACGCTGTCGATTTTTCAGCCGCTCTCGGGCAGAGTCGCTGAGGACGCGGTCGGACGGTTTGTCGTTTCTAGTGGAGTTCGGTTGGGGCGAGCGGCACGGGGTCTGGGTAGAAGCAGAGTCGGGGCAGAATGCCGGGTGGAGCGTGAAAGTGGGGCGGGGATCGGAGGCGGGGATCGGAGGCGGGGATCGGAGGCGGGGATCGGAGGCGGGGATCGGAGGCGGGGATCGGAGGCGGGGATCGGAGGCGGGGATCGGAGGCGGGGATCGGAGGCGGGGATCGGAGGCGGGGATCGGAGGCGGGGATCGGAGGCGGGGATCGGAGGCGGGGATCGGAGGCGGGGATCGGAGGCGGGGATCGGAGGCGGGGGTCGGAGGCGGGGATCGGAGGCGGGGATCGGAGGCGGGGATCGGAGGCGGGGATCGGAGGCGGGGATCGGGGGCGGGGATCGGGGGCGGGGATCGGGGGCGGGGATCGGGGGCGGGGATCGGGGGCGGGGATCGGGGGCGAGAAATGTGGAACAAAAGTAGGGAAAGGTGGAAGTGATTGAGGAAGGAGGAGGGAGTAGCGGAGGCGGAGGTAGAGATGGAGGTGACGAAGGGAGAGTTGGGCGTACAGGAAGGACGAGGTGGAACGGGCTCTGGGTCGTTTTGAAGTGGAGTTGGGAGGGTGGGGTGAACGAGAGGGTCAGAGCGTGGGTTGTTCGCTGTGAAGGAAGAGGGGAAAGTGAATAGTTAGCACGCCGATGCGTTAGGTTGCAATGGTGAATGCTGGATGTTGAGACACATCACAAGAGCTTAAAGAGTGATGTACAAAGAGGAAGATTTCTGCATATTAAAGGTAAATCATGGGTGAGGAGTATTCACAATCTGTAATGGGTACACGTCAATTACTTCATTTTTGATTAGGTTCATTTATTTAGGAATTCCTTGCCTGCCAGATTGTTAATACTTTATTTGTTAAAAACCGTTCATTTAATGATTGATTAATCAATACTGTTTTGGACAAGTTGTTAGTAAAATAACTACCAAATGCTGTAATTAATTACATATTTAATTTTTTGCTCTTCGGATACGCATATTGAACAGTCGTCAATTGAAACGCAATATTGAGGTTAATTGATTAATTTTAATATATACATTTTGATTACCTCTTTATTGTTGATCTGTGAACGAGGTGAGACGAGACAGAATACAGTGCTGATAAATAGAAATAGAAACGAAAAGAAAAATGACGCTAGTGAATGAGAAAGTAAGAAGTTGCGAGGGAGAAAAGTACGAGTATGAGTAGAAACCGCAACTTCAATGTCAGAACAGGAGTTAAATAAATTACATTTTAAAAAGCAATCTAATCCGATGCGTATGTGCGTGTGATTGTATGTGTCGGTAAGAGCGAACGTGAGTGTGAGTGGCTGTGCATGTATGGTGCAGGTGGCCGGTGGGTGGTGAATAAAAGCGCGGGGTGCATAATCAACTTGCGGTGCGCTCCTTCCCCTCCCCGCCCGAGTGAAGGCAGCGCTGCGTGGAGCGCCGCGGTCGCGCTCTTGCATGCACTGCAGCAGCGGTGGCCGCCGACCGCTTAGCGGCCGCCCTGCCAGCCCCGCCCCACACCCCGCCGTTCCCACTCTCGCCACCCTCGTTCCCGGCGCCGCCCTGCCGCTCGCACCGCGCGCTCCACATTCGCGTACTTCATCGTCTCCGCTGATCTTGGGCGCCCCCGCCACCCTCACCGCCCGTGACGCCGCGCAGCCCCCGCCGTCCCCCGTCCCGCCACTCCGCTAGTACGCCAACTCTCTACCCCACCGCCCCCGCCGCCCCTGCCGCCCCAGCCGCCCCTGCCGCCCCCGCCGCCCCCGCCGCCCCCGCCCCCGCCCCCGCCGCCCCCGCCGCCCCCGCCGCCCCCGCCGCCCCCGCCGCCTCCGCCGCCCCCGCCGCCCCCGCCGCCGCCGCCGCCCCCCGCCGCCCCTGCCGCTCCCTCCACCCCCGCCGCAACTGCCATCCCCACCCCACCGCCCTAGCCACTTCAGACGCACGCCTGTCCCGCCGCCCCACCTCTCCGCCACCCCAGCCTTCCCCAAACCTCGTCAACCCCCCGCCGCACGTTGTCCCTGACGCTCCTGGCGGCCCGATGTCATCTCCACTGCCCCTGCCACCGACGCAGCCTCGGCACCCTGCCGGTATCATCGTCCCCAACGCGCCACCCCGCCCCCGCCAACCTCACCACCCTTCGTCGTCTGTGACTCCCTCCCCCCATAGCCTGCTCTATTCCCTGCCATTGCACGGTCCTTGCCACCCACCCCCACCGCCCCGTCGTCCCTCCACAAGCGCGTCTCCGACCGCTGGCACCTCACTACCTCCTTCATTCTTCGACACTCATCGCACAACCGCCGTTGCCACCAGCTCTCACCACCCCTTCTTCCCGACGGTGGCGATGGCAATGCTGTGTCGCGGACATAGCCTCTACCGCCGTCCGTTACCCGTGTCGCCTCCCCCCATGCCGCCCACGCCTTTTCCTACCCCTCCCTCGAATCCCTGACTCCTCCACCCTCTACGGTGGCCCTCGCCCCTTCCTCCACCCTCCCTCCTGCCCCTCCCCCGCCTCCCATGACCGTGCTACCAACACTGCCCTCTTTCGCCCCCCGCACTCCACACCGGCCACCCCACTCACCCTTGCGGCGCACCCACCTTCCCGTCAACCCGCAAGTCCCCTCCACCCCAGCTGCTGATCCTCGGCGCTTTTCCCACCCCTGCCACGGCTTCCGCCGCCCCTCCGCGGCCACTGCCGCCGCCCCCTCTCGACCACGTCATGCTTAACTCATCTCCCGCTCCATCTGTCTCACACAGCCACCCTCCTCCCCCACTGGCCTCAAAAATACCTACCCCCCACCGCCTCCGACACCCGTGGTTTGGTCACTGGGTGGTTGGGAGGGCGCACGCTGGTTGTGGTCTATCGAGCGTGCCCCCGCAACAGATTAAAGCAGCTGCCGGCGATGGCCGCCGCGTACACTTTTATTCGACAATTATGGTAACGATGTTTATCCCTAGCGTCCGCATTTCCGTATCTGATCGTTTAAAACTTCCCTCGAATTGAAAGGGTTTGCAAGTAATTTGAGCCATAACGTGCCCTGTTGTTTTTCGTGTTAATATCAACCGCGCTCGTTTTGCCTTCCTTTGCGAAAGAAATATGCCACAAAAAGTTTCAATTTACCGACCCCAGGAATATTTCGTTTGGCGATATTTTAGTCTCGGAAGTACAGTCGTTGATTTTCTTTGTGTGTGCGTCAAAATTGTATCAAAGGGTACGCGGAAAAATAAATGTGTGTTCGCATGTAGTAATGGTTTTCCTCTCAAACACACGCGTGCGTTCAAAGTATTTTTGATGTCCTAAAAAACGTTTGAAATACATGCAAATTGTGAATGGGAAAACAAAGTGTGGTTATAGTATTATTGGAGTAACAAAAGATCACTAAAATGCTATTTGATTTAATGAATCTAATGCATACTAACTTGCTGAACATCATTTATCTTCTATATTTCACTGATTTAAATATTATAAATATATATTTAAAAAAAATACTTTTAAAAAATAGGTGGGCGGGTTGACGGGTCTGCGTGAATTCAGAACTCTAGCTCATTCGAGTAGATCCACAATACTTTGTTCTTTCCACGACGTGTTACGCCGTCCGTTTCTACACGAAAATGTTTGCCACATCTGTCATTGTTCAGAAAAACGCTTCTTGCAAGTTAGAGGTAATTGTTTGGGTATTTAGTGGGATTTTTCTATTGTTTAGTTTTGGAAAGAGTTATTTTTGAAGATATAATTTAAAAAATAGTTAACACGTTTTACTTTTCAAATTTAGTATTCGGCTGTACTGCTCAGGTCTATATGTGCTAGAAGGTAATTTTTGCTATCAAGCAATGATCACAAAAAACGATTTGTTGAATCTACCAATTTATAAAATGAAATGTCATTTTACAATAACATGAAAATGTTAATATTAATTTAAGTTATTCAATTTTTGTGGTACAATAATACAAATAAGGGAAAACATAAATTGTTGGTGATTTACAAGTACATTTCACTACAAACACAACATTAAATAAACATTTATTTTCCATTATTCCCAGAACAAAATTTATTAAAATCACATAAGGCCATTATAGTCAGCCGAAATTGTTGAACGTTTCGGTTTTCTAGCGTTGATACATGTTAGTATTTCGTGATATACTTTCGAAATGCCATGTACTGGAAGACTTGCCCAGGCTCACCAATATGTTTGTTTTAATTTCTTTTTTTGCTATCCAGCTAGGATTTATTGAAGCCCATAACGCAAAAGCTTGTATGTGAAAACGCCAATCATGTTGTAACACAAAGTAAAACGTAGGATCGTTATTTACCTATTGCAAACGAACGCACTTGTTGCTGATATGAACTACCAGCAACTCTTTTTATTTTATTGAAGTCTACAATAATACGGTTTTGTATGAAAACTCTTCTAAATTGTTTTGTTTCAACGAAACGCATTGAAATTCTACTTTTTTTCCGTCTTTGGAAAATAGTTTTCAGGAATGAACACGGCCAAAAATGTAATATTTTGAACTTTTCTATTGGTTATTTGCAGAACAAGATTCGACTCATTTTTCCATTTTCGCCCTGAATTATCATTCATATTTTCAGAACTGTTCCAATTTCGATGATGTACAAAAATAACCGTATGTTAAGTTGTCATTAGAGTGAACTACGAACTAGTCCGCAATGAACTCTTCCTCCCTTATTGCATTCTTTCTTCTCTTCACGAGACAAAGAAAGCGTGCCTCTGAAAATTTATATTAACTAGAAACATACAATTATACCGTCTTAGTTTTAATTTTTCTATCTTGGATGAGTTTTGACAATTGTGTCTCATAGAGCAGAAGGGTACATATGCAACAATTATAATTATTATAAAATATATAAAATATATTTTTAGTAAAATCTTAACAAATAGACAAAATATATTCATTTAAAGATATTTGGATTCGAAAAAATTTTACAAAGTATCAGAATGCTTGAATGTAAAAATGCCATTGAGAGCAAACCAAATTTCGTTTGAGGTCACATACACTCGAGCAAATTATAATATTTGAAAATAAATATAGATATCAAGTGACAATGGATGTTAGTATTTGGATGTAACTAACCTAATAACATTGAGGAGAACCTAAAGTGAAAACACTAAATTTTACAAAAACATGCAAAATGAATGCCAATCTATAATGCACAGATGAAGTGATTGAAAGAAATTCTCCAGCTGCCTTTTGTAATACATATAAAAGGCGTCGAGGAGTAAAAGAAAAGCCATATCAAAAACAGCAAGCTTGCCGCTGCACTGAAATGTTAATATCTCGATTTTCCCGTAGCATATCTTATTGTCAATGTCCAAACCCTTTATACGTATGAGAAAGTTATAGAATCAAGACAATCCACACCTTTGGCAGAATCGAGATACATATGTTTACGATATGCGAGACTCTTGCTGTGGAGGGTGTGTCTTATCTTCTTTCTGGCCAAAGCCCTTCAAACAGGTGTTCCATAACTATCGATTAAAAAAGACATTCTAAAATCGAATTATATGTTAGGCATACGTAATTTATACATCCAAACCAGGAGGAGCTCTAGCGCATCGTATCCGACTTCAGCCACTGAGCTTCAGACAGTAGTTCGCATCACAGTTTTAGCGGAGATTTTAAATGAAGTCTGATAATTTTGTTATCACCTTGATGCAAGATGTTGAAACACATTTATGAAGCATTTATTTTAAATATTGCATCTTGTACACCGTATCATATTACTTTTGGTTGGTTACCGTTTAAAATTGTCACTTTGTACCAATTTCAAAAAGTTTTTAACACTTTTTGCTCTCCGTGCATCATGGCGGCTGCTCTGGCTGGGTTTTCAAACGAACTACCCGTGAAGTGGTCACGTGGTCCGTGACGCAAACTGGTGTTGCGTAGCACGAGCGCAAATGGCAGCGCCTGAGGAGCTCAACCATGTATTTCCACCATGATCCAGCCTAAACCTATATATTCCTCGTAAAGGTTAATATCTCCACCAAATTCGATATACTAATATTTACGAATTGTGGGAGATTAGTTCTTGCCGGTGTGACTTACCTTATTACTTGCGGCGGCGGTGGTGTAACGGTAAGCGTATAGCATTGTTATACCCAAGTTCGCGGGAAGAAACTCGATCGAAGATTTTTAGAAACCCGAATTTTAGGCCGAAGAAACCCAATTTTTAGGTCGAAAAAATCCATCGCACGCCTTTCTTGCGGCGGCGATGGTGTGACGGTTAGCGTATCGGACTGTTATACCCAAGCTCGCGGTTTCAAACCCGATCGAAGCAGTGGACTTTTAGGGCGACAAAATCCTTCGTACGCCTTCCTTCGGAGGGGAAGTAAAGCCGGCTGACCCATGTTAGTAGATTTACTTACATGTAAAAGATCCTCAAGCCTAAATGACGCCTCTGAGCAAAATTCAAATCGCCTGTTTCTCGCCCATGAAATACCTCCTTTCTTTGCTAGTTGATGAAAGGAGCGCCCGAGTCTCGCCACGTAAAATAAGGCAAATTCAATTCAATTCAATTCAATTTCTTCGGAGGGAAAGTAAAGCCGGCTGTCCCATGTTAGTAAATTTACTGCATGTAACAGATCCTCCAGCTTAAATGAAGCCTCTGATCTAAATTCAAATCGTCTGTTTCGTCGCCCAAGATATCACTAGTTGGTGAAAGGAGTGTATCAAAATTTACGTGGTTAGAAGAGCAGACGTCATACCCTGAGTCTCGCCACGTAAAATAAGGAATCAATTCAGCTCAATTATTACTACCCCAAACACATCAAATAGTTGTCCCATAATTATCGATTTAAAAACAGACCTTCTAAAATCGAATCACACTTGGCGCGCACGTTATTTCTGCGTCCAGCCCAAACGCGTATATTCCTCGCGCGAAGCGAGACCCTCAATTCGCTCGGCGGAGTTGGCGCGGAAGATGGCAGATCTACGGCGGCGGCGGAGTCCTTCGCCCGGCGTCGCGGCGCGTCGCGTCGCGTCGCGGCGCGGCGCGGCGCGGCGCGGCGCAGGTGCGCGGGATTAAACGGAGATCCGTTCTGCCGAAAGTGAGGATGCCTCTCCCGCCGGCCGAAGAGAAGAGTAGCGGACGGGAAGGGGAGGAGAGAGAAGGAGAGGGGCTGAGGATATTCGCGTCCCAGGACGCGCGCTCGCGCCAGCTGCCTGAGGATTTGCCGCGACGGGGCGTGAGGCGGGGCGTCGTGAGGCCCTGAGGACGTGGAGAGGAGGGGAAGGGACTGACGAGGAAGTTTATTCGGATTGATGTAATAACGTTCACTCGGAGCTGTACGAAAGCGAAGGAAAATAATGTATATTTTTGGCTGATGCTCGAAGTACACTGCATGACTTGCCTGGATCGAGAAGAGCGTGGTTACGAGGGAAATATGATAACAGTTGAATACACTTCTCTTATGGAGGGAATTGTGGGACGGAAATATGAAGAGACAAACCGAGTCAGGAATATATCTAGTTAATTAGTAAATAAGGTAATCTGAATTATTTAAATTAAGTAAAAAAATCTTGTGTGTATGACGGGTGTCAACTGTTTCTGATGATCTCGGGCGACAAAAAGACCTCGAACGAAGCCTTCAGGTTTTTTGTCGCTGCTCGATCGTTGGAATCCTTATATCGCCCTTGGTGCATAAAGAACTATTATTGTTCATATCGGAAGTGCACCATTTAAGCACCAACTGGTCTCCTGTTTGCCCTACAGTGTTTCTGAAGAGTTTTATTATGCAACAAGATGGAAAGAACATGCAAGCGAATACCCAGGCGTCTCAAGTGTGAAATAACAATGCAAACAGAATACTAAATTATTACATGGTTACTTATTAAATAGAATTTGGACTACGTCAAAGACTTTCTTTTTTATTTTGAATTGGTTACGTTGTTTTGCAAAACGTGTTTTTGCTCTTCTTGGGCAAAGAACGAATGTATTATATTTATGGAGTAATCCTCGTTTAAATTCTTTGTCTTTTTGTCTCATCACGTCGCAGTCGGTCAATGCTTTTATTCCTTCGGTCAGAGACTCGGCACTGTTA
Source organism: Gryllus longicercus (assembly GCA_038098605.1). Lineage (NCBI taxonomy): Eukaryota > Metazoa > Arthropoda > Insecta > Orthoptera > Gryllidae > Gryllus > Gryllus longicercus. Next base: position 179,079 of record JAZDUA010000836.1, on the reverse strand, counting down.
GTAATCAGGGTTTCCAGACGGTCAGCGGTCCAGGAATCCATAATGTTTCGAATTTCTCAACTTCCGTGACACCGTGGATCGTAGTTCAGCAATTCGGGTAACGATATTTTCTTATTCTCATTCTTCGCACCCTTATTCCTCCTCCTCCAGCTCTTTCTTCTTCTTCTTCGTCTTCGTCTTTTTCTTTTTCGTCTTTTTCTTTTTCGTCTTTTTCTTTTTCGCCTTTTTCTTTTTCGCCTTTTTCTTTTTCGCCTTTTTCTTTTTCGCCTTTTTCTTTTTCGTCTACTTTTTCGTCTTTTTCTCGGTGTCACTGATTTACTAGTACGTAGTAATATAGATACTACACCATTCTTAGATTATTTTAAAACTAGCCGAACCCTTGCGATTACATTGCTTAAGAGAAAGAACACTAAACAGAAAATTGAATCTCCTCCAAAATAATGTTTCATATCGTTCAGTTCATATTATCTAAGGATAATGAAATGAATTTCACAAATTCAATACAGTCACTATGAACACAAATTTAAACGTATTCAAATGTACCTGAAAATAGAATTAAAATGTTTCATATTTACCAAAATCTCGACGTATAGTGTGTTGCATTAAAATAACGCAGAAAATCCTCCTATTCGTCTTAATTTAAAAACGTTTTACATCACATATAAAAGCACATATTTTTACGTAGTAGAGGAACTCGTGTTCAAACGATTGCTGGCAATTGCATTTGTACGCGCTCACAAATATTTGCCTTTAAAAACGGTTAATCATCGAACATCAAAAGCAAAATTGCTAACATCGCTTCCCTCTTACCACACACGCTTATTTGCACTAGACCAACAATTAGAAGAAGGTTTTCATGCAATCAAACGACATAACGAAGAAGTGGTGCCAAATAAACGTTCGCCAGGAAAGCGCGCATTTTTTGTAACGTTTTTTAGAGAAAAGTGTTTACACGACATAAAAAGTAATAAGAGAGAAAAATTACAGATCTGGGACCCAATACCTTTCATTTAAAGCAAACGTGGCAAAATGGAATGAGTAGAGCTCTCAAATTTCTCTCTAAACGAAAACCCTTAGTGTTTTGAAAATAAAGATAGTTGAATAAATATGAAAATAAAGATGGCTTAAATATTGAATGTTTTAAACTGTTATTAGACAATGATAAGGAAGGTAATAAAAAAAACGTACATTTTATTAGAATGTAAAATTGTAAATGAGATTGTGATCGCTTATGACCACGGAGTTGCATAGCGATGTAAAATATAATAATAAAATAAATAAAAATGGTTGAATTACATTATTTTGCGTCCGAACGGTTACCGTGTCGGACTGTTATACCTAAGTTGGCGGGTTCAAACCCGATCGAAGCCGTGGATTTTTAAGGGCGAAAAAATCCTTCGTTCGCCTTCCTTCGGAGGGGAAGTAAAGCCGGCTGCCCCATGTTAGTAGATTTACTTGCATGTAAAAGATCCTCAAGTCTAAATGACGCCTCTGAGCTAAATTCAAAATCGCCTGTTTCTCGCCCAAGAAATATCTCTGCTAGTTAATGAAAGGAGCGTAGCGAAATTTGCGTGGTCAGACGGAAGAGCAGGCCTCATAGCCTGAGTCTCGCCACGTAAAATAAGGCATCAATTCAATTCAATTCAATTCAATTATGTTACGAATGTTAGACTTCAAAAATCTGTGTCCATTGACCGTGGGGTTCCCCCCCCCCCCCGCGAACGAATAGAGGGCGCGGCGAGAGCCCCGGGGTGTGAGGGCAGCGGGCGCGGGGTTGGCAATTTACGAGGGCGATTCGGATCCTCCTGCCGAGGCGGGGCGTAACTCTCGCGGGCGACGTCATCCGCGCTCGCCTTCGACTCTCACCTCCCCCGCTCGCCTCTTTACATGCACTTCTCGCCACGCGCCCCTCCGCCGCTCCCGCGGACACCACGACGTACGTCCAGCAGTACAGGTCCCCCTGCCGCCGCCACGAATTCATTTATCACATCCCCCACCACCATCGCCATATCGTTGTAATACCCACCCACCACCATTCCCCTGTATCACTGCCACTACTACCGGTACCATTATACTACCACCACGAGCACTAACAAAACCCCTACATCACCAACAACACTATCGATATCACTACTAAACCACCACTATCATACTACTATACCACCACCATAACATATGCCACCACCATCACCTTACCTCTGTACCATAATCACTACTACCACCACTACTGCCATTACTATTACTATTATCACCACTATTATTACTACTTCCACCACCACAACCACTTCTACGACAATACTCTATACGGTTACCAGTATCATCACCACTACCACTACTGTGCCAGTACAATCAACTGCATCAGCTTAATCACACCCACATACTTGGTATTATTTGATCCACTTCTGTTGATAGTATGGTTTGGAGTTTGTCGATTGTTCTGACTGTAGCTCGCTTTCTCACATATTGCTTTCCTTCTGTACTTTCTCTCTCACTCTATTCCCACTAGTTTAGTTTTCTTTTACCTGGGTTAGTTTCCTTCCTACGTGAACAATTTCGCGTGAACTTTATTAAATAGATCAGAATAAAATTGCGCCGTCACTTACCCACGCCTCTAATAGACCTGTCATTGTTGGTAGTGTTCTATTCGCGTGTACTGAGAGTACTTCGTGGAATCTGATGTGGTTCTGTCCGTGGTGCGCATATTTATGTAGTGCTTTTTCTGCTGTTAGGTTGTGTGTTTACACTCGTGCGGTTTGCAATATAAATATGGTTTTGATACATCATGCCGACAAAGTATTTGATAAATTATGCGTACATAAACGCATACTTTGGCGCGAAATTAAACATCCTCTGGCCATGTGAGAAGAGTCAAAGCTCTTGTTAGTTACGAAGGAAGACTGAAAAATACAAAACAAATAAAACAGTAAAAGCAGTAAACCAAAAAAAGCAGTAAGAATTTTTGCATCGTGTTTGCTACGGAAACTAATGGTTGCTTTCATGTAATATTGGTATTAAGGAAATAATGTTTTTATCGGGCATTATGCATCGTATGCAAGGATACCTTTTTCGGCATTCCCATGGTATTGATAAGGAAAACCACGGGATAATACCGATCAAATCAGCACGCCACTAGAATTCTCCTCAAGAAGTGGATGAATTTTGCGTCTCTAGCTGTTTAGGTACTATCAAAAATCTGCAATCATAAAGACTCAAACCTTATAACCTTCCCGTCAGAGTTGCTGTAGAAAAAACAGCAATGCTCACCCTGAGCTAAACCCATCCGCTAATATTATATAGGAATAAGTAACGTAATCCCAGAACGTACCAAATAATGGCATTAACCTGGTGTAATAGAATGTTAGAGACAAAACAAGAACTGTAATTGTATGTACGCAAAATTACTTATGTAGTGGAGTAACTCTTAAATTTCAGTACAATATTCCCAAGGCGTGAGACTACGACTGCACACAGATATGCCTCAATAAATTATAAATGAAATCAACGCGTTTCCAACCTCCTTTTCAACTGATCATTCCTTTCAGGATGCGATGTTATCAGCCGGTTGTATAGAGCACAAAATAAGGCAAGTGCAGGGTATCTTCCTCTGGGCGATGCGCAGAGAGCTTGAAGGAAGTGGAGGTGCAGCTTCCCCTGCAGACACCTCAAACTTGCAGCGGAAGAGAAAACTTGCTCCGGGTGCGATAGCAGCTTCGAGCGTCGACGCCCGAGTCGCACTTCTAGCTGCGCCTCCCCCCCCCCCTCTCCGTACTCCGCCGTGCCTTGCCGCGTTCGCCCCTGCTCCTTCTCGTCCCGTCCCGTTCGCCGCGACTCGTGCTTTTGATTTGTCTCGTGATGAACCGTCTCGCGTTTTACCTCCTCGTGTTGTAACGCTTCATAATGTCCCGTCCCGATCTGTCCCGCGCAGTGTTGTCCCGCCCAGTTTTGTCAGGAACAGTGTTGTCCCACCCAGTGAGGTCCCGCCCAGTGTGGTCCCGTCCAGTGTGGTCCCGCCCAGTGTGGTCCCGCCCAGTGATGTCCCGCCCAGTGTGGTCCCGCCCAGTGTGGTCCCGCCCAGTGTGGTCCCGCCCAGTGTGGTCCCGCCCAGTGTTGTCCCTCCCCAAGATGTCCCGCATCGCGATGTCTCGCGTCTTGTTGTCCCGTCTCCTATTGTCCCAAATCACGTCCTGCCTCGTGATGTACCTTCTCGTGTTGTCGCGTTCCATGTTATCCAACCACGTATTGCCTGCCTCATGTGGTCTAGTGTCATATAGGATTCTTTTGTTTCGTCTCGCCTCGTCCCGATCTGCCGTATCCTCCCGTGACCTGCCTTCTCCATTTCCTTGCTGAATCTTGCTTGACTGTGCTCTTCTATTTTTATCTCTCGATTTATAATACCCATCTAGCCTATCCAAATCATCCCACTCTGCTCCACTCTATCTTCCGCTTCCCAATATACGGCCAGTCCATCCTATTCTTCTGCATCCTGCTTCTTTTCGAGCAGCCGCATTTCACCTTCTTCAGCTGACTGCACCATTTCGCTGCGTTTTCCCAGCGTAGGGTACTTGCCCTCACCGCCTAGTGTCTAACTGATCTAACGGTCCAACCTGTTCCTTGCCTTCTATCTTCTACTAGCCACCTTGTTTCGTGGTTGACTTGCTTGACGTATTTCTCGCTTATTTGCCCTCGTCCGGGTCATCCACCCCGGCTTTCATTGTGTCAATGACCGCCCCCGCCCGATCCGCCCATCTTGCACTTCCCACCAATCTTGCCCGTCCCTATCCCCACCCGCCCCTCCCCACCCCCGCCCGCTCCGCTCGTCCCCGCCCGCCCCGAAAGCCCCACCCGCCCACAGCCGCCCGCCCCGCCCGACCCTGCCCGCCCCCGCCCGTCCCCGCCCGCCCCCGCCCGCCGACGCCCGAATCCGCCCGCCCACACCCGCCCACGCCCGCCCACGCCCGCCCACGCCCGTCCACGCCCGCCCACGCCCGCCCACGCCCGCCCACGCCCGCCCACGCCCGCCCACGCCCGCCCTAACCCCGCGCCTGCCCTCGCCCGCCCACCTCTCTCCGACTCCGCCCTCCCCAACCCGCTCCAGTCGGTCCAGCCGGTTTCGGCCCACACTTGCCCGCCGCCTACCATACCATCCCCATTTCATCACACTCTCCACGTCCCCTTCTCTACATGCCCCTCACTCCAACTCCCACTTCTCCATCCCGGGCCATTTCGCTGCGTTGGCCGCCCTTGCCCAGTTGCGTCGCCCCTCCCGCGGCCGTCCGCCGCCGCCGCGACGCTTCCTCCCGAAGTTGCTCCCCGCCCGGGGAGCGGCGGCGCGGTTCCGGCGCCGGCGTCGGAAGCAGCGCGCCCTGCGCCCCCACAGCCGCCCCCTACAGCAGCCGGGACGCCGCGCCGGGGACACAGAGGGCGGCCTTCCGCTGGAAACTATCGGCGAGAATTTACCCTGCAAATGGACCACTTGCGGTGCTTACTCCGCGACCGTCTTCCGCTAATGCAGGTTCGCTCTGCAACTTCCCATTATATGAAAATTGAAGAAAGGTTCCTCGGCTCACTTTTATTATTGGTCCTAAACTGTGATTAAATTATTTGAAAAGCATGCAAGACCATACATTTTGAAACAGTTTTGAAATTTGCGGTAAACCTGTTTTCGAGACGACGTGTTTTGCGATAAAATATACCGCCTTCTTACGACTGCTGCAATAGAATATAATAGAACGTACGCATTTTTTAATGTGTAACAACAGTTATTGTTCGGGCATGCAACGTACTCTTAAAATTAATTATATTTATTTTGACACGAAAATCAATGCAGTCAGGTTTCAGTACGAATCATTTCTGTAAAAAAGCCTTTCACAACTGCATTTTGAAAACAAGCTCACATAATAACCATGGTGTTTGTAATTGCATCTACGACTCGCCTCGCCTCACATTCTACAAACCAACGGCTTCTCACGCGTGGCTGCAGCAGCCACGGTTGTAACACATTAAGAAATCCTGTACTTCAATACTTTAAACCTGAAACATTATAATTTCCATTGTTAAAATTCCACACAACCGTACATTTCATCTAATTCATATCATTCTAACGAGAATATGTTCTCCTCGTGTATCGTGAATGTGACAACTTCTTCTACTGTATGACATGCCTGCCAACCTTCCAGCATCGACGCGTCGGTGCTGCACGAGACTCCATGCCTGGATTGAACTGGATGTCGGACATTCGTCACATTGGCACGCCCGGCATCTCTCGCGCTGTGAAACTCTGCTCCGTCTCCAGTCATCGCACGTAACTTCCTGTGTCCTTTTTTACAGCACTGTCAGTACCACTGTGAACTCGTCACAATTGTTCTATTTTCCTCATGCCAATCATAAACTGTGAATCTCAATTTCATGATGATTAATCACGGCATATTATGTTTCCATTCAATCACATCATTCTTTAATTTAATGAAGTATGCTTTGATACAGCATACGATGTTTACTAATTAGCTTTCTTCGTAATAATTTAATAGTTCAATTAGATGTATTAACTTCAATGCCTTCATTTTTTTACTAGGCTGTCCGGGTGACGCCGCGTCCATGGCAAAGGTACCGACGTTTCGGTCGCCATTCGGCGACCTTCCTCCCTACGCCCTGAGCAAGGTCGCGAATGGCGACCAAAACGTCGGCACCTTTGCCATGGACGAGGCGTCACCCGGACAGCCTAGTAAATACTGACTCCGGCCGTGGAAGCCTACGCTTTCAATGCCTTCATTTATTTCTGAGCAATGGTGGCAATCTCCTTTTAATTCTGATGTTCCTTCGTTCAGGTAAGAATTTAGAGTTAAAGGATGACGGGGTATAATATGCCAAAAAGCCTCACCAGCCAATTTACTGGCAACTGGTGCAAATCACCTCCACCAGTTATTGCATTTTTAAAATATTGAATATACACGTAAACCACCCCCATTTATTATCGGATTTTCTGGAAAATACGAAAAATAGGGATATATTGAAAACATCCTTCAAACCCGAAAACATAACTTTATCGTAGGATTATTGCAGAGTTCATTATCTCAAAGTGATTTAAGTGCATTTTTCAGTCTTAATTAGTGTCTGCCCGAAGGTAATTTAAGTCATTTTATCAAATACTTCGTACTTGACTACGAAGTATTTGATAACGTACGTAAACTTCAACTTTATTTTTACCTTATTATAACTTACAGCAATAAAGGAGTAGTTATTCTCCGTTTCTGTTCATTACATTCCTGAAGTTATGTGAGGTAATAATATGAATTATAAACGTTGGTTATGACAACTTAAAGATCCATCTGCCAGTGTTCCTTTGGTCGTTTGAGTGCCGTAAGCACAGCCGTGTCACCATTGTCTTAAGCCTCATAAACTATCTTTGCGCCACGTAATATAGTTGCAAACTAAATACAGCGGATGTAAACGTTTTGTTGCTGGTTTTATCTCGCACCGAAACGGGTGTTGCGCCCGAGAATTAACAACGTTACAGCAGAGAGAATAAACGATGCTCCCTGAAGAAGTGGCGCAGCGACTCACCCTCCGCGAGGTAGTTAGTCTGGCCCCTCCCTCCCCCTCCCCCTTCCCCTCCCACCGCCCTCGTTCACTTTCATGGGAGGAAAATAACGTGAGTCGCTCCTGCTTCGCTCGTCTGTTTAATATTTCCAGGGCCGCTCTCGCGGAAACAAAAGGCGGCTCCGCAAACCAGCCCCGGCCGCCCTGCCTCCGCGCAAAGACGAACGCGGAGCGCGTCCCGCAACGCGCCGCTGAACGCGCTCCCTTCGCGTTAAACGCGCGCCTCGCCCCTCCACGCCCCGCCACGCCCCGCCACTCCCCGCCACGCCCCGCCACGCCCCGCCACGCCCCGCCACGCCACGCCCCGCCCCGCCCCGCCACGCCACGCCACGCCACGCCCCGCCACGCCCCGCCCCGCCACGCCACGCCCCGCCACGCCCCGCCATCCCCGCCACGCCCCGCCACGTCCCTTCTCGCCTCGGCTCACGGACCTTCTTTGGCCTCCGCACGATGGGACGAATCGGGGAGAAACGGGGCGAAATGTACTTCAATTGCTAGATATAACCTGTGCGACTTGTATTTCTTCAATTAGCAACTATATATAACTTTATATTACTACAACTTCATGTAACTTCAAATAACTACAACTAACTACAACTTCATATAACTTCAAATAACTGCAAGTAACTATGACTTCATATAATACTTGTATTTCTTCAATTGCCAAATAGAATTGCGATGCAGTTGCTAGATATAACTGTGTGTGCCGGGCGATTCTATGCTGGCCAGATTCCGTCTTTGATGGTAGTGCGGTATTATGACCTGTGGTAAAAAGATGCGTTCAAGTTTGTCATTACCCGAAAGGGGATTCTAGAGGCCGCAGTCTCTGATTGTTTACGTGGATTCTAGATTCCTCAGAAAAATTGTGGGTTGGTGTATTTGTATTTAGCCTAATGTTAAGTAAAGGGCAGTTGGTCTCGGTACCGTTAGATCCCGGGGTTCCTAGTCGGTCACACAACCAGGAACACGTGGTGTATCGAACTCGCTTAAACTTCGCGACTTGTCTCCTCAACTCCGTTGTGACACGTAATCCCATTTCGATTAACTATCATGTTCTGCCGTTAGTGACTTGCAAGACTCATTGCAGCTGAAGGCTGTGTCCTGCAGCCCGTTAACCTTAAGCCCAAGTGACGGTTTAATTATATTACTCGTAAGGAGATTTGGTGTTGGCCAGCTGCTCAGAAGATCACAAAAGAGCTTACTTCCACTGACCCTCAAGGAAACATACTCGTTTCATATATACAAACGTTTTTGAGGACAGAGAGAGAAAACTACTAGGATTTTTAAAATGCCACATTCTAGGCGGAATAGGCCTCGCCATGCCAAAACCATGAAACATTTATGACTAGGACGGAATTTGGCTCTATAGATCTCAAAGCTTGTGACTGCGGTCGTAACCATTAAGCTACGGGACTCCAAAAACATCTCATAAAACTTGAGATTATTCAGATTATAGTGGAAAAGTCGACGTTGCGAAGTCACTATTCTCACTCTTTCTTATCTGCAAAATTTATTCTATACAAATCACACATTTGTTCGCTTCCATTGTCTGACAAATAATTCACATGTTTTTAAATATTGATTTTAAAAGTAAAAATTAGTTTTTTTATACCTCACCATAGAAAGTGCTTTCCTTCAGTTTTGAAGGAGAATTCTACGGTAAACAATTTTCCGTGTTTACGTATCTTCTACTCAGTGATAAGTAAAGTCAGTCTCTAACATAAAGTGTAGGATATATTTATTTTTATATGTGCCCAAGACCAAAACTGAACTTTTTTCAAGAAACTAATTTTGTCAGCGCTTTGTGCCTTTCAAACCACTGTGCACGGGGGCGACCCAGTCACTCCGCGCGGGTGGCCCAGGCCTGGAGCAACGAATTCTGCCGAAATAGTCGCATCAAAGTTGAAGAAAATCGAGTTATAGTTTTGGGCGTGGAATTCCGTCGATTGGATTAACACCTTCATTTGAAAGCCGGCGGAATTCCGGCAAGTTGCTAACCGGAGACGAGAGGCTGCGAAAACGTGCGCGCCTGCAGGCTGTGGAGGAGGAGGCGAGGCGCGGGAGCTGTGGGAAGGGGGCTTTGGAAGTGGCTAAGTGGAGAATAGGCGCTCTTATTTCTGTTCATCTAGAGAGCGTAGAGAACGATACTGTACGTAACATGGTGTTAATTACAGTCTCTTACGGGACTCTTTAGCTTAGGCGCTACGGTAGGTAGCACAAACACTGTTAGATTGCAGTCTAGAATGACAGGTTTCCGCTCGCCGTGACGTTAAAGCGAAGTTCTGTTAACACAACCGAAAGTCCGACACTCAGTACTTATGAATTTGCCAGGTAAGTTACGTCTAACCGCGGGAGTTGGCACGCATTTCGCCAATACTATAAGAAATCCTATATACAAATAAATTTAATTGTATATTAATTACTACATAAATATATACTCTAGATAATCAATGTATGTAAATCATTCTCCGCGCAAATAATAAAGCAACAATAAAACTTTATTTCTCATATATCAATCCCTGGATCAACCCAATTAATATTAATATATTACATATATAACAAGCGTCATACACAAAGTGAAAGAGGCCGCGAATCTCAAATGTCACAACTGAACTACACATTATACCAGTATGAAATTACTGGGAACAAAAAGTAAAATTTACCCCAAGATGTCAGAAAAAGTGGAAGAATAAATTATGTTTCTGCTACAAATGCAGCAAGTGAAAGACACATTGGTACAGTGAGCAATCTTGACAGAAAAAAGGAAAAATATTGATTCGAAATAACTAATTACATCGCGTGTTTTATAGATTCGAAAAAGAAATCTGAATAATAATTATCAAATAATTACATTTGCATTACTCATTACGCTCTTTTCTTCATCCGGAAGCGAAGTGAAACCGTCAGAAGAAATGCTTTAACTTGTGGATCAGTCGACAGTGTGCGTTCACGCGACTATTTATGACTCTCTCGGTTGAAATGCTTCAGCAAACAAATAGTAAATCATGCTCCACTCTGTATATGTGTATAACAGACGTTTCCACATGGTTGGACAGTATCCACAAAAGAGTTCCCTACCACAATTTGAAAGTCATATGATGTGTATGATGTCGCAAGTGCTTAGAGTAGGCATATCAAAGTTGCGAAAAGTTAAGTAGATTTCTAGAATTCACGGGTAACGTTTAAAGCAACTGCAGCGAGATTCATAAGTAAAAGTTCTGCACATTGTTCCTGGGCAAGAAAAACTTCCTCGATACCTCGCCGAATTCAGTATTACTAAGAAGACAGCATTTAATGTTCCAAATGCCGCAACATTAATTCTCATTTTCTCTGCTAAAGCAAATAAACTATCAATTTATATGTAATATTACACATTTTAAATTAGTAATTGAGGATAAAATTTAACTGTTGAATCGAAAGGATCTTCACTTCACAATGGCGTTTTCTTAAAGGTACAATACTTCCGTGAGCTTACTTCGTTCAGGTTATAAACAAAGATTCTTATCAGTTAAGAGTTGACCACCTAATGGTGTACTAATCTAAAAGGAGTACTGTAGGTAGGCTTCACAGAGGATTGTTGCAATAAGTTATCTTACAAACATGTCATAATAACAAACAATGAATAACATAATTATTTAATACAACATTACACAAAACGAAAACAGGGGAGTAATTTGCCATTCAAACATATTCCTGTCCCTTGGTAAAATAATGGTACAAGGCAGGACTACGAAATAAGCTGAAAATTTATGACTTGAATCTCCTTTGTTTGATAGAAAGCAATCAGAAAACGTGTTTTTATACGTAGCAACCATTCTTTCTGCTGTTTCAAACACGCTTTGCACTTACAATACTCAATTGAGCTGGCGCGCGTACAACCATTTCTGGATTTGGAGGGGAAATAAGAGCGGAGACCTGGCAAGTGACAATTTGCCCCAGGAGCACTGGATTTCTCAAACGGAAAAGTAGCTCGTCGGGGGCATTGCATTTTGTCATTCGTCACTTTCGATTCTTTTCACATGCACTTCACCTCTCGCTTACTACCTAATTGCATCACATTCAAATGTTTTAATTTTTCCTTCACTTGACATAGAGGTACAAAACCGTCTGTGCAACAATTAGTCAACGCTATTTTATTACATGTTTATCTCACTATGTTTCGCGTATACTGCACGAACTCTGAAGGTAGATTTTCTGCAGGTATCGTATTATTTAAAAAGTGCAGGGTCGCCGAAGGAGACAAAAGGACTCAGACATCCCTATAAAAAGGGAGACACCAGGGGGTGCATTACAGTAACCGTTTTAATGGTTATAAATATTGCAATGAATGAAATACAATAAGTGAATAATTAAAAGAAACTCCTAAAACGTGATTTTTAATTTAAGAAACAGAGAAAAGGCAACTAGAGAAACGAAAAGTTACCGCTCCGAGTGGCAGCAACTGGCGCAGCCGAAAGTGAGGACTACAAACTCGACCTGGGCTGCGCTCTGGTTGCGCACGCGCCTGCCCACGGAGGCGAGAAAGCAGCTTCTCGCGAGCGCTCGGGGCGAAGAGGCGAAGTCTCGAGGAGCACAGTTCGTTAGCGCCTCGGGTGGGTCAACAGCCGCAAGCCCTCGACTCGTCCCATCCCACCCCACCCAACCCCATCCCCACCCCCACACGACCCGCACCGCGCCAGCGCCGCTCCTGCTCCACCTCCACGCTCCAACCCTCCTCACGCATCGCTCATTGACTCACCCCATTTCTTGCCCCCCCCCCAAGCCTTGCTCTGCTCTTGCCTGGCCCCACCCCGCGTCCCACCCCAATCTCATCCGCATCACACCCCACGCTCAATCCCACACCCTACATCTTCCCAACCCACGCATCACACCACACACTCCACCTCACACTCCAACCCGCTTCACGCCACACTCCAGGATCCGTTCCACACTACACGCTACACAACTCACCCCTTCGCCTCTTCCCATTCTGTACTATCTCATTCCCTACATCGCTACCAACCAGCTTCACCTCGTTTCGCCTCCACTCCCCGTTTCCTCCCTTGTTCCATGCTCTGCGACCCCCTCCTCCTTGCACGTTTCTTACCCCGCTCGTTACCCCACCTCCTTGTCCTGCAGTCCCGTTCTGCCCTCCGCACCGCTCTAACCCGCTCCCTCCGAGCCCAACCAGTTCTCCCGTCACACGCCATTCCTTCTACCTATGACCTGCACGCCCCCTCCACGCTCAGCACAGTGTCCCGAGACTCCCTGTGGCAATCGCAACCCTGAATTGCATTACTTTCCTTCGGCCTCCGCACTACAAGCTGATCTCTTCCCCAACATGCCCTGCATCTCATCCGCCCGGCACCTCGCCGCTCTTGCATGTCACTCCGCTTTGAAGCCTGCCTCGCACTGCACTGCTCCCTACCCTGCATTCCACTTCGCCTTACGCCCCCACATTTCCTCACCCTCCACACTCTCACGCCTCACTTCTCCTTCCCAACACCATCCCCATCCCCATCCCTCCCAGAACCGCGCACCGTCATCTCTCCGCCTTGCGCTCCGACCCCCTCCCCTCCCGCACCCGCATCACTCTCTCCACCACACACTCCAGCACCCTCCTTGCCATACCCATCCCACTCCTCACTCCTCAACACTCACAACTCTCCCTCTCCCAGCCTCATCCCTCTCCGCTCCTTGAACCACTCTCCGTGACTCGCTCTGGGCCTCTCCATCCCATCCTCGTCCCTCCCCGCACCACTCTCTCCCATCATGCTTCGGGCCTCTCCCTCCCATTCTTATCCCTTCCCTTACCCCACAACTCGTGCGACTCTCTTCCAACATCATCACTTTCCGCTCTCTGAACCACTCTCCACCACACACACCGGTCCTTTCTCTCCTACTTCCATCTCTACCCTCACCCAGCATCTCACCCGTCACTCTCACTGTCTCTTTCTCCCTCATCCCTCTCCGCTCCCCGAACCACTCTCCCACTCTTCGCCACACACACACACTGGTCCTCGTCCTCCCATTCCCATCCCTCCCCGCACCGTTCTCTATCTGCCTCGTTTCTCGCCTTTCGTCGCCTCGCCTCGCCTCGCCCCGCCCCACCCCGCCCCGCCCCGCCCTGCCCTGCCCCTCCCCGCCGCGCCCCGCCCCGTCCCTATCCGTCTGCTCTGCCCCGCCCTCTCCGCGCACGTCGTAACCGCCACAGGTCGAGCGCTAATGAGTTTAACGCTTCGCAGCCGCTCGCGCAGTGACTCTTCCTCTCGCCGCCTTGATTGCGACGCGGATCTAATTAGCCCCGATAATGAAAAGTGCCCCAATTCCTCGACTCCGCGCCGCGAGGGTGACTCCTCGCCGCGGTGCCGCAACCTCAAGTGGCGCCGTTGCTTCCGGGCTCCGTTGTGTCGCTGTGAATACGAACTTCCCGAGGGACAAATGACCTAGAGGTCGAGACTTCTAAGCTGTCCGGATGACGCCGCGTCGTTGGCAGAGAGGCTGACTTTTCGCCTGTCATATCGCAGGTTTCTTCAGGGTAGTGACACAGTAATGCTCCGCCTCAGGTGTTATATTTTTCCAGCTGCTCTAGGATGGTTGGTGCGATGCCCGGGTTGGCCCAGACCGCGAGCCAATCAGAGGGACCTCTCCGCCAATCACTGCGCATCTGCGTTTCCTGAGCACCTAGGCTGGAAAAGATATAAAACCAAAGGTGGAGCATTACTGGAGCATTACTACCCTGAAGATGTCTGCGATATGACAGGCGAAACGTCGGCCTCTCTGCCAACTACGCGGCGTCACCCGGACAGCCTAGAAGTTATGAACTCGAGTCGCGGAAGCCTACGTGTACGACCTAGAGGTCGGACCATGGGTGTTGTCTGGCACTTTCTCTCTCTCTAATGCATGCAATATTGGAAAGACTATCGAATAGCGAAAACGATGCGTCGTGATGTGACGTGTCGAGAAGCGGCGGGACGAATTGATATGTGAATTGACCTGTCATGATTTGTCGTGTCGTGAATTGACGTGACGAATTGAGGGGTCGTGAATTGACGTGACGGGAATTGACGAGTCATGAAGTGACGTGTCGTGAAGTGGCATGATGCATCGTGCGGTGAAGTTCCGTGCCATGTTGTGAAGTTGCGAAGAGACGAACCGTGCCGTGCCGTGTCGTGTCGTGTCGTGTTTTTAGGTTATGTCCTCCTACAAATTGTAGCACGACGTTACCTGATGACGCACTACAATTTGTAGTGTATAACTTGCGGTGGGAATAGGAACCGCTATCTCATATTTTCCTGCAAGGTTCCGTGAAGAAGCCAACCTAAGTATTCAAAATGAAGATGTTCCATTTCAAATTGGGGAATAGTTATTGCATCTCAGGAACACCCAGAAATAATTTTGTTGAAATGTTGCTGACTATTCAATTTTGGCACCTAAAAAGATGATATTTCTTTTTAATATTTCAGAGTTTCTTTTTGAATCATTGCAATTTATTAAAACTTCTCTTTCCTACAATAGAGAGCTGTACTTATTAATTTTCCTTCAAAATTTGTATCATAAACATAATTTAGAGCTGAATAGAACATAATGAATGACTACTGAATCTTCAATGAATTTCTCACTCTGAATATTAGTCTGCTTTCAAACAGAGTGTAATTCATATTAGAAGCAAATTACGTGTTCAAATCAGACTGAAATACGGGATTTCAATGTCTCTACTTCCTTAATGAATTCGGAATGATAACAGCGTGTAATAATTGAACAATGACAGCACTGCAATTGATGTATTAATATGATTTCACAGCAGCCGTAAGTGTAACAAAGAGGTAGATGGACGCCCAGTGATATTCCATTCCTCAATTTCGTAATAACTGATATATTTGATCCACTTCAAAATGCCGGACGCATGAGCTGCATTATGGCGGACGTAAAACCGTGATTTATGTTATAAGTTGCCACCGTGAAATATCGCAGCTGACCGGGTAGGCCAACAAAATACAGTCATCAATATTGTTTACTTGGAATCGCAGTTTTTAATAAACACTCTGGAAATGAAATTGCCTCTTCATTTGTTAGAGCCGTGCAGATTGCGTGGATGTCACGGGGGAATTTCCAATTTCACTTAATTAATGCCACGGGAGGGCGTCACCGGCGACCACAGACTTGCCCAAGGACCGCGAGAGAGCTCTGGTGCGGAGTTACGTTGCCACCAGTTTGCTAGACGCGTACATGTGAGTCTCTTCAAGAAACGCTCATTTCGTTTCAGCATTCAATCACTGATTACTAGGGGTAGGATATTAGTGAAATGTTATTTTTTTCTTTTCACTTCAGAAAAAGGCCGTTTAATGTAGAAATTGATTTTATGTTATGACAAAAGGGAATTATCTATCTTTTTGCATTTTTTGTCGATTTCGAGTAATAAGTCATTGTTTTAAAACTTTTCCGAGGTTTTAATACAATTTTTGCTGATATAATCTGTTTCAATGATTTTTTAACGATTATTGCTTCAAATAATATTTGCGAGATACAACCCATTTTTTCCACAGAATTCCTAAGTAAATATACCTGGGAGCCTATTCGATTTCTTCGCTCAGAAGTTGTAATGTCAGTTATTGTCAATATGTAATCTAAGGTTTCTTTAACGCCCGTCAGCACCATCGGCGGTTCAGTCGATTTTGGGATAACTAAAGATAGAAATTTTCTGGTAAAGAACAGTTCAAACCAAACGTTTGAAAGCTGAATTCACTTAAAGGAATAGAAGAAGGCTTGATTACATCAGTAACGTATCCAAGAGATTAAGTTGTTCATCCTAACTAGTTTTGATACCATTTTTACGTCATTTTTCTTTGCTTTTAGAGCGTTTTAAAAACATTTTAGGCGCATTTTATTGATCATTTTTGCTGAGGTTTAGGTCATAAAAATTACCCCTCCCCCCCGAGCGATTACTAACTAAGTGATACCCAAGAACTTGGGAAAAATCCCAAACCAATGAGACAGTTTTGATTTTGACCGAAAAAACAACAAATATTTGATGCGTTATTCCGCCCGTTCTCATCCTATGTATGAGTGTACCGACTGAATTTGCATTGCGACACTGCTTACAATATAGCTGAGTGTGTATTGTCAATTATTGCCTTCGTTATTGTTATTATTATTATTATTATTATTATTATTATTATTATTATTACTATTACTATTATTGTCTTAAATTAATTTAAAGTTTAATTGTATTATTATTCCTAATTGTAATACGTAGAATATAGTGTTCTGCCCATCCCTGTCATTAAATATTTGCTATTCGCGTATTGCGTTAAGGAACAGCTACATTTTTGTTTTTCTTTTCATGTAAAGAACTTTGGACGGTAGGGCTTACTACGTGTCTGTGTTTGCTGCATAAAGGTGTTATGTCCAAAACAATAGTTTTGAGAAAATACCGGTTTGAAAAATTTACTGAAATAAGATTAGTTTCTTAACACTATCTCAGCACAATGTCGACACACATTACCTAATTAATATTTCAAATGCGATTTGGGATTCATTTAATTTAAATAAGTTTACAATTTCACATGCAAAAAATAAAACAATTTGTTATTTTGGGCATAACATATTGTACAGACCTATTAGTCAAAATAATAACGACTCTGTTTGCTATAAATACAATTGTTATGTTACTTCTGCAATTATGTGACTTCTATGATTTTAAAATATTTAAACCTTCAACTTTCCAAACGTTTAACGTTATTAAATGTAGCTTTACCTTCCGTGTTCATTTCTTTATTAGCTATTTTTGTTTCTGACTCATAAGACAGTTGTACATTCTTCTTCACCTTTCACATCATCAGAAAAGGTATCAATCTTTTCAGGATGAGATTGCAAACAGTGATAAAATTTATGAAAAACCGGAGATACATTCGGAAAGAGATCGTGTATATCTAGCATTTTCATATCAGAAACCATGTAAGGTTTGTCTAGCGCAAATCCGTTGTCAAAAAAGTTCTTTATTTCATCTTATTTTAAAAGTAGCCCACTAAGAACATGGGTAAGGGTTAGGTGACCGTTTCAAAAAAACCATCAGAGGCACTTTTCGTGTAGTGTAACTATTGAATATACCTCAAATTCAATGTATTTTCAGCCGAATCTTGTTTGCATTATGATCGTTCACATCTCAGCAAAGTCCACTACATTTTTGGTAACCATTTCTTGTGAAGAAAATTGATGTTTCTTTCCAGTTTACCATGTAATTCCCGAAAGTGGAAGTTGTGAATATTTTCTTTAAATATTTTTTTAAAATTAAGTTTAAATTCTTTGTAGGATCATATTCTCATTACACTGCAAAAGTTTGCATTTCTTCTCGCATTCAGAATTCAGAAACTAATAACTTATATTCAGAACAGAACTCATTACGTTTAGTTCTCTATATCCATATGTAGATTTAATTTTTTGGCATAAAAGTTGGTCAAAATCTCATTTTTGACGCTTTTTGACAAAACGCTCTTTACGTAGCAAACATGGATGTTTTTGCAGAATTTGTAAAATCTCTTTTGCTAAAACATTTATTTTGTGGCAGTGATATAAGTAAGCATCATTTTTATGTTATTGTTCAGCAGTGAGTATGCTACGTTTTGGGACACAATTTTATGTAGTTTCGTTCAGCGGCATTTTTGCTGCTGCACATATGTATTTTTACTTCTCGATGAATTTGTTCATTTGTAATGAACCAATGGGCATTTAGGGTATTTTTTAGAAATATATTTTGGATTACTTGAAGTTTGCTGATATTGCTAGGATCTGCACCTCCCCAGATTGTGCATCCATAAGTTATGGTAGGAAGGATGATTGATTTGAATAGTAGCAATCCAAAATAATCTCTGTGCAGTACATCTATCCATCTTTCTCGCGATATCCACGATTGGAACATATTCGTGGAATTCTCATATAATTTGTTCTCAGCTTCTGTTTCATTGGCTGCTGTGCCATAAGCAAGGTGCAGCTCTGGGAATAACATAGTAATCGCCGCCTTCTAGTGCACGAATTACATCAGGGCCGTATAACTCCCATATAACGTGGTGGGTACCATTACAGTGGCACGCTCTAGAGCATCACCTTCTTACACGAACTAAAATACGAACTGCTACCAACGTTATTTAAACGTGCGTGGGTTCTCGGGACGTAAACACACGCGCTTGATACAAAACATCGCGCCGCTGTTTGCGCTATCTTTTTTTTTTCATGCGTGTATTATTATGAATTAATGAATTTTAGAAGATAAACACATAGTATTTAACTTCTTTTATAATTTATTTCAGAAATCGCTCACAATGAAAGTGTATTCGTATTTCTTGAGCAATTGTTATGTGCGGAAGTTGGCGAGCCTTACCAGAAGCGGTATCCGGCGACACTAGCGCATCCCATAGTAGCAACCTCTAACTTTGTCCGCAATTTTTGATGCATTGTTGCTGGGCCCTGAATGACATCATGGGGTTAGTAAATGGCGTCTCTTGATGGGTTCGCCGAACAGATGCTGAACGAAAGAATCCTACGTCAGCGCTACCTATTGATCGATTAATAAACTTCGTCTTCTTCTTCTTCTTCTTCTTCTTCTTCTTCTTCTTCTTCTTCTTCTTCTTCTTCTTCTCCCTCAAGCATTAGACCGGTTGGTCCGTTGCGCCTCCTTGATCTAACCATCTTCTCCTGGGTCTACCAACGCTTCTTCTTCCTTTAGGGATGTACTGAAGCACTTGCTTTGGAATACGGTAGTCTTCCATTCTTTCGAGGTGTTTTTTCCATTGTTCTCTGTATTCCTTAATTTTTTCGTTTAAATTGTAAATTCCTATATTTTTCCGGATGGTCTCGTTTTTTAATCTGTCCATTCTTGTTACTCCCAGGACTGATCTTAAAAATCTCATCTCGGCTGCTTGAAGTCTACTGTGTGTTCTACATAGTCCAGTTTTCGCTTCCGTAAAGTCCGCAAGGCACTGCCATAACTTTATAAAACTTTAGCATTGTGTCTTTACGGACCTTTCCTTTGAGCGCTCTTTTGATGGTGCCACACATCATATTGAATCTTTCTATCTTCCTTACAATATCAACTTCGCCGAGATATGATACGTCACATCCTAGAAATCTAAAGGTATTAACCTGTTCAATAATTTTGTTTTCTAATATGAATTTACATCTTAAAGGTTGTGAGCCTTGGAAAGCCATTGATTTGGTTTTATTTGTAGATATACTTAGATTATATTGCTTTGTTATTTTATATAGTTCATATAGTGCCCTTTGCAGATTATCTTCTTTATCTGCAACTAAAATCTGGTCGTCAGCAAACATAAAAGTTTTAATAAAATGTGTTCCTTTAAAATTGTCTTCTATATTAAGTTTCATGATCTGTTGTTTCCATTCTCTCACAGCATTGTCTAGATATAGATTAAAAAGTATAGGTGAAATACAACACCCTTGTCTGACCCCTTTAGTAATATTTCCTTGGGCAATAATTCCAGATTTTAGTTTTATGTTTATCTGTGTTCCTAGGTATATATTTCCTATAACTTCGATCAAGTGCAATGGTATTCCTCTTTTTTCCATAATTTTCCATAGTTTTCCTCTGTGTACACTATCGAATGCTTTACTGTAATCAATAAAGACTATGTAGGTCTTTAGATTGTATTCTCTTCTTTTTTCTATTATTTGTTTTAATATAAAGATATTATCCGAGCAGGATCTTCCTTTCCGGAAATCTGTTTGTTCTTCAAGTAATATACTGTCTACAATGTTTCTCAATCTATTTGCTATTATCTTCCCATATATTTTATATGCCGTATTCAGAAGACTTATACCTCTATAATTTTCGCAGTCAGTTCTTGGTCCTCCTTTAAAAATGGGTATTACTACTGCTTTCTTCCATTCTATTGGTATTCTTTTTTGTTGCCAGCATTGATTTAGAAAATCTTGAAGCCTATTTTTGGCTTCTTCTGGTAGATATTTGAATAGTTCTATATTTAAATTGTCTGAGCCAGGAGCTTTTCTGTTTTTACAACTTTGCAAGGCTTCTTGAAGTTCATTGAATTCTATTTTATCAATTTCTGATATACATCTGTTATTTTCCTCCTCTTCATCATTTACATCTTGTTCCTTTTTCTTTTGTCCACAGATGTTTACAGAACTTAATCCATTCTTCTCTATCTAGAAGATCTGCGTCTTTTTCTTCTCTGTTTAGGTGTTTCATAATTTTGTAAGCAGTATATTGGCGACAATGTGCATCTCTTTCTATGTTAGAAATGTATCTTTCCCAGCTTTCCTTGTGTGCAGCTTTTACTATTTTTTTGTTTCTCTTCTTTGTATTTTATATTCTTCCAATGTCTCAGGAGTTTTCATCATGAGCCACTGTAGATATGACTCCTTCTTTCTTTGAACTGCACGTTTCAATTCTTCATTCCACACATTAAGTCCCTTTTTTGGCTTATATTTATTCCTTTTCCCTAAGGTTTCAAAAGCTACACTTTCTATCAGTTGGGTTAGCTTCTGCCATTCTAATTCAATATTCGTGCTGATGGGTTCCTTTAGCATATATAGTCTTATGCGTGATTGAAATAAATTTCTGATGCTAGGGTCTTCTAATAGGTTAGTTTTCCACACTGTTTCCTTTATTGTGATCTTTTTGCGTGTTGTTCTTGCCCATTTAGTTTTAAGGATTACTTTCCCTCTTACTAGGAAATGATCTGTATTTATATCCATTCCTCTCATCACTCTCACGTCCTGAAATAGTTTTCCCATCTTTTCATTTGCAATTAAATAGTCAATTATTGATCTGTACCCTCTGTTCACCCATGTAAATTTATGGATATCTTTGTCTAAAGAACGTATTTTCTATTCGTAATGAATTAAAATTCACAAAATCACGTAACACTTTTCCATTTTGATTAATTACTACTTCTCCGTTTGTTCCAATTATTTCCTTAATGGGCTGTTGTCCTATCCTAGCATTCATATCTCCTCCTATGACTATATAATCATTTTTATTTGTGGAATCTAGTACACTTTGTAGGCTTTCATAAAATTTATCAGATTCTTCTTTTCTACCCTCTTCAGGAGCATACACTGATATAATACTCATATATCCTCTAGCTATTTTGAATCTGCATGTTACAATTCTTTCATTTATCCAACTGTAAGAAGTTATCCTATTTCTCCATATCTCATTTATTAGAATAGCTGTTCCTGCTACTGCTCTATTTTCGATAGGTACACCGCTATAAATTAATGTATAGTTTCCCAAATCACATGTTCCCCTCTGCTTCTTTTTAGTTTCAGATAACATAACCAAATCGAGTTTAGCACTCCTGACTTCTCTTAGCAATTCGTATTCTTTGTTAGCTATGCCTCGTACATTCCAAGTTCCTATATTGACATTTTCTGATATACCAAGACGTTTGTCCTTTAACTTTGCCAATGTCGTTACCAAAGGATTTCCTTGTTTACAATCAATGAGTGAGCCAGTAATAAGAATCTCCCCTGGCCGCGCTACGAACGCTGCGCAGGGAAAGTTTGGTAGTGGGGCTGCCACCTCACTGCTCCCAAACTCGCAGGATTTGTATAAGGTTTTCTCCCTAGACAGATTGCTTTCACTTCAGCTCTGAGGTCTGTCCCCCCATTAAGAAGCATAAGAACAGGATCTATAAGAAGATAGAAAAAGATTAGTAGTTTACAGAAAGTAGAAGATCAGAAAGGAAAGACTCCCTAGCCCTCGCAACCTAATAGCATCGGGGTCGAAAAATACAAGGGGTCGAGAGTGACCAAAATAGGACAGTTAAAAGAAGTATGGCAAAAGTAAGTGGAAGCATTGCCATACTAGTGAAAAGACCCTCCTCCTTTATCCGGGCTTGGGACCGGCAGTGCCTGCAAGCAGACCCAGGCGGAGTTATATTAATAAACTTACACTAATTAATTCGCTGCGTAAGAAATTTGAAATAAAATACATCTGATACAGAGTTAATTCATTGTTATCATATTATTACTTTTCCATAAATTTAGACTGAAATATTTACTCTACTGATTCTTCTGATAATTCTTTCAGTTACATTATTCTTGAATTTATGGCTGTTAATTTTCTTGCAACTAACATGAAGGCGAGTAATTCTTAATTATTGATTATAAATTCATAATAATGACATTGCAAATTGAGAGCTGCACTTAATTTTACTCATTTCCTATTGTAAATATCTTTTTAGTATAACAGGAGCAGTACCCTAACAAACGGGCCACAGACAGCGCGCGATCTTCCCTTCCTCTTCCTTATCATATCCTCACCCCTTACTTGCAGACATACTGACTTGTGCCGCACATGCCAGTACACCGGTCGGGGGCTTAGAGCCCGGCTGGGGCGGTGCCCCGCTCAGTGATACCTGGTTGTGGAAAACTTCGCTAGTCAACGTAGTTTGGCGTTGGATCTCGCCGTCTAGAAGGAAGAAATCACCGCCATTTCACGATAAAAAACAATACACTAAATAAAATAAAACAATAAATAAATAAAACTACACTAAATAAAATAAAACTACACTAAATAAAATAAAACTACACTAAATAAAATAAAACTACACTAAATAAAATAATACGGCACTAATGAACTCAGTAGTTGATGCGCCCGGAATCACAATCAATCAATCTTTTGTTACAGTTCTTACTAATTATTTCTACTCTTAAATACATTGTACATATTAATGGAATAAAAATATATGACACATTTTTTCCTTGTTCATTATATGCCTAGTTCATTTTTTCAAAGTTTAATCTTGGAAACTATATTTACTGAAAATAACCAAATATATTTAACGCATTTCTTATGAATGAAAAATAAATTAAAATATGCTGACATCGACTTTACGAGTATTTCGGGCATTATATTCTGCCCACAAATGAATTTCACGCGTAAATGTTTTAATAAGAGAAACAAATTTGTCGTAGTAATATATTTCTCCCGTTCTCAAAATTCAATATTGCATCATTTGACCAGACAGTAGCTTTAGAATATTGATAGAAACAAATGAATCTGGACATATTTCGGTACACTCTTTATGACTAGCCATTAATGTGAATAACGATACGGTAGATCTACGTATACAGATGATAAAATGCTCGTAATACCGTATAATACGCATTCACACAGCTCAGAGATGCATAAAAAAAGTAATGGCACGTACACATTTTATTTCCATCTCTTTTAGATGCGTATCTTTAAAACCAATCTATGAAACACCCATTTATACAAGTTTCCAGTGACACCACATAAACTAATATTTATATAGTCTGGTTTTACGTTTAATTCTCTTCCCATAGTTAGCGGATATTTTTTAGTAGGATAAACGACACGGAATGCAAGGAGGAGCCTTGGAAAGTTGAAATGTCTATATGTAAAAGAACAATGCTAATTGGTTATCTGTACAGCCGCTAGGAATTATTTAATTACATAATACGATAATTCGTCCGATCAATTTGTGTATCGTTATTTTTGTAAACATGATCTATTATACAAACTGTATTGAATTTACATTATGATTTATGAAATGACACTGAATACTCTTTTGAGAAGCGTTTGAAAGACGTTTCGAATATCTCGTCGCACTATTCGAGGTATATAAAACAAGAATACATTATCACTCATAACAATATTTATACTTGCTTTACCTGCGTGCAGGAGGTGAAACACCTTCAAGATTTCCTTTAGCACTGCTTAGTACATTTTATTACATTCGTTATTCAAAAGCTTTAATAATACAATAAATTTAATATGTTTGGGATCTATGTAAAGAAAGTTTACTTCAATACCTCGGAAATTGCAAATGATGAAACATTACAAGGCACAATGTTTCTATCTAGCAATACCTTATCCTTGAACACTTCTGAGAATTCTGTATTTCAAAACATTCAGCAATCCCGAAAGAAACCTTGGTTAGACATCACACACTAAATAAAACTATGTGCCAAGAAAAGTGTTATTCTTTTTTTATGAATAAATCTAGGAAATGTACTACTGAACAGGGTATATACGTCAAGTAGAACATGCACTAAAACTTTCGTCAAGAAAAAAATATGGCGTATTTTTCACACGTTCATTACATACCTAGATAATATTTTTTTGAAAATTTTACAATGGAGAACTACGCTTGTTGAAAAGAAATAAAATGCATAATAATACATTGATTATGTCGTAAAATAAATTGAAACATGGCAACTCCGACTTACGATTATTGATAGTCCATGGTTTATTATTGGTATAAGTATTACAGAGAGTGTTCAGTAAGAGAGAAACGAAGAACAAAACTTCCGCGAGAAACATCAAACAGACAGGTTTATACTGCAGTCATTTCAGATAAAATACGATAAAAACACCTAATATTTCTTTATATATTATTTGGCATTTTTCACTTACGTATGTCTGGGCTTCAACTATTCGAGCGCCACCGTCACAATGGGCGTATTTATCAGACAGCTCGCTCCCACCCTCCCCTCCCCGCACCTCCCCGCCCCGCTCCCCTCTCTTCAGGTGCCGCACGCCGCACGCACCGGCCGCATCGCTAACCGGACGCCAACTGTCAATTAATAATGGACGCGGCCGCAATTATAACTGGCACCAGGACCCCATAAATCGCACTCCTTGTCGCCCCGAGCCATGAATTAAACGGACGCTGACCGACCTCCACACACCGCCCCGCCCCTACCACGCAGTCTCGCCCCACTCCGGCCCGCCCCGCTACGCCCCCGCTCCGGCGCGCTCACCCGCCCGACCTCGCTGTGCAAATAGCCGCCTTGTCGCACACGCCGATCCTGCAGACCTCATCACCTCCGCCTCAGCCCAAACCCGCAGCCTCCGCCCCCAGCTCTTATCTTCGCAACTGAAACAAACCACCTCCGCCCCCACTTCAGCCTCCGTCTTCATCGCTATCTCCATTTCAAAACTTTCGAAAGAAACCTTAAAACATGCTAAATAAAAAAATGTGCCAAGAAAAGTGTTATTCTTTTGTTTATAAATAAATCTAGATATACTACTGAACGGGGTATATATGTCAAGTAAAACATGCACTAAAACCTTTGCCTCGCCCCCGCCTCCACCTCCACACCCGTCTCCACCTCCGTCTCCGTCTTCGCCTTCAGCCTCCACCTCCGACGCGCCCATCTCCTTCCCTGCCGCCACTTCGCTCACCTCCGCCACTCTACCTCCCCATCCTCACCGACACTGCTTCAACCCCTCTCCAGCACCATCATTACTGTTATTCCTGCAGCCCCGTCATCTCCACCGTCTCTTCCTGCACCTCCGCTTCTCCACCTGCCCCGCCTCCACCGCCCAACAGGTCGCTACCTCCTCCATATCCTATAGTCCTACATCTCCTCTAGTCATCCATTCCTCTTCATCCCCCTCTTCCGCCGCATCTAGTACCATCACATGAGGTCCTTTTTGTCGGCGACAATTACTTGTGGCCCACATTTCCCACTCCTAGCTGAACCCGACATTCAGACTGTTTTCTTACCCTCCACCACCAACTGGACCTTCTTCAACCTCTTTCGCCTCCCCCTACTTCCACTGTCCAAAATGCCCTTGCCGTCCTCGCAGTGCGTCGACATTATTATTCAGTCCCGCCTCCCACCCGTGCTTCGTGTGCCTGTTTCGGTCTCACTTCCTCTCTGGATTCCCCGCTGCTCTTGCAGTTTTCGTCAGTCAAGCCACCCTGGCCAATCTCCTCCACACCAACCTACTCACCATCTCCAACACATCGGCATCGACACCATCACGTATTTCCTTGCTCGGCGTTCACGTCAGCCTGATTTGCTCTCAGCCCGTGGCCATTGTTCGTACCTGACCCTCCGCCAATGGGCCCGATTTTATCGTCTCCCTTCATCCCTTTTATTCTCCCCTTTCATCCCAAGCCTAGTGTCCCACTCGAACTCCATCTCTCGCTACTCACTCGCGCACAGCCCGGCGGCAGCAATACACGGTCTGGCTTGTATTTACAATCAAAACAGCATAATTTAAAACGCGCGCGAAGGCGCGGCTGCCTCGGGAGAGAGATGGAGCGCGGCTGCGCGAGTAGGGATGAGGCGATTGACGGCTGGGAGGGGCGGGAGGGGTGGAAGGGGTGGGAGGAGCGCATAATAGCCTGCGGGGCAGAGG
This sequence comes from Gryllus longicercus, assembly GCA_038098605.1. NCBI lineage: Eukaryota > Metazoa > Arthropoda > Insecta > Orthoptera > Gryllidae > Gryllus > Gryllus longicercus. The sequence continues at coordinate 152,345 of JAZDUA010000836.1, read as the reverse complement.
GGAGAGAGTTCGGGTAGCGTAAAAAGGGCGGCGCGAGGCTTGGAATAATAGTGGCATAACCTCTATTTGGATGTCACTCAATTAAGACACGATTCCTGTAAGGGGTGGCACAGTGAGGAATTATCTTGGTTCTTCGAGCATTTTGTGCAGAAAATTGAGAATGAAATATTTTGTTGTTCGAGAGAGAGAGAGAGAAAGAGGAGAGAAAGGGAGAGAAAGAGAAAGGGAGAGAGAAGAAAGGGAGAGAGAGAAAGAGGAGAGAAAGGGAGAGAAAGAGAAAGGGAGAGAGAGAGAAAGGGAGAGAGAGAGAAAGGGAGAGAGAGAAAGGGAGAGAGAGAGAAAGGGAGAGAGAGAGAAAGGGAGAGAGAGAGAAAGGGAGAGAGAGAGAAAGGGAGAGAGAGAAAGGGAGAGAGAGAGAAAGGGAGAGAGAGAAAGGGAGAGAGAGAGAAAGGGAGAGAGAGAGAAAGGGAGAGAGAGAGAAAGGGAGAGAGAGAGAAAGGGAGAGAGAGAGAAAGGGAGAGAGAGAGAAAGGGAGAGAGAGAGAAAGGGAGAGAGAGAGAAAGGGAGAGGGAGAGAGAAAGGGAGAGAGAGAGAAAGGGAGAGAGAGAGAAAGGGAGAGAGAGAGAAAGGGAGGGAGAGAGAGAGAAAGGAAGAGAGAGAGAAATGAAGAGAGCTATAGAGGAAGAGATGGGAGCGTTTGCAAGCGTAGGATCAGTGCAGAGTGGATTATCAATGTCTGGCTATAATTGAACAGTGGATTTATATGTTACTCATTCCGAAATATGTGTTACGCGTATTTTGCACATGTTTACAAATTTAAGTTTTGAACCAGAGACAACAAAAGTGTGCTCTTAACTATTTTCACGTGCTGCATTCAAATCCGTAGCTCGTTGTCAGCCATCAGGTCAGGTTTCTTTAATTTTTCACGTTGACTGCCAAGGTCTCAGGACTGCTGAGTGTATGCCGTTGCTGTTTCATTCCAATTCGAAGCCTCTTGTTGATTTACTCGTGTATTACTTCCACCTTTACACATTAAACTTTGTCTTACAGAAATGTCGTAAAGGCCCTTGACCGATATATACAGGTGGCGCAGAAAAACGGGAAAATTTGAAGTTGATGTTGGCAGCCCTGTGGATGTACAATAAGTGGGGAGGTGACTGCAAACTGTCGGGTAGTAACGGACATTTAGTTGCAATGGAGCAGTGGAGTGGTGTGGAGCGTGCGGTCGCCGTGAGAGCGTATTACCGACATGGTGACAGTGTGACCGCTGCCCAAAGAGTGTTTCGGCGCCACTATGGAATCCCGCCCCGTGGTCAAATTCCTTCTTCACACGCAATCAAAACGTGGGTTCGTAACTTAGAAGAGACAGGTTCGGCCTTGAAAAAAAGCCTTGTGGACGTGTATTGTCTGTACGTACCCCAGAAAACATTGATGCTGTGCAAGCTGCAGTGGTGAGGAGTCCTCGTCGTTCGGCGCGAAAAATTGCCTCGTCATTAAGGCTCGGACATCGGAGCGTGCAAAGAATACTCCACGCCCTTAAATTTCATCCTGACAAGCTTCAGGTTGCTCAAGAACTTAAACCTAATGATTCTGTATTGCGCCAACAATTTTGTGAAAAATGTTGGCTAAAATCAATGAGGATGCAAACTTTATTGAAAATCTTTGGATGTCAGATGAAGCCCATTTTCATTTATGTGGATACGTCAATAAGCTGAATATGCGTTACTGGGCACAAACAAATCCTGCTCAGCTTCACCAGCGACCATTACACAGTGACAGAGTTACTGTATGGTGTGCTGTGTCGTGTCGTGGGGTGATAGGCCCTTACTTTTCTGAAGATGAAGAGGGCTCCGCTGTCACTGTGACGTCTCAACGTTATGTCAACATGCTAGAGACATTTTTGGCCCCAAGGCTTCATTCTCTTCCAAATCTTGACATTCAGCACACCTGGTTTCAACAGGATGCAGCCACCTCACACACTGCACGGCAGTCTACAGCAGCAGTAAGACGTTTGTTTGGGGATAGGATTATTTAAAAGAATGCTAACATCGCTTGGCCGCCGCGGTCTCCAGACCTCTCAGTTTGTGACTACTTTTTATGGGGAGATCTGAAGAGCGTTGTGTATCAGACTAGACCAACAAACCTTACCCAGCTGAAGACTCAGATTGAAGAAAACATCGCTAACATCCCGGAGGACACATTGCGCCGGGCTGTGCAAAATCGTCAGCATCGACTGATTGAATGTGTACGGCGAAGTGGACAGCACCTAAGTGATGTACTTTTCTAAAAGTGATGACTAAGTAAATTTCCATTCTTGTAAAACATATTATTAGCATAAAATAAAGATTTGTAAGTTTCCTTCATTTTTTTTATAAATTTTTCAAATTTTCCCGTTTCTCTGCGCCACCCTGTACTTGTCTGTCCGGGAGACGCCGCGTCCAAGGTACTGGTGCCTACGTTTCGGCCGCCATTCTGGGACCTTCTTCAGGGCGTAATGATATTCTTCAGGACATTACGCCCTGAGGAAGGTCGCAGAATGGCGGCCAAAACGTCGGCACCAGTGCGAGAGACGCGGCGCCTCCCAAACAAACAAGTATGTAATGATTCCGGCCGCGGAAGCCCACGATCTCATTTGCCCTTGACCGAGATGGACCGAGTTTCCAGTATCTTATAAAGCGCTTTCCCAAAATGTCCTACACCAAAATCAAAGGAAGTATTTTTGCCGGCCAGATATTAGAAAACTGATGACGGACGATAATTTTACCAAATATTTATCGGCCACGAAAGCATCAGAATGGGAGTAATTCAAGTGTTGTTCATTTTTCCTTGGTAATAGAAATAGTGATAACTACAAGCTGATTGTTGCAAATCTTTTGAAAAATTTCCAGAAAAATGGGTGGAATCTCGATTTCGTCCCTAACGACTGAGGCAAAACTAGCGATGAGCAAGGAGAACTATATCAAGATTTACAAAGAATTGTGAAATATTACAAGCGTTTAAGCCTAAACAGTTACAAACGACGCAGTTCCACTGCACTTCATTTCTGATTTTTTCTGTTTGTTTTTTCAAAATAAAATAACGAGTTTTGGAAATTTTGATTGTTGAAAATTGCAAAATATGGTTCATTTATTTATCCAAGGAACCTCTCCTGATAGTACTATAAATTCGTAAATTCGTGAATACTGTAGACTATAAATTCGTAAATTCGTGAATACTGTAGACTGTAAATTCGTAATTAGCGCCAAAAGTTACATTAAAACTGCTTCCAGCTCCTCTGGTCCAAAACCGTGTAAACTTGTGTTGCTAAATTGGTATTCATTCGAATGTGAGTGATATGTAAGAAAATGCGTTGAGTGAAAGATAATTATTGTACAAAAAATCCAGCCAAATAGTAATGGAACGACTTTACACCCGCTGTTTGACAGGTACGTTATTTTTAATTGAAGAAAAAGTCAAGGAAGTCTTGTAGCGATGCTCTTGAATAATTCGAAATCATGTACGGTTATAATACGGAGAGATCAATAGATACCAACATGAATTTCTGAAGCTTCAGACTCCACTACGAATGGTGCCAGGACTTTCAAATTTTCGAAATATCCGATATTAAATAATGAATTCAACTTTCAGAGACAGTCACTATTGTTGTTCGTGAGATCTTTGAAAATAAAAGTCTCAAACTTTTAAACTTTCAAACAATGAGATGTAGGGAAGATACGATTAAAATTTGCAGCGTTACTACGAAAGCCAAATTTTAATTGCACAGAAAACATGTCTCCATTAATTTTATATCTCATTTATTTTTCATGTAGTAAAATAAATGTATGGAATCATACATTAACCGAGAAAACACTGTATTTAATTGAAGAACATTTACAAGTACTCTTCTTTGAAATACGTCTCGTGAAGTTTACATATACCAAATTAGAAATCACTAAAATATGTCAATATTTAGAAAATAATGTTTGTCAAATTTCTTGTTTTATAAAATCGTAATCCATCCGAAAATTCCTTTTCGAATATTGAATTTGTTCCAGAATTAGAGTTTGGTAAATTTGGTGTGGTAAATTTTCAAGTGTTTGTGTTGATTGTGTTTCTTATTACTTATTGACAGAGGGACGTAGCAATTCCTTAGGACCACCAAGATTATAATAAATTATGATAGGGAAGAGAGTGATCGTGTAGGAAAGAATTTGAAAATGAATACTATTGTTGGAGTCATTTTATAAAACATCTTTTAATTTTTTTAAACTAAGATGCTACTCGTGAGTAATTTTGACTCTAAGGTATTATTTATATAATAATAAAATAACTTCATGAAATAAGAGTATACGACAACAAATAGTATTTATGTAATATGTTATTTCAAAAAAATATTAAATGCGCCACAAGCATGTGGGCGCCTTTGCCTAGATGAATGTAGTGAGAGATGTGGTGCGTCGAAGAGTGGGTGATGCATGAGTGGACTGAAGTCGCGTCTCTGACGGGGTCAGCGCGGGTCCCCGGGCCTCTGCCACGAGGACGTCCGGGCGTGGGCGTGGTGATGAGTGGGCGTGAGTCTCTTATCCGGGGCGCATCTGCACTATTTCTGCCATCGGCGCTATTCATTCAGCCGGAGAGCCACCGCAACTCGAAGTCCCCTCTCGCTAATCATTACAGATGGTGACGCATTTAATAACGGCATCTCTGACGTCGAATCGACTGTGCCCCCTCACTCTCAACCCACTACTGACCCTTCCACGTCCACAGGACGATTCAAAATTGCCGTCGGACCCGCAGAGTGGGGCTCGTTACCAATGTTTTTATTTATATAAAAAATAATTTGTGAAAGGGCGGTTGTTTTGAAATTATCAATAAAAGAAAAGGAATAAGACGAATTAGAGGTTTAATATTCACTGCCTTTGAATACAACGCATTTTTCACATACCCTGACATCATATTTTCAACACTGATTCATAGAAACTAGCACTTGCTTTAACTGTTTATTTATTGAAATTTGTTCCTTTGCGGTACGCGTGTGGCCATCTTGACTTTGACCTATCCGTATCGCAAAGACGTCACGGCCACGTAAATCAATCAGTGATGCAAAGCAAAAGAGGGTGACAGAATTAACATGGTTGCTGCCCCTTCAATAAGTGTGTACTAGTTAAAGTTACCACGAATTTGTACTCAATGTAATGCGATAAAATTATGAGAGAACTATAGCAGGTACAATGCCGGCAAATGCTTAATTCAATTTGTTAGGAAATCAATACTTCGGAGAAAATAATAAATTCTTATGAAAAAATTAATCTGTATATCTCCATTACTAATACTTATTCAGCTACGTAATAAGAGAACAATATTACAACATGTGTCAGTTGTTGGTTGTCGGCTGATGCCGAGTATCTGAAACAACTACGGACCGCACATGGTCCTTTTCTCTCAAATCTGTTACCACTCCCATACTTATGGCCTGAAATTGGGCATAATATCCCTTCCCACATGAACCATTTTCATTTACGTGGAAAGACTCCAGCAGATCTGAGAACAGGCTGATATTGACCAAGGCGCAAACCTCGCCGTAGCACAATCATAAATAAGTAAATCATTATTTTATGTTTTTAAAGTACCTCTCAACAGATGCTGCTTCAGAACCTTTTGCTGCTTGAGATCACCAGTTTAAAATTTAGTTTTCCCTAGATTTTTGTGCGTTTATTTTAATGATAATGATAAAAGTGAAGGCAACGATATGTTTACTGAACGACACTTTTTTTACATTTCTTTTCCTGAGTAAATGAACGAATTTTTTTGTAACTTCTGGGAGCGGTGAATTATTACGGGAGATAATTAGTTATGGAGATAGTTCATTTGGGATACGTTACGAGAATACTCTACAAACTGTCCTAGAAAAGGCTCCAACGCCCACGAAATTCAGCTTTCCGGTACATGACGTTTCAAGCTCATGTGTATTTACTTAGTTCTTGCCTCAGAATAAATGTTGTAGGGAAGAGAGTAAAGATTACTTGTTACAAATGAATACGTGGGTGGGATATCTCATAGAACAAAGCCAACATGTGACATTTACCTCCTAAACGGTAGGCAACGTATTGTGCACTGATTTTAAGTAAAGATACTTCCTGTACATGCCTAAACCAATGCAAAATGAGTCGCCTACTAACCAGAAGCCAATGTCACATGTATAAGTTGTTATGTGAGATTTTCTACTGCATGTTTATTGAGAATGTAGAATCATGTTCCACCTCCCTACATATCCTAGACGTTTGTACCATTTATTTTGAGACACTCCATACAGTAGTAACAGCTGTGTCGTGAATGATTTCAAAATCCCGTCACAAATGAGTAATAAGATCAAATTCATTTACAGAGGCAAAACATTTCAAAAAAATATGATAACAATTTCGACAGTATTGACATTTATAATGATCTTATTACAAAAGCTTGTAAGGGGGTTCTGGATGTCGAAGGTCTAAGCCTAAGCAGATATCTAAAATACGTGTCACATACAAAGGTAAATAAAAGAATTATAATGTAACATGGAAATCAACCATTAAACGAAATACCTTCCATCTCACCATAGACCCCCCCCCCGCCCCAACCTCTATCTTCCCCAAATATCATTCCCTCTCACGGTTTCATCAATCCTAACCCACCTCTATCTGCCCCTCCCATCGCCTACCCTTCTTTCGCCTTTCCTCCTGCCCAAACCAGCTTCACCTCCGTCCCCCACGCGGTTCTTCTGCCTCTCGCCAGCGTCGATCCGACCGATTGGCCGATAAAGAGCGTAATTTATTTAGCCGACTCGCGCATAGAGCGCTCGCAGCTCACCGAGGATTTGAGTGATCTCAATGGAACTTTGATGGGGAAGAATGGGAGCGCGTTTTCGCGTGTGCTATTCGCGTAAAAGCGCAAGATTTATCCGCGTAGCCTCGCGCTACTAGCGGTTTCTTTTTTTATTTTTTTTTTATTTTGTAAGCGTTCGAAATGAGAGGTAGTTTGCGGTGGCAGTTGGATTTGCCGCGGTCCTGTTGGCGCTGTCGGGAAGGTAGGGTGGATCTGTGTTCACTTGCACGTCGCTTTTCTGGTTTATGTCCATTGCGTGGCCACGTTTCCGGGCACTGGGCGTCGCGCGGCAAATGTGTTAACATGTGGGGAGCGCTATGGAAATTGTTTTGCGGGACGCGAGGAGGCAGTTTGGCTGCAGCCTCTGGAATGGTACATTTCTCTATTATGGTGCAGTCCACCATTTAGGATTGAAATAAGTTCACGATTACCTTTTTCTTCTCCTATTATATAATTGTCATTTGATGGCTGCAACCCGTTGCATACTGATATTCATTTTGAAACAAATTTCATTATGGTAAAGGTTCTTGACCAATCACCAAAAAGTTTACAAACCAAGTATTGACACTTAATTAATCATTGAAATTGTTCTAGTAAATGTTTTGTTCGATTGTGTACATTCAAATGGCATCTAATATTAAATTACGCTTGTCAGTTTTAATTTATTTTATTATTAGTCATTTTAGTGGTATAGTATTTAAAATAATTGGATCGCAATTTCACTTTGATCCAATTTGACGAGCACAGTGGTAAACCGAAGTCACGTGCGGCAGGGTAGGGTAGGGAGATATCCTGTAGGTGACTTTGGCTGAACCCTGCGTGGTAACTGACACAAAATGATTCAATTCACAGTTTAACTGTATGAAAGTGACTATAAGTCGTAGAAAAAGTATAGAGTGAAACTCCATGAAATGGGCACTCGATGATAGGGTGAATTAAATTGAATTGAACTGCTGCCTTATTTTATGCGGTGAGACTCAGGCCATGACGCCCGCTCTTCCGTCTGACCACGCAAATTTCGCTTCACTCCTTTCAACAACTAGCAGAGAAAGGAGGTATTTCTTGGGCGAGAAACAGGCGATTTTGAATTAAGCTCATTTTAGCGTCATTTAGGCTTGTGGATCTTTTACATGCAAGTAAATCTACTAACATGGGACAGCCGGATTTACTTCCCCTCCGAAGGAAGGCGTACGAAGGTGTTTTTTCGAATTTTTAGGGTGGGTATTAATGCATTCCTGGGAAGAAAATTATACCCACTCGTTCTTCCCTCGTGTCGTGATATTACACTTGTATATTAATACCCATAATTACATCATAGTTTCGTAACGTACTATTATGCAATTTTTGAGAAAATTGTGAGTTTATAATGAGAGTAGTAAGAGTATTAAGTATCACTGTAAATCAGAAGACTGTACAAATTTGCATATCCTAAAACTGTTTCAACAAAAGAAATGTCGAAGAAAGTCTAGAAATCGCCATGACATTTTTTACAGACAGTTAGAAGAAGGTATCGAAAGGAAAGAAGAGTCGCCATGATATTTGCCCTCAAACACTGTACTCAAGTCAAAACTACAAAATCACTGTTTTGTATCATACATTTACTTTCTGTATACTGCGAATTAGACAACGTAAAATGAACATTATTTCATTAATATTAAAACCTTTGTACATGATGGCTTCATTATGAAAAGTATTTAACAAGTTATATATCGTTTTCGGTGTCGGCTTGACTTCAAGTTGATACTGATAAAAATATACTTTGCAAAATCGGACTTCTCGTTACAAAAATGTCTTCTAGCGCTGTGGCTGAATATAAAGAAAACCCATACTCCAGAATAGTCCAACACATATTAATGCTCGAATTGAATGTTGAATTATTTAACGATTCTGCTTTGTACCAGAAAGTCACGATCATAAAATAGTTTTTAAAAAAGTTACGCTATAAGCGTAAAACATAGGAAGTAATGATTGTCTCTTTAAAACTTACTGCATAAAACCCGAGTTGGCTATAATTGTTAGAGGATGGCGAACTTCTTCTTCGAAAATAAGTTATGACTGTAGATGGATGCACACCCTCCCAAGAAGAATATCATAACCAAGCGCTATATATCGTGCGGTAGTATAAACGGAAGGGCCGCACATTCATAAAATGATAGTTTTAACATTTTAAGTTGAGTGCAGTTAAATTCGTGTTTGTATGTGTGTACGTTTTGTAATGAATCTGACCATTTTAGAATGTGTGTGAGCCTTTTTAACACATGGGAGGAATATTTACTTCATTAACAGTTTTCCAAAATTCTAGAAATAATTTTTAAAAATTAAAAAAACGAGATAGTTGGCAAGAACACTTTCTACGAGATGAGAGATTGTTATGGGTGCTGATTGAAACGGCGGTACAGGAAGAAACAATCGCAGGGGTACATCAAAGAAAGGACCTACGTTCGGACAAAACTGCACAAATGCAAGAATTTGGACTGGAGAACTTAGAGTAGACCGCTGTTGCTGCCCACGTGATCCAGCTCTCGAGGTGAGGAAGGAATGATGTCCCTATGATGTAGCCCTATATATATATATATATATATATATATATATATATATATATATATATATATTAGTACTATTATTTATATAATTGATTGCGATACTTTATGTACGTGAATTAATGTAAGTTGTTTGTGGACCTTTGGGAGGAATAAATGCAATGTAAATTCCTTGTATTGATGTGAATTTATACAGTTGAATGCTGCTTATTGAATATTCGTTGCATTTAAATTAACTGTAAATTGTATGAAACACGTACTGTTTTAACAAAAAGACTCTAGAATTGAACTTCGAATACAATATCCATTAATTGATGTTGTCAAGTTGTAATTAATGACATCTCACGTGTAACGTTTCACAGGAAACTGGAATGTGATACAGTTATTAACACGATTGAAGTTACACATGCCAAAATGTAAGCGTGAATAATTATCATTACAATTAGTTTTTCTGTTCTTTAAACCGCTTGCTATATAAAGTTAGCGATTCTCTCTCTCTCTCTCTCTCTCTCTCTCTCTCTCTCTCTCTCTCTCTCTCAGAGATACCAATAATCAAGACTTTTCTCAAAATATCAGCAACTTGTATTAACACACATGCATCTCAATTAAATGACATAAAATTGCAACCATACAAATAGAATGCATGAGATGTTTACATAAAAACACTATCATATCAGAAATGAACGAGAAATCACGTTTAACTATCCAGGAGAAATGCGTGGACCATCTAAGCAGTTGCTTTGGGGATCAAAGGAAATAGAATGAAAACCCCATCAGGTCAAGGCATCATAGTTCCAGACCAATTTTCCGCTGGATGTAGATATCTGACCTAGACCTAATAGAAATGAATGCTAGAAGAGAAAATATCCCGTGTAGGGGACAATGCAGGGTGAATGAGGTTTGTGCTCGAAGGCGAATGGCTGTTGCGTCGGGGCTCAGGAGGCGCCCTGAGAGGCTTTCCCCGGCTTCGCGCCGCTCAGTCCATCGCGCCGCTATTGACCGGCGCCACCCCTTGCCCCCTCCGCGGAAACGGCCCGGAGGCCCCCACAATTGCCCTCCCTCCCCCGCCCTCGCCCCTCGCTGCGCCCGCGACGTTCTTTCAGCTGCCGTCGCCGCCGCCGCTCCGCGTCCGGTCATCACGCTAACGCCCACCTTGCCATCGTGACCTCCGTTACATCCGCCATTTCCATGTCCGCCACCATACCACCGCCTCCGCTGCTACCATCTTCCGCCTGCAAATCCGCCACCACCACCTTCACCACCTCCACCTCCACCTCCACCTCCACCTCCACATCCACCTCCACATCCACATCCACAACCTCCACCTCCACCTCCTCCACCCCCACCACCTCCATTTCCTCCTCCTCTTTTCTTCCACCACCATCACAACCTCCACCATCACAACCTCCACCACCACCACAACCTCCACCACCACCACAACCTCCACCTCCACCTCCTCCACCACCACCTCCACAACCTCCACCTCCACCTCCACCTCCTCCACCCCACCACCTCCATTTCCTCCTCCTCTTTTCTTCCACCACCATCACAACCTCCACCACCACCACAACCTCCACCTCCACCTCCTCCACCACCACCTCCACAACCTCCACCTCCACCTCCTCCACCACCTCCACAACCTCCACCTCCACCTCCTCCACCACCACCTCCACAACCTCCACCTCCACCTCCACAACCTCCACCTCCACCTCCTCCACCCCCACCACCTCCATTTCCTCCTCCTCTTTTCTTCCACCACCACCACAACCTCCACCTCCACCTCCGTCACCAACGTCACTTCCTCCGACCCCCCGCCAATGCCATTTTCATTGCCACTGTTGTAGCCGCCGCTTACATCATTCCTCCGTCTTAACAACAGTCCGCCACCAACTCCGTCTTTCCCTCATCCCCAATTCTGCCTCGGTCACCACCCCCTTCGCTGCATCCCCCTCTACCCGCTCCCCGCGAAGTCACAACCCGGCACGTTCGCCACACCTCCTCGCTATCCACCACCCCGTCCGCCACCACTTATGCGGCACCGTTTTCCGTCCCATGTCGCGCGCGACTCAGTGGCTTCGTTCCCTTTGCCTGTATCTGCAACAACGGCTATTGCCTGCCCCCGCCCCCCTGCCACCTGCGCCTACGATCCGGCTGTTTGCTTTGCTTCCGCGCAGATCTCACTTCGACGACGAATGAGTTTGTCAACCCGTTCCCTCTCTCCCACGTAGCCGTCTCGTTCAACTTTTTGCTTAGCGTAGTTTCCCACTCGTATCTTTCCTCCAAACTTCGTTCCAACCTCTCCACCCCTTTGTGCTCTTCCCATTTTCATGCTTATCTACCCATCTTATTTCTCTTTACTTAAAGTGCTCTAGTTGCTCTCTCATCCCTTCCCACTTGACTCTTTATTTACAAGTTTAGCCTCTTCTCTCGTACTGTCCTCACGTCTTTATCACGTACTTTATTTTCAACTCGAGTGATTTATCCAACACCTCTTCTGCTCTCCTATCCCCTCAAAATTTTCTTGAAAACTATTATCCTTTCCTTACATCTCACCGAATACCCTTCTGGCACGACTTTAGCCCGCGTCACTATTCGTGGCTCATCGAGCCACATCACTTCTTCCTCGATCCACACATTCCATAGTCGTCCGCTCGCTTTACTCTGGTCACTATCTCCACATCCTTGTGACTCCGGAAGGCACCGACGACCCAGGGCTTTTCCTCGTCTCCAAACCGCCTATGGCCCCGTCTCCGTCCCAACCGCAGCCCAAGTCTCCACCGTTGCCTCTCAGCCTCCGTTCCGTCCTCATATCCGCCTCTGCGTCCGGCTTCCCCACCTCGGTTTCCGTCCTTGCCTCCACCTCCTCCCCCGCCTTCTTGCTCTCCTCTACCTCCGTCCCTGCGTCTGCCTACGTGCCCGCCTCCGCTTCCGTCCCTGCCTTCGCCTCTATCCCCGCCTCCACCTCCTCCCCCACATTCGTGCACCCCTCCGCCGCCGTCCCTGCATGTGCCTCCGTGCCCGACTCCACGTCCGTCCCCACTTCCGCCTCTATACCCGCCTCCGCTTCTATCTCCACCTCCACTTCCTCGCCCGCCTTCCTGCCCACCTCCTCCTCCGACCCTGCGTCTGCCTACGTGCCCGCCTCCGCCTCCGCTACCGTCCCAGCCTTCGTCTCTACCCCCGCCTCCACCTCCTCCCCCGCCTTCGTTGCTACCTCCGTCTTTGTCTCTGCATCTGCCTATGTGTCCGCATTCGCTTCCGTCCCCGCCTCCACCTCTCTCCTCGCCTCCGCTATCCCCGACAGCACCTCCTCCCCTACCTTCGTTGCCACCTCCGCCTCCGCCCCTGAATCTCTCCACTCGCCCACCTCCGTCCCTGCCTCCACCGCGCCACCGCTGCCGTCACCGCTTTGACCTTCTTTCCACCTCGGCTCCTCCCTCTCACCTTCTCCTCCTCCTCCTCCTCCCACGACTCCGCCCACGACTCCGCCCCGCCTCTCTCCGACCAGAAGATTGCGCGCCAGCGGCACGCGGCCGGGGAGAATTCGCATCGGGAGCGGGTCCGCGCGGTATTCGTGCGGTCGGCGGCCGGGCCCTAAGCGCAGGCGAGAATTGCGCCGCTTTATTTCGGGCTGAATTCGCAATGCGCGCGCGCGGCATCTCGGTTTCCGAAATTCACTCGAGCGCCCTTTTAAATTTCCTCGCGCTGCCCGCAAGCCGCTCTTTTAATGCTCCGAGAAGTTTTTCTTTTGTCATTGGGGCAACAATACCTCGAATTCGGTATTTTGACCCAGGTTGAAATTGGGTAACCTTTTGTTTCTTAAGCTCAAACTTCAGTTGTAAATGAATATTTTAAATTAAAAGCTTGGGTACTCAAATATCCAGTAAGCGTTTATTAAGAAGGAAAATTGTTTTTTTATAATTATGCATGTTTGCGCCTCTATATATTTTCGAAAGTCAAAAATAAAATAAATAAAAGGTGTTGTCTGGTTTCAAATATACATTTAAACTTAAGATATTTTCGATCGCGTAGCGATAATCACAGTCATCTGAAAAATTACAGGAATACATGAAAAATTAAATTAAGTGTAAAATATACAAATTGTTTACAGAATGTTAACATTGTAGGACCTGTGCCAGATGCGTAAGCAAATTGGGTCGTACATACCTTGCAGCGTCTAGGCGGAGTGACTTGAGGGTTCGACTCGTTTAAGAGGGCAGAGCGTCAGACGGACGCGTGTGGGGGTGGGGCGGCGTGGCCGAAGGGTCGAGAGACGCGACGCTGCTCGAGACGTGAGGAGGAAAGCGCGGGGGGGGGGGGGGGCAAGGCGCCGAAATGTATATTTGATACCACACAAAACCTTTTATTTATTTAATTATTATAATGCATCTACCTCACCAGCGATCTTATTAATTTTCGTAAGAAATTGAAAAAAATTCATTAATTATTTATTTTATTATACAATTATACGAACATCTCTTGTTCCCGGCATTAATTACTATAAAACTAATAAAAAATATCATATGATTGTATTTTAATTTATTTGAAACGCCCGACAGAAAATGATGGTGCTCACCTCTATATTATAAATTTTCTTTTTCTTCTAATTCGTCTTTGTATAAATTTATTATATCTTAATTATAGTGTATTTAATTTACACAGCATACTAAATACGACTGAATTTGTTGTTATTTTTATTATAAAAAACAAAAAATTTAGTTGTACATTAAACTTTTAATGTAGCGGTGTAGACTTTCATCTCAATTTTTGGCGCGGAAATACGTTTTGTTCTAAGGCGGAAAGAATATACTGAAATGGTTATTATTTCAGTAATTTAAAATGTAGTCTTGAATTCCTAATTGTTTAGCCATTTGACATGAAAACTTTTTATTTTATCAGTGATAAAATATATTTATTTATAATATATCTTGTTATCTATGTTATATTATAAAGAATTTACAGGTTTCAAATGCACCCTAATTTTCTGATTATTACAATGTAGAAATTTCCCCTTAGGAATAACGTTAAATATTAAAAGCCTTGTGTAAAACAATTTTTATAACTTTCAGAACATATTTCCTGATACCTTTAGTTCGTATAATGTGATTCTATGAACACTTTTGACTAGCGTGTGAATAACAATATTTATGTTCTAGGTGAAATACTAAGACTAATCAATGTTTATATGCAAAATCTGTGTTATTATGATGGCCCCATCCCTTTATATAATACATTGACGTGCAAAGCTGATGTACCTGGCATTATCCAATTGAAAGTTTAGGGTATCTTAAAAATATTAATAATATGCAGTAATAATACATTTTTTACATTTTCACTTGTACATTTCTGCAAGGCTTATTTAATTTTACTCATGGATACTTCGGTGTTGAGTGATTACTAATACTGTGGATAATTATGTGTTGAGCGAATACTAAATTTCTTGATATTTCCGTTGAGAAAAGAGAAGGGAAACCCTCGTGATACATCGTGTTTCAAATCACCATTGAACCAAATCTCGTGCAGACTCCTCCCGAAATAATTCGTCCGCGTAGCGTTGGAGCGACTGCCTTCACGCGCGCGTACCAATGCGTCTCTTTTTTCTTTCGCCGCGCGCCACGCGGGCTGATGCGAAACTAATGGCATCGCAGGCGACGTTCTTAGAAAAGCGACGGCTTCAAAGCGAACGCCACATCACACAGGGCCCGGTTCGGAAAGCGGTCTGTGCCGCGGACCGCACTCGACGTTGATACGCGCTACTCGAATGCAGCGTGGAAATGCGATTTCGCATTGTTTAGTCCGAATCAAAAGTGCAGGTTTTTCTTGGCTGTAAAATGTATATGACCTTATTCTGTCACGGAAATTACAATCATATGTTTTCAGGTATAAAACGTTTATGTAAATAACTGGAAATGGCAAATAATGTGTCGAACAATTTTAAAACTAATAAAATTGTAATGATAATGAAATAAATTGACATACCTTACTTGAAGTAGAACTTTGCGTAGTATAACTAGTTTTTAGCTGTTGTAATTAAAATAATTGTGTGTATCTAGTTTTATTCTTGATATAAAATAATGAATTAATTGATCCCTGTACATTTTATAACGGAAATTAAATGCTAGGCTTGTAATAGTTACATACTTTTTTAATATGTTTGAAGTGTGTTACCTAAGCCATCGATCTTATCCTGTAAATGTGGAGGTTGTCAATTTGGAGAGCTAGAAGGGTAAAAAATGGTGGGACGAGAAATCTTTTGACAACTACATGAATCAAGAAACATGTACTCAATGAACGCGACTCTGTGATCAAAGCAACATTGTTCAAATCGTTAGTAATCCTACAGAAATGTTTTGAGTGATAGGATCTTTAACAAAAGTATTATTTTCTTATTGCTACTAAGAAAATAAAGCTCCTTATTTGCCCAAAAAGTTGTGCTAATTTTTCACGTGGTTCATTGGGTATTCTACAAATGTTGCGTGAAGTCTATCCCGCCTATGAAATAAATTTTCATATTAATAAAATTTTCAATTCATATTTTAATGTAAAGTTACAATTTTTGTAGAGAAATACTCGGGAGTTAAAATGTAATGATTTAAATGATCACGTTGACATCTACTAGTGCCTGGATTTCCTCACATTTACTCCATATTGGAACGAAGAGCGACTAATTTAATGATTACGTTGTTCATGACTATCGTACCTTTATTATTCTTTATTATACGCTTTTGAATTTAACGAAGAAACATCATAATTCGAAAAAGCTGTATGACATCGTAGCAATTTAACAAGGTGTGGTTATTTGGATCAATTGAATTATTAAATTGAAGTTACTGCTTACTGAAAAGCGTCTCGCGTACAAAACAGAACAGTGCGTCGCTTTGGTAATTCTGTCCATATATCAAGCAGTTGTCATCTTCGTCAGTAGTTTCTATCTTGCTGTCGTCGGCCACGCTCCCTCCCGGACATGTCCGCTGCGGCAAACTAACGACCCCCCCCCCCCACACACACACACATCTCTCCCTGTCTGACACCGTGCGTCTAGCTGGTCACAGTGGGGCCAAATGGCACAGGAAGCGCAGTGAGAGGAGTCTTCGCAATAACGAATTCCGTATTTCAGGATACTCAATCGTAAAACGTGAACAAATAATGAACGGACAACCATCAAGGATTTTTGTCGAGGGGAGAGAGCTACACAGGTGGAGTATCTGGTTGATTGATTGTTTCATGATTCTGGGCGTGTCAACTGACTTGATTTCGTAAGTGTTGTTCATGATTTTATTACGAGAGGTGGCGGTTTTCATATCCCGCTGAATGGTGAGGTCTGTCGCCGAACTACACATCGGAGATTTCTCCAACGGGGATTGCGGAGTTTTCTCCAACCAGGTATCTCCCAACGTTGATGCATCACCACAGTCGGAACAAGCTCTAAGCTCCCGACTATTCTTCTGACATGTTTGATATTGTATCGCGTGTGTCAGTGCAAGTATGTGTAAGAGAGTTGAAGATACGACAAGAAAGGGGAAGAAGTGATTGCGTGCGGTCCGTGACCAATTGTTACGGACCGGCGTTCCTCTGATATTGATAGGAGAGATCACGGAAAACTATCGATCCGAGCATCCGGTCGCTAGGATTCTCCGCTAGAGAGCTGCTGAATTTCGAACAAACCTATTTAGAAATTGTCGAAAATTCTTCTACCTTCGGGACTCAAAGTTTAGGACATCTTATGGTTCGTAGAATTCCTTGGAACTGCAGAGGCGTTGATTGATGGCATGTGCCTTCAATCGGTCAATATTATGAGTTAATCAAACAGCTATGGTGAAATTCAAGTTCAAGAATTTGTAAAAAGTGGGATTAAGGTGAGTTTGTTAAAAACAGTTGAGAAAGTTCAGAATTTTTAAAATTCTTGAAAATTACTTTGGAAAATTATATAAAACAACACAGTGATCATGTTTCATACAACTATGCCTTGTATCTTTCACAAAGCAATGTGACGGCTGAACAATCGCGCTGCACTGCTACTTGTGACCGTACTTGAACACATACCACATTTCGCTGCGCGTGCCTTTCAGTCCATTTGGAAGCAGTGAACGAGTTGCCCGAGACGTCTCCATTTCTACCCCCTTCCTATTCCCCTTCCTATGTCCCTCCCCAGACGTCTGACCTCGGGACAGTGGGACCCGTCCCTACCTGGCCTCCGGCTACTGTTGACCCACCCCTCACATTCCTCAATCACCCTCATACCTCCCCCGGTTGCCACCTCCCTGCCCCGCCCGCCCCCCACCCGCCCCCGCCCGCCTCTCCCGCCCCCACCCGCCCCCGCCCGCCTCTCCCGCCCCCGCCCGCCCCTCGCGCCCCCGCCCACCCCTGCCCGCCGTCACATATCCCTGCCTGTCCCCGCGTCCCGCACCCACTACCTGCCTCCCTCGCCCCCCGCCACCGCCCGCTCTGCCTCTCCCGCCCGTGCTCGTCACGTCAGCAACTTCCCTTCCAGGCCGCCCCCGGCTGCTCGTGCTTGCCATCATCTGCCCCCGCCCGCCTCGCTCGCCCGCTTCCCGCCCCCGCCCAACCTCCCAAAGCGCGCGCCGTCCGCCCCATCCTCTCCGCCCCCGCCGGTATCCAACGCCCCTTTCAACCCTCGCCTCCCCGAACCCACCTCCGTTCCTGCGCGTTTCCCAGCCGCCTCTCTCGCCCGCAGCGCGCAGCCGTTCTTCTAGTTGGCTCGGAATGCGTTTATCTGCGTTTCTGCTTTTCACGTCACGCACGCGGCGGCGGGGCCGGCGGAGGCCAGTTGAACTGCGCCGAGCGGGGGTTAGGGCGGGGCGGGGCGAGGCGGGGGCGGCGTATGGAGCTTTTAATTCCGTAATGCGCTCTGCTGCAGGGCGCTGGCCTTATCGTCCGTCAATCTGGGCGCGTTCACACCCGCATCGCGTTAAGTTGTTTTGAAGCTAATCAGAGCATCGATGTCGCAGCCGGGTCACACACTGCCACAGCGGCTCGCGTGGGGGGGGGGCGTTACAAATGGGGGAGGGATGACGTGGTGTGGCGTAATGTGAAAGGGCGGGTCATGACACGGAAGTGTGGGGTGTGACGGGGAAAGAGTGCCGTGATGGGCGAAGGGGGCGGTTGTTCTGGCTTGAAAAACGTGGAATGATGACGGGGGAAAGAATGGAATGGGTACGCGAGGTGTTGTAGGGGTGAGCATAGCGGGGATGTGTACGGTGAGGTTGGGCGGGGCGGGGATGGGCGTGGTGGGGGTGAGCATAGCGGAGATGTGTACGGTGAGGTTGGGCGGGGCGGGGATGGGCGTGGTGGGGGTGAGCATAGCGGGGATGTGTATGGTGAGGTTGGGCGGGGCGGGGATGGGCGTGGTGGGGGTGAGCATAGCGGGGATGTGTATGTTGAGGTTGGGCGGGGCGGGGATGGGCTTGGTGGGGGTGAGCATAGCGGGGATGTGTATGGTGAGGTTGGGCGGGGCGGGGATGGGCGTGGTGGGGGTGAGCATAGCGGGGATGTGTATGTTGAGGTTGGGCGGGGCGGGGATGGGCGTGGTGGGGGTGAGCATAGCGGGGATGTGTATGGGGAGGTTGGGCGCGGCGGGGATGGGCGTGGTGGGGGCGAGCAAGTGGCGTCATGTGAATGGGGGCGTGTGACGCAGCGGGGAACGGCGCGAAGGGGAGGAAGTGGTGTGTCGTAGAAGGATGGGGCGTGTCAGGAATAGCGGCATGGAGTAGTGACGTGGCTGGGCAGGGCACGACAGGGTGGAGGGGGGCGGAAAGTTAGCAGACTGTGCCGGAGCATCGCATGGCATTGTTTGGCGTAAGGTGTCATGGCTTGGCGTGGCTTGGGGGGGGCGTGGCGTAAGGGTGGCGAGGTTTGGGGTAGAGTGGCTTGGCGTGGTGTGGGGAGCAGTGGCGAGGCGTGGAGAAGCTTGGCAGTGCGGCAGAGCTTGAACGAGGAGGGTGTAGCACTTCGTCGCAGGGAGTGGTGGGGCGTGTCTGAGCGGGGAAAGGCAAAATGTGCCGTGGCGGGGAGATGTGGGGGAGGGATGAGACTAGACGCGCTGCGAGAGGGGTGGGAGCAGCGCGCTGTGCAACCGATAAAACGACGCACGCCTGCATATGCGGCCGCATTCCGCGAGCGGTCGTACACGATTCACGCTTGAATGAATCAAGGGAATATCTAACACGGAGCGAGCTGACATGTTTATTTTATCGCTGACGTGTTGAATGAAACATAACACGAGGGGGGTTACTGTGGTCACATACAAAAACCACCATCATGTTCGTTTACTGAAAAAAATGTAATTACGATTTACTCAAGCGTTTGAGTTGTGTTGATGGCGATATATTGTGGTTGTTGTGATTTGTAAATTGTATTGCTGGGTGTGGTGTATGGCTTCGTTGGATTTTGTGTTCTGAAAATCTGGATAAAACTGTTGCCACAGAGGTGTTGATGGACTTGGCCTTATCAGGATAAAAGTTATGCAGCGTAACTAGCAGACGTGAGAGGAAAGCAGATACTGCCAGTTGTAAATGAGCCCGCGATCGTGGGCGCGTTTGGGTTCAATTTCTGAATGCAATTTGAAG
The DNA here is from genome assembly GCA_038098605.1 of Gryllus longicercus. Taxonomy (NCBI): domain Eukaryota; kingdom Metazoa; phylum Arthropoda; class Insecta; order Orthoptera; family Gryllidae; genus Gryllus; species Gryllus longicercus. Next base: position 132,379 of record JAZDUA010000836.1, on the reverse strand, counting down.
CGCGTCCAGGGACTTTATTGAAACGCGTCATTCGTCTTTAAGCGTTAGTGAAATATCATATTCAACAGGGCGGTGGGGAAGAGGCTAATTCACTCCGCGAGCGCGCGTGGGTGGCACTTTATTTGCGCGACGGTAGCCTCCGGGGGCGCGTCCAAATTAATTCAATGTCCGGCCACACCGGTGCGGTGGAGCGCATTCGATATTTCGCGCGAGATTTGCGGTTCGAGAATTAATGACGCGCGGCTTTCTGGTACAGCGCTCGCCACTGGACGCCAAACCACCCGCGATTCACTCTTCACCCGTAAGAGTGAATTGTAAGCACGGTCTTCTCCAGCGTTTAACGGTGTTGGATGACGGTTGTGACAACCTCGTTGTGGAATGGTCGTATTTCAATATAAGCGCACATTTGCTTCTCGAAACTGATTTATTCTGATGGGACATAAAACTGGAGTCGCAACGTAAATTGGGAAGTCCGTGATGCATTGTATACATTGAATGCAACCGCAAGCGGGAAAACAGTGCGGCTAGTATCGATCTGAATACAAAGAAATTTGAATTTAATGTGGAAAATCGTCATTATCAACGAAAGGAATGTAGTTTCAAATAACGACTGTATTCATGATAATATGGAATATAAAATAATTAATCATAAAAATCTAGCGAATATATTAGTTGCATTCTGTACATTTTGGTGCAACGCTGCCGATATTTACCAAGAACAAACCAGGAGTGGCGTTTGATACCAAAACTTTTCCTCGTCTCAGTCCAGTAAAATGCGTCAATGTTTTTTTCCAAAAAACTCATTAATAAAATTTCACAAAAATTGCAAATCTAACACCTGTTTATAATATAATGTTTTAATGTCTTCTGAATTAAGTGGATGATTTAATTTCTTATATATTTGTAGAAAATTATCACGTTTTTACTAAAAATTACCAGGTTAGTACTCACATTTCGCAAAAATGTAGCATGGAGTTTTTTATAACATAACATACCCATACAGGAACTATTTATCTCACAAACAGTTGTTTTCGTAGTATGCAGGAAATTCTAACATCAAGCAGCTTTTATTACTCAAGCAAATCTACATGTTACATATTCAATAAACCTGTCTTGTTATGGGCTTATTTTTCAGGATATATTCTTGTACACGACCAGTCATTTAAAAAACAATTGGTTCATCTAAATAATGGCCCCTCCTGGGTGTTGGCAACATGAAGCGTTCTGCTTGTTCTATTATTAGATCACGATTAGAAGTAACGAAAACGTATTACTAGAATGCCATGGACCATAATATCCAAACCGTTGCCCTTCCCACTTTCTCTTGATGAACCTTCCTCCGTATGAGGTCTCCCACCTAACCTAATCGCCCGGGTCAACCACTACACCCCGTACCATTTGCCTTTTGACTTGATATATTTAGTCAAAGAACAGTGAAAACTGTATGTGACGTATGGGGGAGAAGATTATCTGTGCATTCTTCTTGAGTTCCAGAATCCTTTCCCATCATTTAAACTATAAATAGTTGAAGGATGAGTAAAAGTTAAAGATAAATAAATCAATAAAAGTAGAATTTAAAAGTGCGAGATTAGCAACATTTGTAAAACCGGAACATTTTCGTTCCCGAATCATAGAAAACTTATTTACAACGATAAACGAACTGCAGGTTTGATTTTTCTGCATTACTAACAAAATAGTACCTCATCCATACCTCTACTCATACCACTACAAGCAAAAGGAGAGTTCAACAAAACGTGCGCATAGTGAAGCCACTTTTACTTTCAGAAGCAAAAAAGGGGGGCCATGTCAGCATTTGCTCAATGTATCAGCGAAACTGGAAAAAAACTGATCGAGATGGGAGTCATTGACCCGGAAGCTGGAGTACCTTATTTGTTACAAGCATATTAAGTCTTTTTTTTAAGCATTCAATACAAATGTAAAGTAATTCATTATATATCACTTTTTTGTTAAAATAAACATTAGTTTTCTTTTCGGTGATCAACATAGTCTCTAATTGTATAGAAACAGTTATGCAGCTGAATTCCTTCCTTCAGTTGTGGCATACTCTTTTGTCTCCCTCCCTTCACATTTCCACACTCTCTCACCTTTGCGCCTTTACTGTTCCGTCCGTCTTTGCTTGGCTTATTCTCTCCAGTTTCACTTGCCTTCCCTCTACCTTCACCGTTGCCACGATTGGATTGCCGTCCCTCCCTCCATTCCTTCTCGCGTGACGACTCATCCCTCGTCCTCCGCTCCAACCGTTTCACCCTTCCCTCCCTGATTTCTTCACCCTCGCCTTCATTCTGATATCTTCACTCCCACACTCCGGCTGACCGACGCTCTTCCAACCTTCTCAGCGTGGCCTTGCAATACTTGCCATCCACGCCAGGGACCTCATTTTGTTACTATCTCCACCACGTTTCTCTCGCTTTTTGGGGTCCTCCCTTCCAACTTTACTTGGTCAATCGTTACTCGCCGCTCTCACCTTCATCTCCCCGGCACCTTCCGATTGTCGTCCCTTCGCATGGCTTCACCCCCTTCGCATGGCTTGACCCCCTTCGCATGGCTTGACCCCCTTCGCATGGTTTCAACCCCTTCGTATGGCTGGATCCCCTTGGAATGGCTGGACCTCCTTCACATTTCGCTTGTGGCTTGACACTGCGCATCTTCTGCACGCGGGGCCTCTTCTCATCTCGACGTAGTCGTCTCCACATACTTCCCCTCTTGGTTTCTGACGTCCCTTCTCTCCTCCCATCTCTCTCCCCATTCATTTCATCTATCCTTGTCTCTGCACCCACGTTTTTTTTCCGTCGTCATCTCCTTTCGATTGCACTCCTTCCCTTCTCCGTGTGACATCGCGCGACGCACTACCTGCAGCTCCTTTTCCCTACATCTCCTCTTGAACCCTCCCTCCCCACCTCACTTCCCACACCCTCCCCTAGTCGCCCACTCCAGCCCCTCCGTCGCCTCCGGACCTCCCACCCTCCGTCGCCACCAGATCTAATTAACTTGACGAGGCGCCGAAGCAGCCTCCCCGGCGGCTGTCTCATTAAGGGCCTCGCGGGCGGGGCGGAGGGGCGGGGGCGGGGGAGGTAGCAGCCCCGTCGCCGCTGGCAGCTGTTTACGCCGCGCGCACCTCCGCCCCCGCCCCACCCCCACCCCCGCCACCGCCCTCGCGCCTGCAACACCCGCTCACGCGGTCGCGGCCGCTTGACAACCCGAGGACGGGGCAGGTCGCTGTAGAAAAAGCACTCGTTGGGAAACGTTGGTTAACAGATATCGTAGGGCAGTGAAGCGTGACCCCACCCCCCAACGAAGAATTAGGTGCCCTCGTTGTAGGTGATCGTGCTGGGAGTTTTTATTTTTTGGAAGGGGGAGAATTCTTGTCATTATTTATGTTACTAATTTCCATTGCGTGCTGAAAGTGAATGAAAAGTATTGCCATGAGAGAGGTGTCTATTGTTTTGTTAGATGCTCAGGAACTCGCGAAAATCCAAATCCACTTTCGATTTTGCCTGCAAAAAAGCAAATATTGTGATTGTGTCATTCCGACGCTTCTCATATTTTGCGTACTGTCTGATATCTCATATTTGAGGCACCGACATTCAATATTGGCTTCACGAGTTGTGTTACGCGCAGAAAAGCTCTTTGCCAGGGCATAAACTGTCTGCGTGCGTGTGGACAGTAAATCAAGCCCACTTGAGCAGCTCTATTCCAGTGCATGATTCTCCAACCTCCGGCTCGCAATCTGCATAAGGCTCGCATAGCAATGTAGGCAGGCCCTCAAAGAAATCCAAAACGATAAATCGTTGTGCCCGACAAATAAGCAATATGCACTTTCCGTGAAATACGTTATGTACAGTTTAAGGAGCAAGAAACTATTATTCGCGTAACTTTTCTTGAACGATGGATTGACGAAATGCGGGTAGAATGAGGGTATTAGTTACAAAATCTGCCACTAGATTTTATGAAGCAATGCCAATCTCTGGAGAATCAGTCATGACTTTGCAACTTTCTAAATAATTTGCGTTCTAACTTTCTCAGTTCGAAGAGTCTTCTGTGATGGATCTTCACCTGCTCATTTCTTTATTTTTTTTGAGAAAATCATGGACAGAAGTTCTCGTCTTCAACAGAAAATAGTTTATATTTCACGCCAGTGACGATATGTTTGAAATGTTGACATCAGTGCTCGCTGCGAACTTTGTTCCTCAACTGTTTATTGTGCCAGAGAGGGGGAAGCAATTTCACCTCACAAGAAAAGTGGCGCAGTTAGTACTTAGAAGTAATATCTTAAATTTTTACCTGAAGCATTCCTTAATTGAAATAAATACATGCACAATGGTATATTAACACGCCCGATACAAATAAAAGTACGAATTTGAAAGCGTTTGTCTCTCTAGTAAAAATACTTTTATTTTACATGGCTTCTTTAAGGCGCATCAATATCATTGATTTGAATTGTAGTGAATGATATTTCACATTAATGTAAATCATTCTTATATTATATTTGTGTTTCTAGTCTTACAAAACCTGCAAATTGCTGTACTGATTTTTAGTCTTGAGGTAACCCTTATCCTCTTCCTACCTAAACAGTTTGCCCTGCATTCAAAGAAGTGTGGAGACCCCTGATCTAGTACATGCTTCAACGCTGGATTTCCCTTCTTTCAACACTTGAAGCTGTTTTATCCTTGATACCTCTACGTCACTTACTCGCGCTCATTAATAACCGCTCCAGAACTTTGCTGTCAGGTATTTCACGCTAGAACTAGAAAACGTCTCGACTCTTTTTTCACTTTGAAAGGATATACAAGAAAGTCGTGCTTGAAAATTACTCATAGAGACGTATTTCTCTACGTTGGTGCACGGCATATACTGAGAATATGTAATTACTTTCATGGAGACTCTTTGACCCTTGAAATGTTTAAGGCGTCGAGAGCAGAATACACTAGTTCCCGAGAAGTGCAAATACTACTTCTGAAAGTCCAACTCGTGAAACTAGAGCGTATACCTTATGAACGTACTTTACACCAAACTTAAATGAGTTTCGTGTAGTAAGAGCAGTAGGTGTGAAATAACGGATTCGGCTTATTTAAGAGCGTGAAGTCAAGTAGTGTTACGAGTCATTTCGATGCTAACTTTAATTTTGATTCTTAACAATTTATCCTGTTGTCTTGTACACTCTGCGAGGTGGATATTTCCAATTTTTTCTTGTTTCCTTTTTTAATGTAATTTAACATATTTAGTCGTCTATTTAAAGACTAATAGATATTTGATGCAACGTAAATCCATTCATGGTGCACTTTCTGAGTGCAGATTAACATGCATTAAATTAATTTAGATTATTAAATGTATGTGTTTGCCAAGTGGTTATAATTTTAATTCTTTGTAACACAGCTATTTTTATGCATTGGAAATTAACTTAACTTCGAAAAAATGCTGCTATTAGTCAGTGGTACGACCAGCTTACTTGGCTCAGGGAATTAACTGACGTCACAGCAGTGCCTCTTCTCAGGAAGTCCTAGGGTTTGAGTCCCGAAGATAGCAGAATTTTCGACACTGGTCAAATTCAACCTCTGTCCGGAGGTACCCTAACAACCGGGTCATGAATCACACGCGATATTTCCTTGCTCTTCCTTGTCATTCACCCCTTACACATGCACTACACATCGGGAGCTTTAAGCTTGTCCCGAGTGGGGCGATTCCCGGCTAGTGGGAGATACCTGGTTAGAGATAACCCCACATGCCGACGTGTAGGTCGGCGCCAAATCTCGCTATCCAGCAGGATGAGATAACCACTACCTCCCATGATAAAACAGACTCTACACTTACGGGATTAAGAATCGTAGTAGTCGACGCGGTTGGAAACGCGAAATAATCAATCAATCAATCAATCAATCGGGAAGCCCTATTTTCGAGTTCAGACGGATTACTAGGATGGTTTGGATCGTTTCCGAATTTTTTTCTTTCAACATCATGGAAGATACCAGAGTAGTACCTTAAAAATTGGCCACGAATCCTGCGTGCTCTTACCTTCATACTGCTGCTACTCCCACGTGTAGGGCCAGAAAATGGAATGATTGATCCTTCCTTACAAGGGCTATTCTCCTTGAGCTAAGACGTTTTAGACAGTCATCAGTGATAAGTTCGGAAGTTGGTTGATTTTATTTGGTTATTGTTTGTAAAAACTGGTAAAATATTAATGTGTAGTATGGGGGAGAATTATATTTTTCGCACTTTTGCGGAGAAAGGAGAATGCAGTGATAGACACATAGCGGGTATAATACCATATGATATCCTAAGGATATCATATGGTCATCCGTATGTACCATGTGACAATAATATTAAAATAGTGAACTTAATTCTATGAAACGAAACTAAATATGAAACAAAATTAGTATAAGTTGAAACCAAAGATTTCACCTCAAACATTTTAGATTATTTTCGTAATGTAGAAAAGAACTGTGAAATGAAATTAATCTCTGTTGAAGCATGTTACCCTTAAGAGAGTTTTATTCCCTTCAACGAGGAACATGAAAATTCTGCTGAAAAATTAGTAAATCATAAGTTTGTAAATATGCACATTGGGATTTTTATATTTTGAACGTGAATTTTACCTCTTGCAGTTGTTACAATTAATAGATCAGATCCGATATTAAAATGTCTATTTTTAATCAAATTATTTGACATGTTTTGAAATTAATGTAATATTTATTTAAAATGTCTAATTTGTTGTTTGTTTTGTGGTTTGTTGTGTTGTTTGCTTTGTTAAAAGTCTAATTGAAAATATTGGCAAATTAAAAATCTCTGCAGCGAGGAACCTAAGCACATGCATTTAGTGCATATGTGTTAATCCTTGAAAAGAAAGATGTGAAATTCAGAAAGACAATGAGGCAATTCAGAAAGACATTCCCATATGTTCTGACAGTAATTTTTCAATATTCAGAATTACAGTATCTTTTAGTTCCATGTTCATTTTTTATCTTTATTCAACATTATAATTGGATTAATATCTAATACGTAAAACTCAACACGAACATATTTTAAAACGCCGAATAGTATTTTCTTTTTATCTTCTTTAAGCTTTTCATCTACTAGTTAGAAATGCATTTAACAACTATATTAATACATTTTGAAAAGAATTTTTCAATAATTCCCAGTGTCTTTGAAAATTCGCAAACAAAGCTGCCTATTTAACAAAAACCGACTTAACGACTGACCTGTTTGTTCTTTCTGTTCCTTTCTGCTCTGGCGAAGGAAGGAGGAGTGAGATGCAATCAAAGAGTTTCCTTTGCGTGTCTCTCTGAGTTGGCCGGCTCGTTAAGTCAACAAGACAGATGAAAGGTTCCTCATGCTAAGTGGTGTAAGAGAGGTCAAACGTTCTCCCTGTTTTTGTGGTTCATTGCAAAAAGAAGTTCCCATGAGAAAAACGCCAACCGACATTCATTCCTTCAAAGAAAATTAAGAGTGTAAATGATAATAACCGAGTTTAAAAAGATGGTTGAATAAAGATTAAAGTTGTTTTAGGGAACAAAAAACTACGCCTCGGTCTCCACTTTAAGAAATTAATATAATTTATAATTAAAATAACGCGTGAAAAATGTGTTTTTCAACTTTTGATATATTTTGGCTCCTAAAACAGTACATTTAAATTGTATTTGGCATTTTGGGTCGATTGTCCAACTTTGCCGGCTACCTAACGACGTCACGTATGCCCGAGCCTATTTAAATTCCCACGATTGGGAGGTAGGAGAGTTATGTGACACTTTCCCTTCATTGCAAATTGCTAACTCGGTCTGCATGAGCTCTTATTCGTCACACAGGTAAGGAAACTTAAACGAGTTTAAAGGGAAGCTACAACTCTTTTTTTTTCTTTGAGCAGTAATCGAACCACACTATGGGAAGGAAGTAAGATGCCAGTGAGCTAACCTAGAGGTTCGATTAAATTAAGTATTAATATCACACATAAAATTGCCATAATGATACATCATTGAGAAATCGTTTAAGAAAACTTGCATTTTGCCTTTGACAACCATAACATTTTTAACATCATAAAGCAGGCAGGCCGTACTTCACCCGTACCTTGTGAACTACATTCAATTTTATTTTATGTTCATTTTTTTATTACACAAATATATTCTATAACATAATCTATTTTATCCTTTCAGGTAAGTGGCAGTATCATATCCCGGGAGTTTCAAAATACTTGACCGATCCTGAAGCTGTGTGGTAAGTCATGTTTTTTGCATTTCATTATTACACTATACCCTGCAAAAAAATCCTTACTGTTGTAAAATGAAAGAGCAGTTTCTGTTCTTTTACACCTTTAAATAGAAGATCATTTGTTCGAAAGCCTTTTTCCAAGACTTTCTGTTTTTTAGAAATAATGCGACAATTATATACTTTCCCCAAAGATCTACGAGAATTGGCCTCGAGTGACGCAATTATGTAAGTCACTAAAAATTACGGGCACATTCCAGAAAGGACGAAAGAAAACTGGACCCGGGACGATAGGCCATCGTGTTCTGAGAAAGAAAAAGCTGTTGGTTGATGGTCAGCCGGGGCTGGGTTTATACGTCGTGTAGATTCACGACGCTTCCGTTCCCGCCGGAGAAAACACCATCATCTGCGGCAAGGGCCAGGGCGGCGGCGGCGGGCGAGGGGCTTCGGTGGCGACGAGGAACGAGATGGTGGCTGTTTTAGTGGCGCAGGCTGTGTTAGTTGCGCAGGCTGTGTTAGTGGCGCAGGCTGTGTTAGTGGCGCAGGCTGTGTTAGTGGCGCCGGAGACAGGAATGAGGGTTGACAGTGGAGCGGATGGGGGAGATGCGGCGGGGCCGCGCGGAGGAAGGCGGGGAATGGAGACGGGAGCGAGTGCGAGCATGTTGGAATGCCGAGCCGGGCGAGGAGAGGTGGAAGCGGTGTGGGAGACGAGAGGGAAAGAAAGAGGTTAGGGCGGTGGCGGAGACGGGAGAGGAATACAGATACCGGGCCACTCGGAGAAAGATGGGAGCGGTGGCGGGGCGGGGGGTGAAAATTTGGAACGGGAGGGAGAGGGAGAAGGTTGGAGGTGAGGTCGGGCGTGAAGAGATGGGAGCGGGGGGCAGGGAATGAGAGTAGACGATAGAGGCGGGGCCGGAAGGTAGAAGTTGAGGCGGTGGCAGGGGCGGGGCAGGGATAGGTGGGAGCGATTACGGGGCGGGTGGCGAAAATTGAAGTGGGACCGAGAGGGAATAGTTTGGGGGCGTGGAGAGGTGGGAGCAGCGGCGAGTCGAGTGGAGATGATAGGGGTGGGGCCGGAAGGTAGAGGCTGTTGCGGCGGCGGGGGCGGGTGAGGAAAGTGGAGGCCGGGCGAGGGGAGATGAGGGTGAGCGCGGGCGGGGAAAGGTGGTGGGAAGCGCGTGTGGGCGGAGTGGGGCCGAGGACGCGCGGGGAGTGATGGTGGCGGGGACAGGTGGCGTTGGCGCCGCAGTGGCCGAGGGCGGCAAGCGGGCGCGGAGCGGCCAGCAGGGAGAGGTGTGAGGGGGGAGGCGCCGGCGTGACAAATGAGGCGTGCGCGTGGAGGCGGAGCGGGTCAGCGCGGGCGATAACGCAGCAGCTTGGGGCTGTCACCGGCCCCTGGCTCCGCCCCGTCTGCCTTCCTCCCGCGGCGACGCCTCCGCTTGCGCGCTGCGCGAGCCAGCCCCCGTCGCGTCGCGCGCTTATCGCCGACCGAACCGGGAGAGATGGCTCTGACCGGGTGGTCCTAGGTTCGAGTCCCGACGTTGGCAGGATTTTGACACTAGCTTCTCAGCGAGGTCGAGTTCAGCCGCTGTCTGGAGGAGAATTCTAGCGGCCGGCTGCTCTGACCACTGGTTGTCCGTGGTTTCTCCTAAAAATACCATGGCGAATGCCGTAGCAGTACCTTATCAAACGGGCCACAGACCGCGCGCGATCTTTCCTACCTCTTCCTTGTTCTATCCTCTCCACTTACACACACACACACACACACAAATACGCACTGCATAAGCACACACCCGGGTGACAAGTCGAGAGCTTAGAGCTTGACCCGGCTGGGATGGTGCCCCGCTGGTGGGAGATACCAGGTTGGGGAAACCCCGCTAGCCGACGTAGACCGGCGCCGGATATCACCATACAGCGGGGGAAAGATCACCGCCACCTTCCGAGAAAAACACATACATTACACTTGTTACCCGGAATAACTAAATCAATCAATCAGTCAACCGCAGAACCGCCAGGCGATTATACCTGCCGCCCGTTCGTTGCAGTTTGCCACCTGTTTTCCTAAACCCAAATCCTTCAAAGCCCGCCTTGGGATCATCCATTCGTGTTTCTAAAGGCTGCACCTGTAACCTTTCACGTAGTTGAACGCCAGTTTATTTTCACCTTTTTCTTTTAGCGTTCGCACCTCCTATCGTTAGCGTCCTCTGTATTTCCAGCCATTTATCTTTCCCGCCCTCAAACGTGCCCACCCTCTATCGTGCCCACCGTATATCGTGCCCACTATCATGTCCCCCATATATCTTTCCCGCCCTACATCGGTCTACCCTCTATCAATATTACCCTCTATTGAGCCCGATCTCTATCTCACTCACTCTATCGTACCCGTACTGTATGGGCCCGCCTTCTTTAATGTCCACCCTGCTACCTTCCCACTTTCTTACATTCTCGCCCTCTAATCTTTTGACCCTCTAACCTTCCCGCCTGAATTATTCCTGACTTTTATGCACCTCGCCCTCCAACTTTCCTGCACCGCTCCAGCACTCCCACAGATAGTTAAATCTTCTTACTCTAGAATCCTCTAATGTTCCCTCTCTCTTATTTTTCCACCCTCTAACCTTACCAATCTTTTATCTTACTCCGTTCTAACCTTCCCGCATTCTTATTTTTCTCAGTGCAGGTTCTAGATCTATAACACTCACTGTTATGTTATCGTCAACTTGGTTCCTACTTTCCTCTTTTCGCCCGTTGCCACCCCATTCTATGGCGCTATTGTTACTTCAGGTGTCTGTTGACTGCCACCCTTACGCGGCAACTGCGAGCACCTTCCATGAATCTGGTTTCGAGTCCCCCTTTCCTCCTGCTTCCCGACCCTTTGCCGCTGCCCGTCCCGCTCTTACCCCTGGCCTCGCAACTCTATCTTTCGGTTTAGATTGGTTGGCTATTCCTGCCACTTCAAGTACTTTGGTGATTAGTCTCGTAAGTGTATTGTATGTTTCTCTCTCCGAAGGTAGCGCAGTCTTGATCCCCCTTAGATGGCGAGAATCGTCGCTGACCTACCGTTGACGTTTTCCTCAACAGCGGGGCAAGCATTAAGCTTCCAATACCGAAATGTGTTATAGTGTAGTGCGTGTAAGTGTAAGAATAGGTCAAGAAAGAGAAAGAAAAGATTGCGTGCGGTCCGTGGCCTGTTTTTTATGGTACTGTTCCGGCATTTGTCTAGTGTTGTTCGGAAAATCCACGGAAAATTACCGATCAGAGCAATCGGACGGTAGAATTCTCCTCCAGACCGCAACTGAATTCGACCTAGCTACTGCCGTGTCGACCTAGACAGCGTCGGCACTTTGACCTACGGCCTCCGGACCTCGGGCACGGACCGAGTCATCAGTTGATGCCCCGAGCCCCGTCTCCCGGTCCCTTTCTTGGATACATCCGCACCCTACCCCCCTTACTTCCTCATCTCTCCCCGCCGCCACTTCCTGCCTGCCGTCCCGAGCTCCTCCTCCAACCGCGCCGACTCGCTCGCCCACCCGCTTCCTGCCTGCCGTCGCCCTCGCGCTGCCGCGAGTGTGCGCCCTTCCGCCCGCGCCCTCGCCCTGGCCCGATCGGCGCAGACGGACGCCCGCGGCGCAGCGTGGCGCGGCGGTCGATGGCGGCGGCGACGGCTGCGGGAGGCAGACGCCCCGGCTGCCACCGGCACGCGCCTCAGCCCCCGGCTGCGCGCACAGCGTGGCGCGGCCTGCGCTCGACCCTGCAGCGCGGGTTGCATCGGCACGCTTGGAAAGGGGAAGGCCGATGAAAGACTATTTACTATTTTTAATTTTTACTAAAGAATTTTACTATTTTTATAAATTATTTTACATCAATACAGAATTTTACTATTTTTATAATTTTTACGGCAATACAGAATTTTACTGTTTTTATATTTTTTTGCAATACAGAATTTTACTATTTTTATAATTGTTTTACACCAATACAGAATTTCACTATTTTTATATTTTTTTTACAGCAATGCAGAATTTTACTATTTTTATCATTTTTTTACAGCAATACAGAATTTTACTATTTTTATAATTTCTACATCAATACAGAATTTTATTTTTTTAATGATCGCGTAACTAGCGGCGTTGTAGAGTTTCCGAAAATAAATGTTACGAACTTCTACGACAATTAATTTCCAATCAACATGAGGAGGGGAAATCGTATGCGACGAATTTACAAAGGTTACATTTGCTCCTGAATGTTCCCTGCTAATGCGCTAAAAAGTACATTTAAAGATGTGGCCTTCCAGAAGCATCAGCTACAACCAAGCAATTTTCTTTCTGTCGTTAAAGATGACTAGATGTTCGCTTTCTGCGTCTGTGACAGTTAATGATCTTGGAGCGTGATTGAGACACCGTCAGTTAACCGTCTCGGACGGTTGACCGTCGCTGTCCATCCCTTCGTCAATTCGTTGACGGTGTGTTAGCAGAAGGGAAGATAAGCTGTTGGAAGTGTACGATTGCCCCATACCTCGCAGGGCTATCTCGGTCAGTGTGGTTTCGGAGGGTTAATGTTCGTTATTACTGCAATAAAATATTCATGTTTTATCTATTAATTTAAAACTATTAATTTGAATTCGTTCGCAGTCAAGACGTTAAATATATATTTCGAAAGGTACTGTAGGAGTCAGTAGAGAATAAATAGCACCTCCTTCCAAAGAGAAGAATGGCAATAGAGCCCCTTCCTCTGCCGTCATCATATACCGCCTCTCTACTTTTGCCCTTCCAATGGGTAGGTCTAGGATTTTACTACCTCTCCGCGCGCCCTTCTAAAAACACCGGCATACTTACATACGTCTGTTTAATCGGCTACCCGCTCTCGCCACTTTTCTACAATCTCACTTTCCGATCGCTGGACCATCCCTCCGTATTATCATTAGTCATTAAGCATATGACTAATATGACATCTGACCATCTAACTAACTGGCCATCTGACTAACTGGTCGTCTGATCACCCGCCTAACTGGCTACCTGACTAACCTACCACCTGACTAACTGGCCACCTCACTATTCGGGCCACCTCACTGACTGGCCACCTGACTAACTGGCAACCTAACATGCCATCTGACTAATTGCCCAGCTTAATCACCAGCTGACTAACTCACCAGCTGCTCAAATGAAACTCTGAATGACTTCCTGGCTAACTGAACATCTAACTAACTAGCTGTGCAAGTGATTAACTAACTGATCAAGTGACTATCTGGCTCGTCCAATAACCACCCAACTAATTGAACAAGAGACTCTCACCCTGACCAATTTTCCATCTAACTAGCTGATCATCCGACTAGCTAAGCATCTGACTAACCGACCATCTTACTATATACTCATATGACTAATTTATTATCTAACTAATCATAACACCAATTGTTTTGACAAACTAGCCATCTACCTAATTGGCCAGCTAACTCACCAGCTGACCTAATGACAACCTATCTGACCAGCTGACTAGGTAATGAAGTGACTAACTCACTAACTGACCAAGTAACTATCTGGTTAGCGAAGTGACCATCTGACTAATTGAACAAGAGACTATCAAACTGACCAAATGACCATCTGGCTGCCAAAAGGACATCTGACCACCTGCCCAATCTGGGCAATCTTACACCCAACTATCTGAACACCTGGTCAATCTATTAACCAATTCATCTTCCAACCTTCCCGACCGTCCATACACCTGACTTCCCTCGTTTTCCGCGACTGCCAGCTTTCCCACCCAACCACTCTCCCACACCTCCGACCGCTCTCCTCACGCTCATCCCCCCCTCATTTCCGCGCCTGTGCACCCTCGTCCCCCCTCGCTCATCGCCAGGTCTGCCAACGTTTGGGCTGCGAAGGATGCGAACGCTCCTCGCGAACATCCATCACCGCAGAGGTTTCTGCAGAGACGCGGAGCGTATAAATGTCCCTTTCAGCGCCGGCCATTTGCGCTCGAAGGACACATCGGCGTTAGTTAATTCGTCTTCCGAACGGCCGGATTTGTTAGGAAGACTCGAACCTACCTCTCCCCACCCGCGGTCCCCTGTGGCCGAAGAACCGATGCAAAGCCGCACCTCATGTGAACGCAAAAAGAAATGGAAATATTCTTTGAAGTAGACAAAACATATAATTTTCTTTTGCGTCAAGTATACATTATTTGTTTGTTTTTTTGCCGTGACCTACTCCGCCAGTTATAACATTATGTAGAATACATGTTTACAATTTTTATTTATTATTTGAACCATTATTGAAATTTAATATTATTACATGTATTTGTCATATTTAATCCTCAGTTAAATGCTGACTTTTTTCTTGCCGGAAAATATATTACATTAGATATTTTTTTTTGTAAGTACTTTTTCTAAACAAGGTGGTTGAAGACTAACTTAAATAGATTTAAACATAATTATACATTAATGAAATATAATTTATAATTGTTTTATAATAATAATAATAATAATAATAATAATAATAATAGCAATGCTGTTCTTGTGTATGGTAGTGTAGTTGTTTACAAAATAAAATATTTGATTTTCTATCTACTTAACAAGAATACTACATTTAAGGTAACGTAATAGGTAGGTTAACAATACTAAAACTAATAAAATATTAATCAGAATAACTATAAATGTATTTTTCTGCAGTATATTAATATTTTAACGCATTACACACGTGACTTTCTAATTTCTCAACCCTTCTCCTCAATGCACTTCACGACACTACAAGTCTCTTCTCTTCTTTCTCATAAGTCATGCTGTCATGAAAATGTATGTCTAGGAGATGATAAGGGACGACGGTGGCACAGATAGTCGCAGATAAACCAACGGGCTTCCTTTTAATATCTAGGTGAAGAAGGTCAGAAGTCTTAGGTACATATATAAGAGGAGAAGAATTTGGGAGACCAGAGATATGACGGGGCGGACAGATGGCAGAGAACGTCTTAAAAGGATAAAAAGAAATACAATCAATAACCGCACACCCAATGCAATACAACACACTACAATAGAGTCAGTGATAATTAAACTGGTAGAAGATTACCACTCCACTGCTGGTTCGTAGAAAATGACAAAATCGTAACATTTTTCTATGAATGAGAGCGTAAGACAGGCATTTCTTGTATATATGGTAACAACGTAATGACAGGAGTTTATGAAAGAAGTTTATTAATTAAATACTTTTCCTTACATTTTCTTTAAAACATAATTTTTCATCAAAAACATGGGTCTCTTTTATTAACATTTTCCCCTCGCATTCTAAGAGGTGTTACATGCGTGAACAGAAAAATATATTCCAGTTATTATTGATATAAATTAACTCGACAGCCTAGCAATACCTCGACAAGCGATTAAGTGCTTAATTAACATTACGTATAATGCAATGAAATAGTCTTCCGCTCGTGAAGCCCGATACGGAGTATTCTCCTATTTCTGCTGGAAACAAGACTCGCTAGTGACATATCTCTGATCATCAGGACGTGAATGTGACAAAATATCAAAGAGAATGTGGCTTGAATGCTAAGCGGTAGTTATTTATGAAGCGATGAAAAGGTATTCTAACGAAAACTGCAAAATTCCGAGAAAGCTCGCTTTATACATATGGTTATCGGTACAGAGCAGCTGAAAGGCAAACATTACGGCCATTTAACCTGCATAGTTCCATGATCGCGTTGGTTACCCGCATACTGTTTTCATACATGTAATTAATATAACGAGCTACTTTCCGGGAAACATTGAAATAGTTAATTTTGAAATTGCCTTTAGCCGAGACCCGTTATTTTACTAATATAATGGAGTAGTATGGAATTTATAGACGAAAAAAATACTAACAGTAACTGAAAATTTCATAAATTAATCAAAGGGGTTTTATTTCATTTTATTCATTTATCTTCTAACATTATTAGTGTATGATGCAGTATTTGTAAAATGCTAATGTTCGCTTTTCCCGAAGCTTTTGTGTAAGCATGATAAGTCTTTTTCGAGTTCTAGCCTACAAAAAACTGTTCGATTGCAAACAAAAATGGGGGAGGTGAAGAACGTGGATATGTTGGATATAAGGGTGTAATAGAATATAGGAAGTTTTGTGATCTGTTGTTTTTGGTACATTAGTCTTTACGTGAACGTAAAAACTATTTTACGTTGTGTTTCGCAGAAATCATTGTTCCAGTTGTTCTGAAGGGTCTATGAAGAAATGACCTTCGTTAGCATTTACCTTCCTCAGCTGAAGGTCAGTTTACAGGTGTTCTCATACTATCTCAGCATGTAACCAAAACTTGTTTCGTCGCCGTTTCGTATTCAGGACCACAAAAACCTTTGTTCCTGTATGGGGATCAGACAATATTTTCTAAATGTTTCTCGCGTCTCTAAATCTAAATCCGGTTTCCATTTTACTCCATCACGTCAGATTTTTGACTTAACCTACAAAATATAAAAAATGAAAAATATTTGTAACCGAGGGTCTAGACCATGTTACCTACATGTTTTTCGTGTCTCTGAAACTGAATCTGATATCGAATTATGTTCATCACATTAGATTTTAAATTTAGATCAATTATAATTGATACAGATGTTGGCATTGGGCCCTGCCGTGCCAAAACTCATCACGTTGTTGTATGGCAGATTGTCATTGGTGCCATATCGCAAGCCTTCTCACTAAACAAAGGAGTTTTTTGAGGTTATGTGAAAAATCTGATGTTATGAAGTTAAATGTACTTCAGATTTGGTTTTAACAACCCCCAAAACACATAGATAACATTGTCTGACTCATCAGTTACAAACATTTCTGTCAGAGCAAGCTGTTTTTTATTTTATAATTATATTTATTCAAAGACGTACATTTTTGAAGTTCTTGCACAATGGTGCAACTCCTCAGAATTACGCTTCCAAGTAAGCTTTCAGATTGCCACGTGCGGCAGTGCCTCACTTCTTGGTAATCCGCTCACGCGGCAACCGCCGAGCGCAGCTGCACACTTTGGGATTCCCAGAATCTTCCAGCGTCATATGGCGCAACACGAACTTCGTTGCACACGGCACGCCGGCGGCGCAACCGCCTCGCCGAGCGGCGTTGCAACGAAAAACTTCAGTCTTGGTCGTGAGCTGATGCGGGGCGGACGTGCCATGCCGTTCTCTGCATATACAGCGCCACTACTTCGGCAACCGCCTGGACTCCGTGTGGAGCGAATGTTTCCGCTCTGCATGTAATAATTGCTCCTCCTGCTGAGCAATTTTCTGCTTCTACAACGTGGCTGGCGAGCATGCTGTCTCGCCGCTCAACTTTGCGGCCATTCTTGCCGTCTACATTCAATGCTGCTACTGGTGACTATTGCGCCCTAATTACTTGCCGCATTCAACTACATTCTGTGTTCATGCTTGTGTGGCAATCTCAATTAACTATTTTACAAACTGTGTTACTCGCCACGTGTTCAGCTAATTTTATATTCATGTCTATGTGGCGTCTGTAATTAACTATTTTACAAACTGTGTTACTCGCCACGTGTTCAGCTAATTTTATATTCACGTCTATGTGGCGTCTGTAATTAACTATTTTACAAACTGTGTTACTCGCCACGTGTTCAGCTAATTTTATATTCACGTCTATGTGGCGTCTGCAATTAACTATTTTACAAACTGTGCTACTCGCCACGTGTTCAGCTAATTTTATATTCACGTCTGTGTGGCGTCTGTAATTAATCATTTTACAAACTGTGCTGCTTGCCACGTGATTTAACTATACTTTGTGATCATGCTTGTGTGGCATTTGTGACTAATTATTTTTACAAACTGCATCGCCGACATCATGTGTCTAACTGGTGCTTCGTGTTCTCGCTGGTGCCCACTTACGGCACCCACAATCTCCTGAACTGCAAGTGCCTTAGCGGGCCAGGGTTAGCTGCCCGCCCGCAGTCATACCAACTTCAGCAAGATGCAAGAGAAACAAGTTCTGTGCTACCGCACTAATATGGTCCCATGTCATGGGCAAAATTGTATATTTACATTGTGATTTTGTGTGCTGCAACCCTTTGTTCCTTCTTCCCCGTATGGTTTAAGATGTACTTTGTTTTAAATAGAATATATGTTTACATGACTTAATTTACAACTTTTATGGTAACAAGCATTCTCTTCCCACTCCTATCCTTGCAGTCCCAGACCTGCAAGGGTGGTTATAACCTGTTTTCTCATTACAGGAGTCTGGGTGGTCCTTCGAACTTTAATTAAATTTAACTGAAGCTATTGCTAGGAATGTTTGGGAAGGGGTCGAAGCCTCATTACTTCACAACCAGTCCACTTTGCTCGACCCGCCCATCCAATTTCTTTCATTTTTTTTTCATTTTTTAAGTTATGTCTAATACCTGATTGGATGGAGTAAAATGTACATCGAATTAGGATTTAACAACCCAAAAACATATAGAAAACATGGTCTGATTCTAAGACACGAGCACAGTTTTTTGTGTGGCTGTGTTATCATTCCTGACGAATGATTTGTACTTACCCCTATCTCAGTCTGCCACTTCTGCGGATACAACAAAGCTTTAAACTTACATTAACATAATTCTTTACTACCATTCTTCTCTTAGGACTTTTTTAGCCGACCCCTATTTCTTTTTAAGCCCCAGACGGGTGTATGGCAAACAGCACATTAAGGCACGTGTGAGTGACTTGGCTCTGATGCCGGGAGAAAGTGACTCTGTCACTCTGAATAATGAAGGATTGCCCTAGTGTGATCTTTCGTCCCATGGTGCCGGCCAGTGCACTTAGTGTAACGAACGACACACGGTTCGTAAACCGGAAGGTAATGTTGAGAAAAGCCAACCCCTCAACATATATGTGATTTGTGACAAAAATGTGCCTTCTGCGTGATTTGAACCCATAATCTTCGACGTTACGCTTGCTTTAAAGACGCCAGTTAAACCTCTATTTCCTCACCGTAGAGAATTTACGGAAGGAAACGTACAACGTTAATATCCTTCTCTCTGCGCGAGTCACGCGCGACCGACGGCTCTGTTGATGGGTCGGAGGTGCAAGAACGGAGCGTTCCCGTCGGCGTGTGCGGAGCAGCGCCGCTGGCGGCCTGGGTGTTGGCGCGGGCGCTGGCGACGGCGCCCAAGGCGGCGCCTACGGCGGCGGAGGCGGTGGTTAGGTGGTTGCGGCGGAGGAGGCGGCGGTGGGGGGCGGTGGTGGTAGAGGGGGCGGGGGTGGCGGTCGGGACGGCGGTGGATGCGGCGGTGGCAGCTAAGGTGGCAGTGGCGTTGGTGCGGTCGGCGGTGGTGACAGTGGCGGTGGCTGCGGTGGTGGCGACGGAAGTGGTGGTGGCGTCGGAAGGGGGCCGTTGGGAGCCGTGGTCGAGGGGGGGGCAAAGGGGGCGGCGGTGAAGAGAGCTGCAGCGTTCGTGCGGGCGGTGTTGTTGGCGGAGGTCGGGTCGGCGGAGGGGGTGGCAGAGGGAGCGGCGGTGGCAGTGGTGCGGGCGCCGGTGTTGGCAGCGGTGCAGGGGGGCGGAGGGGGCTGCGGTGGCGGTAGGGGCGGCAGTGGCGGCGGCGCTAGAGGAGGAGGCATGGCGTAAGGGGTGGGGCGGCGCCCCTGGGGCTGTTCTCCAGTTTCCGCTCGCCCTGGGGCGCTTCCGGCGGCGGCGGCGGCGGCGGCGGCGGCGCCGCTCGGAGCAGCCGACAGAAAGAGCGGGGGGGTGGGTGAAACCTTGGGGAACGCCAACTCCTTTCTCCGCGAATTTTGTCGGCGCGCGGGGACAGGTGGGAGGGAAGCGGCGGGGAGCAGCACGAAGAGAAAAAGGGAGAGGGGAGACGGTTATATTGGCAGGGAAGAGCATTCTGAAGTGGAGGCATTGAGAGCATTAGGAATAGTAAGTGCGCATAGATTTCAGAAGGGATTGGTGCTGGGGGTGGGGGTGAGGGGAGCAGGAAATGAAGCAACTTGCATCGCGGATCAGAAGTGAAAAAAATGTGCAGGTGCGGGATGGAGCTCCAGAGGAAGCAGATGGGATGTTAGCAGTGAGGACGATGAGAGTGAGAACGGTGAGGACGGTGACAGTGGTGGCGGTGATGATAACAGCGGGGACGGTGGCTGATCACGGGGATAGGTGGGGTGTGGTGGCGGTGAGTCGCGGGCGGTGGGGATGTCGATGGCAAGGACGTGCAGTGGTGGGAGATGGCGTTGGCGCCGGCGGGTGTGTATGGTTCAAGGGCAGGGCCACTGTGAAACCACCGGCGCAGTCGACACGTGTGGGGCCTCGTGCGATACAATAAGCGAGGGGTTCGAGGAGGCCTCCGCTCCGCAGTGCGCGGCGCCGCCCCCGCGCCCTCTGCAACCGCTCTTTAATAATGGATGGCGCCGCCCGCCACGCCCCTCCTCGCCTCTCCTCGCTCTGCTACGTTTTGCCATGGCCCCGGGCTCCCCGCCTAAAACAGACGACGGTCAACAGCGGGAGCAGCGAATTGGAGAGGCGACGTATAGGAATGTAGTTTGGTGCGGTTAGGCAGTTGATTCGAGCGTGAAGAAGGGATTAGGAAGAAGTTGTTAAGTGTAGGGAAATCCGATAAAAGGAGATGGAAGATGAGCGGGTTCTCGTGGTTGATGATGATCTGTATTCTGTTAATATTCAGAGGAATGCGATGACGGAGATTGGATATTAATAGATAAATAATAATAATTGCGAAGAATTAAACGAGAAGGCAAAAGGTAGAGATTAGTGAAAACAAGAAAGCAATTGTTCAGGAAATTTAGTGTGTAATATATAGCTCTGTTGAAATGGAGCTGAAATAATACAATTAATTTCTAGAATATCAGAAAAGAGCAATCACTAATTTAAGGCTTGATCAAGCAAATGTATGAATGTATGTATGTACTTTGGCACAATAGCTCTTAACGAGGTTGAGCGTGACAGCAGCGACCTTGTGGCCATGTGTGAAAGGGTACGTGCGATTAGCACATAGCCATCCCTGCAGCACATAGCCACAGCTGTATTCTGGGCTTCTCAACCTGAAAAGTGAGCTTTATCATAGTCACACAGCAGCAGCAGTCACTGGGTAATTATAAGAAAAGCGCACAATTAATTTTTGCCCCGACCGGGAATCGAATCCGGAGTTGCGCCGTGGAAAGCGAGCACGCCCACCAACGAGCCACCGAGGGCATTAACGAAGCAAATAGAGGTAAAATAATAAGATAAATCTAACTTAATAGATGGAATGTACAAAAATATGATATTTTTTCTCTCTCGTGCCTTTGTACGAATGTAATCGAGCATTTAACTTGAAAATATAGAAACCGACAGTAAAACGTCATGTTTGAAATTTTACAAATCGAGAGACATTACTTTTTCCTCTGTGAAATTGACGAAATAATAATGTCACACACTACCTTGTTTTTGTCACTTTCATGTGAATCCTGTTTCCAATATCATTGAACACAACTCGCTACAAATATTTTGTGGTTGATGATGTACTAAAGTCTTTTAATGGACGCAATATCTGAAACTCTGGTGTTCCAATTGCAGTGAAATTTTATAGGAACGCATTAAATGAGAGAACAATGCAATGATTGATTTTGGAAATAATAACGTGTAAGTATTGCTTCATATTCATCACAGCTACCAAACTTTTGCGATGCAATGGATGATCGACATGTAAAATCGATATCATGAAAAAAGTTGGTGTATTTCGTGTTCATTAACGTTAGTTATTGGGGTGATTGCACCTAAAAGCTCTCTCGAAAGCATTTTGAAAATGTGTACACGGCAGATACTTCACTACAGTGGGTTATTACAAAACACGGACGCAATGTGCATTTGACGTAATTTAATGGCTAACTGGTCTTCTCTTTGCTTTTCCGGGGTATACGTTTTTACACTTGACACATATTCACGGTTGAATTTGTTGTAATAACCCCTTTTTGTTGTGTATGCACAGTTCTTTGGATGGAACTCGTGCCTCCTGGAGCGTCGACAGCTAATAGTAGTTTATCCTGTAAGTGTAGTGCTTGTTATAAAGGGAGGTGGCGGTGATCTTCCACTACTGCATGGTGGGATCCGGCGCCGACCTGCATGCCGGCTTGCGGGGCGTTCCACATTCAGGTATCTCCCACAAGGGGATCACCGCCGCAGTCGGGACAAGCATTAAGTATTCGACTGTTCCCCTGACGTGTGTGGTGTAGTGCTTGTAGTGTAAGTGTGTGAGGGGTAAGGATAGAGCAAGAAAGAGGAGGGAAAGATCGCGCGCGATCCGTTACCTGTTTGCTAGGGTTTTGCTCCGTCATTCTGATCAAGAGTCGATCATCTAGGATTCTCCTCCAGACTGCGACTAAATTCGTCCTGACAATTTAGCAAGTGTTCAAAATCCTGTCACTCGGGGAATCAGACCTCTGGACATGTCTTTTTTTGCCAATAAACGAAGCAACATTTTTATTCTCTCCTGGTATCGTTTTATAAGTGAATGAAAGCTTTGGAAACTTCGTGAAAATGATTGCCTACATAATAACTCCACTTATCCACCACTTATACGTTAGACAGTAGTAATTATCTTCTGACTAACAAATAATCATTTAGACCGGCATCATAATTTTGACAGTTGTATTAGCGTGTATCATTACCATGTCATTACTGTTCTTCATACATTGCTGAAAGGAAAACAATATACTAGAAAGATTTATCAGCACTTCGGTTAACAGCCGTAATATCGCAAGACCTTCGATTCACACATCACTGAGAAAATCTATTAAGGAGTGTTTCTTTTTGCTAAGCAAGCCCCTTCACTCCTAATTGAATCAACAAGATTTAAAAAATAAATAAATAAATACCGTTGATTACTCACATTCTTTGTAAAATCTGCCATTGGTAATTTTAGAAATGACTTTTCCCGTTTTAAAACATTATTTATGATAAAGAATATGAATTTCCTGTTAATTTCTGGTTAAAAACTCACTGTTTTTCATACATACAACTTTTCATATTGCATGTGAGTCATTTAACGTTGAGATATTGACAGACACGTTACAATTTTAATTACACCGTTCGACACATTCAATGTTATGGAAATGGAAACAATATATAATACTAATTTCCAATGGGCGTAGAAATTCTATGTTACTAATTTTCAATGGTCGCAAAAGAAAACTATGCAACATTAGATAATTAATATGCTCTCTATAATTTTGTTAAATATCCAGAAACTCAGAAACATATTAAAAAAACAGTTTCGAATTTGACTGGAAAATAGAAAGATTTGTGTTTTGCCTATTCTCAATCTGCGAGTATCGACTAAATTCTCATGCTCAGTACCAGTGCGGAGCTAGACAATTTTGGGCCAGGAGCAGTACTGAAACGTAGACCTCTCGAAAAAATTAAAAACGTGAAAGTTGTATCAAGAAACTTATTGTTATTTTATTTCTCCAAATAACAAAAATTACAACGTTTAAGTAAGAAAACGTTTTTAGAAATGTATTTTAAATAATAGTTTTAAGTAAAAGTATTTAGTGATCAAATAAAACAATTTCCAAGGTGATATTAAAACGCTAAAAAAATTGTTGTTTTGTTAAAAGTTTAATAAAATCACTTGTTAAACGCTTTAAATAATCAATTTGATTTTCAGTAGAAGCTATTTTAAGCTAGCATCAGTTGATTTACTTAAAAGAGACCTACTTTATATGTAATTACACTTCATTATTTAAGGTAAATAATATAAATTTTTATGAAATATCAGACTACTGTACCGTGACTTATAAAATTACGACTACGATTTTATCAATTCTAATTTCTTTTTTAATTTTTTACTAATTTTTTCTCATCAGCCCGATCCATCTTCGGGTCCCTTGATTTGCGATCCGGGCGATCGCCCTGTCTGCCTATGGCGAGCGCCGGCACTGCTCAGTGCGTCGCTATTTGCGACAGAGCGGACGTCTTGCATGGAAGAGGCCACCCGACAGTAAATTGCACTGTTCACGTGTTGCGGTATGGAGCTATGTGCACTGTATACTCGTATATACTTTACTGCGTTATCGCCGTTTTTGTGAACACAAGTTTCGTTAAAATTAATTTATTTCAATGTTAGACAAGAGTATTTTATATACTGGGAATAAAACTGCTTCATGCTACATTTTGAAAAAAAAACAAACAAAAACAATTGTCTGGTTTTGATCGGCAACATTTTTACTGCACTAGCTTTGACGAATTTGTGTCACTGAAATCGAGCATTCAGAGATCTGGTTTAGTTGTACTTTTTTTTATTACAACCATGATCTGACCTCAATAACGTGGTGTTTCACTACGTTCGGTCACGTTTTTTGAGCAATTCTTCCAAATTGAAGTTGGTATCACAAACTGAAAAGACATTGTGTAATGAATTCATTGCGTTTGAATGCTCTAGTAGCATACAGTAATAGTAGATAACTGTACAGTGATAGTAGATATTAGATAGCATGCAGTGATAATTAGCATACAGTGGATGCATTTAGTATTTTCTCAAATGATACAGGTATTTTCCAATTCTTACGGACGCTATGCTACATCATTAATCCAGAGAATATCATTGAAATATTTTTTCCAGATTTGCTATATTCCTGAAGAAAGATATTTTTCTCCAATTTTTAATCTTGTCTTTGTCAATAAAAGCATGACAACGAATAACTACTTCAATACACAATAGCATAATCTAACATCGAAAACATATCATGTATATTTTCAACGGAATTCAAGATGAATCATGAACTTTTTGCGTCATCACAAGATTATTCTTCTCAGTATTTTTAAAGCAGACCGGCCCAAGGGTGTGCACGCAGAGTTGGCTTGCAGCTTGCGAGTGCACTAAAGTTTGAGACCAGGGCTTTTCAACACACCCATTGTTTGCGGTCACGTCAACGGTACAACCTTCAGACAGCGGTCAAATGCAAAATAGACACGATGTACTTTGGAGCAAGAACCGCAGCCCTCTCGGGCAAATTACTCATTTAAATTATAAAATAATATTTATTGAAATGTAAAGCAAGAAATGAAAATAGTATAATATTCGTAATAAAAAGAGATACTAATACGAATACTAGGGTGCCATGCATACAACGCTTTTTAGTAAGACAAAAACACAAAACTTTTCAGCACGGAAATAAACCCCACGCGACTATCTTGACGTGGATGAAACAGAAAGCTGTGCTCGCGAATGGGGCAAACGTAATATAGTGCACGCTTGACACCTACAGCGATATGAAATTCAGTGGCATTCAATGTACGCCAGCGCGAGTACAAAGTATCCTGTGTTCATCGCAACACGCAGCTGCTTCAATACAGTGAGTTTGCGGATCAATATTTGAACCAACCCGCAAATGGGACGTATTTCGACAATGATTCTCGAGACACTTTGCAATGGTATCGATTTGTTTGTGAGCGTATTAGGAGGTCGTGGAGAGACAGAACCACTCTGTTTGAACAGAACGTTTATGCTGGAGGGAGCGAAACACAGCGTCGGAATGCATATTATTTTTAAATTTATATCTAAAACACTACCGGTTTTCGTTTACTAAAACATTGAGCTTTGGACAAATCAAAATTTCTTGACGTCGCTTGAAATGAAAGGTAGTGGGCTTTCAAATGCTCTTATTGAAAGATTTCATACAATTAACATTACATTTTTTAATGTCTTGAAATTCATAAAATAAACGCTTATCTACAGTCATTTGTTCATTATTCCACATTTCGTCTTCAAACAAACATGAGGGTGTGAATCTATTGTTAGCAAAGCGAAAATACTGAGTTTTCTGAAGTTAGAATGTTTTTAAATGCAAATATTAGTGAGTTCGGTATGTACACCTACCGTCTGACACACACTTCTTTTCCTTATTTTTCTGGGCTCCAATGATTTCTTTTTATTTTACTTCAAAATTCTCGATTATAGATACATCTAATTTCTTTTGCTTGAAACTTTTTCCTGCCCTCTCAACAAAAATACAATTAAATTAAGAAATATATTTTTAAATACAGAAAATTATATTTACTAAAATATCATAAATGAAACTGAGTATGATTAATAAACGTAGGGCATAGTTACAATTTACAAGCACTACGACTTGGAGTGCTGTAACTTTGCCATGTTTAGTTTGAACGCAGATTTTAACTTTTATCTGGCACGTTGAGAATAATATTGTTATATTAGTCAATTAAAAAGGTTAAAAAGAAGATAAGTACTAACCTGCCTTTCTACAGCGGTATTTGATTTTATTTTATCTCAAAGAAAACATATAATTTGTGGTTCAGGTTACCCTTGTTTGCTCCCTAGATGGTCAATCTATTATACAGACCAACAGTTTTTCATTAATTTTAATTTTAGTAGTTCAACAGCAAGAAATAATCAAGTTTTCATTATTCAAGGGTCAATAATATTACATTATTCAGAAAATAAGAAAAAACTCGCAATAAAGTGTTAACTTTAGCCTTCTAATATACCGTTTTAAAAATATTAAACTAGAAATTTATTAATAATATTTATTAATTCCATGAATTGTTTTTTTTGTAATGATATAAACGTAAACATGACAAATAAGCCAAGGAACCATTCACATTTCTCATCATACATTTAAACACATTTGCATATCAGTTTACTTCATAACATCGAAATGAATTATCCATGTTTATTCTGAATTGTATCATAGATTAAGGTTATATTGTTGTGTAATAATTTTGAGACAAAAAAGATAAACTACTGTTGGAATGATAAAAGCATTGCAGAAGATTATCGATATTTTCTAATATCCAATATTTATCGAATATTGCTGAATAGTTTGAAAGTCAGTAAGCGGATAGCATCAGCATATCCCCCCGAATTCAATGCGAGCTTGTGACTATTTTGTTTTCGTTTCCGCCGCCGGTGGTCGTTTGCGTGCGGGAGGAAGACGGGGACAACCGGCGCGCGATGTGTCGATATCTGTCGGGGGGCGATTAATAACCGCAGGGGAGCGCGTCAGAGGCGCCACCGGTGCACGGTGCGGCGGCCTTTCAGAGGGCAGAGATACGTCTCCGACAGGTCGCACAGGCGCCGCCCGGGTGAAGGGTGGACGCGCCAGTTAGCGTCGCCGAAATAAAAAGATTTAGATGAGGGGATCAAGTAGAGGGAGCGGATTGGAGGGAGCGGGGTGGAGGGAGCGGGGTGGAGGGAGCGGGGTGGAGGGAGCGGGGTGGAGGGAGCGGGGTGGAGGGAGCGGGGTGGAGGGAGCGGGGTGGAGGGAGCGGGGTGGAGGGAGCGGAACGGAGGGAGCGGAACGGAGGGAGCGGAACGGAGGGAGCGGAACGGAGGGAGCGGAACGGAGGGAGCGGAACGGAGGGAGCGGAACGGAGGGAGCGGAACGGAGGGAGCGGAACGGAGGGAGCGGAACGGAGGGAGCGGAACGGAGGGAGCGGAACGGAGGGAGCGGAACGGAGGGAAAAAAGTAGAGGAAGTGGAGTAGACTTGGTCGCTTGTTGAAAAAAAAGTCAAACTACAAAGTGATAGTCCCTGTGAGGGAGTGCTTTTCAGATGTTTACAAAACTACTCTATCGAAGTGATAAAAAAATGGAAACTTTTTGAAGTAATATTGTATATCCATTGAACCTCTTTATTTCCGAAAATAATGGTGTATTTTGTCATAGTTAAAAAATCATTGTTGCTTTCATACCATATTCAATATGGTATGAGGGTAAGTTTTATACTAATTGAGTCACTGAAGTGCCTCTAGAGAGCCGACGGTGCGATGCCGGTATTTTTCTACATTAGCTACGCAGGTAGGACGAATTCAGCTGTCATCTGGAGAAGAATTCTGGCGCCCGGCTGCTCTGATCGGTAGCATTCAGAGGTTCCAAGCAACGGAGTGGCAAATGTCGGGGCAGAACCCTAACAAACGGGCTACGGACCGCAATCTTTCCTTCCTTTTTTCTTGTCTTATCTTCACACCTTCACATTCATACACTACTCTACTACACATGCCGGGGACCAATCAGAAGCTTACAGCTTGTCGCCCCCCCCCCGCTAGCGGGAGTCACCTGGTTTTTGGAAACCCCGTAGGTCGGCGCCAAATTTTGTCATCCAGTAGGAGAAGATCATCGCACCTACAAAACATGCACTACACTTACGGGGCTAACGAACTTATCTATTGACGCGCCCGGAATCGGTAATCAATCGATTATTGCTCGCATCGAAGCCGTGGATTTTTAGGGCGACAAAATCCTTCGTACGCCTTCCTTCGGAGGGAAAGTAAAGCCGGCTGTCCCATGTTAGTAGATTTACTTGCATGTAAAAGATCCTCAAGCCTAAATGACGCCTCTGAGCTAAATTCAAATCGCCAGTTTCTCGCCCAAGAAATACCTCCTTTCTCTGCTAGTTGATGAAAGGAGCGTAGCGAAATTTGCGTGGTCAGACGGAAGAGCGGGCCTGATGGCCCGAGTCTCGCCACGTAAAATAAGGCAAATTCATTTCAATTCAATTCAATTCACATTGATATAATACCCTCTTACCTAAATCTAACGATACACGAATCATTTAGCAGCAACACTGGCACTAGCGCTCTTGCATTTCAAGTCACGGTTTTGGGATTCAAATCCCGATGATTCCCATTAGAATGTGTGATGAATAAATTGGCTTGCAAAACGTTTTGTTACCTTGCCTTTAGAATCTATCATTACTTCACCACCATTTCTCCTAATACATTTTTACTATCATCATTTGTTCTTATTTATAATCATTCCATTTCTCTGCTCATTGGTGCAGTAAATAAATACTGGAAGAAAAAAGGATCGTACTCTCGATAGTAAATGCACATTCATGTATATAGTATGTTTAAAGTAATTGCATATTCATGTGTATATTTATTTCGTGACCGGCCTTTTACCTTTTTTGTTTCTGTGAGAGAATAGTTGTAAGTCATGTTATTATTTAGGGAAAAGTATTCAGTTTTTTATATTTTATTTAAAGTTAACTGTTTTTCGTTGACCCAACTCTCAGGATTTCTAATGTCATTTGATTGTGGAAATGTAATTTTCAGTCGAGGCCATTACGTGAGTAAAAGTCGAGTTGAGATTCCGTTAAGGGTGATAGGGTGACAAAATTATGTGACAGCAATTTTCAGTTATGAGACCGTGAGGTAAATGCCCTGTTTGCATTTTTGTGTCTTTCTCTTTATTTCAAATCAATGAACTCATAAATACAGGATATTCAGATCATCAGCGACACCATTTGCGTTAAATTGTGGGCATATTAATTTTTAAATGCTCTTAAAATTGTGTGTAAAATGGATGGATTATTTCGTTTATGGGTTTATAACGCTCGAAACCATTACGAATTTACGTGTTGAAGGACGTTGCTGAACTTTTAGGATCAAGACATTATTTTAAGTTCACAATTATTTCATTACTTTAATGATATTTTCTCAAAACGTACACAAATAGTACATGATATGACGTTTCTGACTTAATATCTGAATTTAGAGTCTGCTGTCTTCTCTGAATTAGCCAAAATTACCCGTTTGCATTCAGAGGCAAGAAAGAAGTTCTCATTTGTTCTTCAGTGTTATTAATATACATCTTGACTTACCATTGTAATTGGAGGAGAAAGATTTCAAACTTAATAATTTAACATTCTGGATTCTACTTACATTGTAAAGAAACGTTAAACCAACAGTTTATTTTAAATCTCCAGGGACAAAATATATTACTTCATTATTGAGAGATTTCGTTACATGGAGAGTATGTATATTTATTTATAAGATAAATAAACCAAATTCATATAGCGTTTACGTTATATTCACTTTGTGTTATAAAAAGTTCATCATAGTTAACACTATAAATTGTTTAAAACACACCCAGAAAAAAACGTATTATGTTTAGTTCATTTTACTGCTACTTACACCGAGATTGAGACAGCTACTACAATTGAGAAGTTCCTTTGTAAGGAATTTATAAAAATATTCTTGTTAAGGTTCTTCACTAATTTGCTATTACGGGTAATGGTTATTTCTTAGACATATCGTAATTACGTTCCGCATTGTTATTCCGTTGGTAATTGAGTGACTATCTCATTAGGCTGAGTATCATATTTCAACTTCCAAAGCTTCTGTTGATCCAAAACGTGATTTCGCCTGTGTGTAATTGCTTCTGTGTGTCTTGTTAGTATGTAATCACATCTTCTGGTGTCTTAGCCCCCTTGTTCAGCTTTGACAACTGTTCATTCACGCGGCCCTGAGCTAACAGCTCTCGTCCTTTGTGGGTGCGCAGTTGCCTTAATTACACACGCAGGATTGTTGGCCACTGAGCGTAGTCTGTTGCCGGTTCGCGTGACGAGCGATCACAGCGCTGTCATGTTCGAAAACGGTATTATCCACAGAGCAAGCACTTTGTAAAACGTTTGGGGACAGTGGATTTCACATGCCGGAGTTAAGTGGTAATGGTGTTACTGCGGGAAGATCATAAATAATTTTTAAACTTCTCCCTACTCGAAAATGAATTAATTCATTGAAGAACGTGTAATTAGTCGTATAAAAATAGAAAAATATATAACTTACATGCCTTAAATATTAGAATTATTTAAATGTTTAAATTGTACATATGTCTTAATTTAGATTGTTTTTATTCTTTCTCTTATTTTCATTTCTTAACATTCACCAAACAGTTCAAACTCGCAATAATAATAATAATAATAATAAAAATAATAATAATAATCACAAAACACTTCTGTGTACAATTTTGTGTTTGGGTGTGAATTGCAAACCTTGCAACGAGTCAGCGGAATCATCTGTATATCAATTCATGGCATGTTAATGTCTTCGGATTTCTTTATAAAGACTAAATTTCTACTCAGCAATTTCACATACACTGTAACAGGAACCGTAACAAGACTAACAACTTTTATGATCTTTTGAAGCACACTCACACAAATAAATAAATACAAATCAATTTTAAGACGCATTACAGATATAAGAAAGAGCACTTTTTTTGTATATTTCATGACTGGTGAGGCTACCAGAAACGAAATTCCTTTGGAATAAGGTGGTAATATGTCAGCCGTGACATTGGCAACTATGACTAGGACGCGTCATCTCCCAGACAGCCAAGTATCTATTGACTCCCAGCGTGGAAGCTTACGCTTTCTTTTTAACTTGAGAGGTTACTGTTTCCCCTGCCCCCAAAAAATAACGAGAGCGACAAAATTCATACTGGATAATATAAATCAATTCTGTTTTTTTAAGAAATGATAATTATCCTTTTTTTGCTTATTACTTAAATTATTCTATCATATTCCAAGAATATGTCAATTGATTAAAGGATAAAATATTTCTTAAATTTGCTGCAACCATCACAACGTCAAACAACAACATTCGAACAGTCGTAAACTATAAAGAAAATTCTGAGAGAACCTTATGACAAAGCTGAAGATTGAAATAGAAGACTCTTACGAAAGTTAGAAAATTATACTGAATATAATACTAAATATCATACTAAATATTATAAATGTATTTATTGCTATTGATATCTAATCCTAAATTTTGATAGGATTTTATGATGATGATTTTGATTTTATCAAGGTGCTTATTGGAAGAGTATTAACCTGGAGGTACTACGACTTCTAAGTAATACTTAAACAAGTAATATCTCATGTTTCAATACATAAGATTAATATTTGTAAGTCGAAAATTCTCACGCACGCTTTGTTTAGTGTTCACGTTGGCGCAGCATTTTCCAAGCTCAGAAGTACATCGAATCTACTTATAGGAGAACCACCATTGTGCAGTTAATCGATTTCCCTTTGGCCTGATGTTTCGTGCTACTGTCTATTCAATTCCCCCGTCCTCTGTCACTGGCAATCATGCCTACGTACGCTGAATAAGCTCCATTTGCCTCTTATAAAGCATCGGCCGGATGTGATTGTGCTTGGTAGAAGCGGTTAAATCATATGGATGAATGAAATTATGTAGAAGACTATGTATCAAAACGTTTTACGCAAGTGTTTCATTAGCTGGATATGTTTACTGTTTGCAATAAAATCTTGAAATAGGGATGTTGATCGCATTTGCAGGCGTTTTCCCAAGACTACAAAGAGACTCGAATCATTAGCCTGCAGGGTACGCAAAACATCTTCGTGGTGTGCCACCGTTCATTTTGCAAACTATTGTACCCTAGAATATGGTCACGAATAGGTAAGTTTTTTGAGAATCAACTATACAATTAAATTTCACTCAAATATGCGGAACACTTTACTAACTTAAATACGAAACAATACAAGCACTTGAGGTTGTTTTTGTATTAACACCATCTGCACAGCGTATTCCATATTAGATTAATCCATTTGTTATAGATCAGAACTCAGCCAATGTGGTCAGCGTAGACCTCCTGACAGTAGATAACATTTTAAACGGAATCAGTGATGATCAGAATGTCGATTGGAGGTCGATAACCGAATATGAATCGAAGACTGATGGGTAAAATAAGGATCCTATTGACTACAAAAAATATAAATGGAGTTGCACACGTAAGCTTCCTCGGCTCGATTCCATATATTCTTGGCCTTCCGGGAGTCGCCGCGTCGTCGGCTTCTCAGCCAACGACGCAGCGTCTCCCGGATAGCCAAGAATTTATAAATGGAGTTCCTAATTAATTGTTTTCTCACAGAAAACTTTAAAACATCTATACTACTTATTTTCAATATGTGCAAACATTGGAAAAAAACTAGATAACATACGGTCATAAGACATGCGTCTATGGATTGTTTATATATCCAGCAATTGGCGCAAAATCCAAAACAATTATTCAGTTTTGATTTTAATTGAAAGACGCAAATATTTGATTGTGTCATTCTGCCCATTCTTATGCAACGCGCTCCACTTGGATTCTCTCATACCCAGTGCGTCACTGCTTACAACACAGCTAACGTCAGGGGTAGCACGTTTGCCGTGCTACAAGCCGCACGACATTAATTATTATTTGTTATTTACGAATTAGGTTAAGAAACAGAAACTTTTTTAAATGTTTTTTTGTATGTAAAGCAATGTTGTATTGCTTAAGTACTCTATTACGGTATTGTAGTATTTGTGAAGAGTGTTTAATTTTATATAATTAATTTATTGCATCGTTATACGACAGAGTTTTTTTGTAATTTGAAGATTATCCGAGCTACTCTTTGGCAAATCATTTTGCGTGGTTAGCTTCAGCAGCGTTTTTGCTGAAGCGAGCCACTAATTTTCAATGCGCACAGAAATTTAAGAAGAATCTATGCAACCGCGGATCATTATAAAGGTAATTATGGTTTCTTTATATTTCCGGGAATTTAAAAAATCCAAAAATAATGAAGCAGTTTCCATTTGACTTAAAATATGTGATTGTGTGATTCCATCTCTTCTCATATTAGGCGTGCAACTCACTTCTCTCTCTCTCTGTTTCTCTCACTCTCTCCTTCCCTATCTCCTCCATATGCTAATGTTTACGACAACTGACGTTATAAACCATCAAGTATTCAAGGAAGGGGCCACCATTAGTAATTGTTATTCACGTTTTGAATTCACGTTGTTTCTTTATTTGCAAAGACTGTATTTGTTAACATATATTTAGTTTGTTGCTGTGTGATACAAGACTATTTTTGATACAGGAAGCCACTTTTTATTGATTGTATTTATGGAAATTAAGAATTATAATAGTACCAAAAATAATGAAACAAGCCTAATAAATATGTTTTTCAAACCTTTGTTCATGTTATTTTTTAATTATCGTTAAACCATGTATCAGCAATTATTTGTTATTATTACGTTGCATATTGCTAATTAAAAAACTGGAAGCTAATAATTCTTTTAAAAGGGATATATGCAAGAAGAGGTTTGAAAATTCCTTCATTAGATGCTTATTAAAAAAAACTTCTCGCGACCCGTGTAGCAGGTTAACACCCACCGGCCGTGGCAAGTAGTTGTGCGCGCGCTGTCCTCTTTAAGACAGCGCCGGCGCCGGTGCCGGCGTCGCCTTTAACGGAGCGGCGGAGGCGGGGGGTGGGGTCGCGGCGGCGACGGCGGAGGCGCCGGGCTGGAGCGAGGGCGTAGGCGGGGGCGGGGGCCGGGTCAGTGCCGGCGCTCAATGGGCGACGGTGCCTCCTTGATTTGTATGGGGCGGCGCGTGTTTTCATTGACGGGGGCGGCACAATCGACGCGTAATGCGCCCATCTCGGTCTCGCCAACGCGCGACAATGATCGCCCGCGCCGCCGCCCATCCATCATGCTGTCCCTCGCGCCCGCCCTCGCTCGGCCCCGGCCCGGCCACGTCCCGCCCCGCCGGCCCGACTGCCAATTAAGATGCCCTGGCGGCAGGAGGCGGTGGCGGAGCCAGGCTGCACACACGACGTGGAGGCGGCGGTGGCTGTCATCGAAGGATTCGTGAGTGGAGTGTGAGCGCTGAACGTGGGTGGTATATAATGGTACGCAACGCGAGGTTGGAGAAGTTGAGGGACGTGGAGGCTGAGGTGGTATGCCTGGAAGAGTGGAGGGGATGGCTGCTGTAGGGGTGTCGGAAGGGGCACGTTGCATTACACATTCCCTGTCCCTATGAAAACATCGAAATATTCCCGCACGTCTAGACGGCTTTATAATAATAATTTTATTGTAATTTTCTCAAAAATTAAAATATTTTTCTACACGTCCAACAGTATTTCAAAATTCTGCGATGCAAGTCCAAATGAAAATCTGTACAGCTATGTTAAAGTTCCGTGGAACTATTTGCCTTAGACGTTGTAAACGTTTGTGATGCACATGTGGTTCACAGACGTATTAAAACCATAGGATGTTACATTTTGTCAATCACGTATGACTCATAGGACAGTGAACGGGTTAAAAGGTGGTGGGAGAGGCGGTGGTTGATGTGAAGGTGGCGGACGGAAAAGGGAGATGGCTGTCACCGACGGACTCGTGGGTGGAGCGTGAGTGGCTGAGCGTCGGAAGCATTGAGTGACAGCGGCTGACTGTGAAATTGTACATGGGGATGCCGGCCGCTCTAGCGGTAGTGCTGGAGGAGTTGGTGGGGGTTTCGAATGCTGCGAGGTGCCGGACGCGGCGTAGGCGGCGGAAGGATGAGAGGTGGTGAGGGAGGCGGTGGTGGAGGAGAAGGCTGCAGTCGGGGAATGGAGGCGGGACGGGGTTTGGCTCAGAAGAACTCGTAGGCAGAACGAGAACATCGAGATTGTCAGGAGCGTATGCGACATAGGGAGTGTGTGGACATATCGCCGAAAGCATAGAATGGCAGGCAATGCGGGGTTGGTGGAAATGGGAGAGGTGTAGTGTGTGGCGGTAGGTCTGGAGGAGCTGGTGGGTGAAGCGTGCGGGACTACAGGGTAGGGGGCGGTGGACTTAGTGATGGCTGATGCTGTGGAGGGCGGAAGCTATTAGGTGTCGGAAGACCAAGCGCTGGCGGGAGGGGTTGGCGGCTGTGAAGTCGCCAGTCTCGGTCGCCGAAGGGCACGTGGACGTGGCGGCGTGCGTGGGTTGCGGGAGCGAATTGGTTGGCGAGCTTGCGGAGGAGGTGTGTGGCGCATGTGTCAATTTGGCGGCGGGGAGGCTCGAACTGAGGAATGTGTCGATGAAACGGCGGGGATGGTCGAAACGCAAGGTCCGGGATAGCGGAAGCACTTACACTCCTTTCCGAGGTGATGATATCTGATGCGTAACCACTGATAGAAGAACCTACAGATGATAATGATCCGATGCAACCCGGAGAAAAGGTGATGGTAGAGGCTACAGAGAATGCAGTCTGCTTACAACTTGCTGATGGAGGTTCTCAGTTGATTACTTCTGAACGTTCTTACAACTTGCTGATGGAGGTTCACAGTTGATTACTTCTGAACGTTCGGGAAAGTTCAGCACCAATAGCGAAATGAATGACTTATTAAAACGATATATTAGTTTCCCAAGTAAAATATAGAAAGTTATTTGCACGTACTTGCCCAGTGATTAGAAGCGGCAGTCCCGCATGAATGATAGAAAACACTACTTAGTTATATGAGTTCACACAACATTGCCATTTTCTAGCTCTGAGGTTAATTTCAAATTTTTAGTGATTCAAATGCACCAGTTTGATTTTACTTGGAACGCAGTGTTCATATATTTCGTCAAATATTTTCTACTGAAAATGGCATTATAAAATATCTCCTGGTTCTTGGTGTTACGTTTCCCATGTTTTACAAACGCAAACAAAATTGACAATTTATCAAAATTTTACGCACTATTGATTGTTAGTATTTTTGTCCTTTCTACATAGCTACACAACAATTTTAAGTCATTTTTTCTTCTTTAATATTAACGTTTTCTTTGTACCATTGTTCAGATTTGTTTGTACTGAAATTCACTTCTTTCTCCTTTTAGACATTTCTGTTGTACGATGAGGAGAAATCTCAACGTTGTCAACTAGAGACTTGATTTCCTCAATCTAATGGACTAAAACTTGCATCGATCTTGAAAAAATCGTGTTACAATAGAGACGTTTCTGAACATTCTTTCTGTTCCTGAAATGCTTATTCCGTAAAATAATTTAGTTAAGTGCATTTCTAATCTCTTGTTAAGTTGTGAAAAAATATTGTTCATAATAAACATTTAAGTATATTCTAAATAGTATGTTTTAAATACGTTCGCCAAATTTCAAATATGGTTCCCAAAATATATTTGGGAGGTGAATCGACTCCTTGTCTCTCGTTTCCAGGTTCCCGTCATTGAAAGAAACCGCATTCAACTTCAAGAATGGTCTCTTATGTTCGTGTTCACTTGTTGGCCCACTTTTATTTAAATAAAAGTTATGCAATTGTCATTCATAACAGTCCGCGACGCCCCGGACGTGCGTAGCGCCTAGCTTCGGTGGGCTACTATCCGCAGTACAGCTCTGAACTGTCGAGTTACCGAATACATAGGGGTAAATTCGAAGTTGCAGTTAGCATTATTTTCTGCAAAAACTGACCAATTTTGTCATGAAATCTCCGAAACTCGTTGCTCAATTGCACATAAACATTTGATTTGAATGTTTATTTAAAATATTCATGTTATCTTTTTTTAATTTATTGACCATTGATGAACTCATGTGAAGCTCGAATAGCTCACGGGAAGCGTTAAATTACACCTCCTTCTCTGTTTACCGCTGGAGTGTTATTTCATAATGTTATAGATACGAACAATGCCAATCAGCGTAGCCACACTGCTAGTAATATACACGTCGGAAAATGGACTATTCAGTTACTTCAGAAATGAGTTCACATTCATTTGCAAATAATACGACAAAGCGAGAAGATCAGATAGATAGCGAGGTCAAACACACCATTGGAGTGTTCGTAATAACGAGCGTATTCCATTACTGTCAATCTAGTCGTTCCCACTGTGCGAGACTAATTTAGCGTTTTATGTCCGCACAGAATCGCATTTCGAACTTTGCGCCTCCACCGCCGCCGCCGCCTTCCTGTCATCGAGTCTCCGCTAA
Source organism: Gryllus longicercus (assembly GCA_038098605.1). Classification (NCBI taxonomy): domain Eukaryota; kingdom Metazoa; phylum Arthropoda; class Insecta; order Orthoptera; family Gryllidae; genus Gryllus; species Gryllus longicercus. The sequence continues at coordinate 94,715 of JAZDUA010000836.1, read as the reverse complement.
ATTACGACTGAGCTGCGGGCATCGGATTGTTATCGACTGGAAATGGCTCCACATAAATTGCGCCGGAGATGTAAGGGGAGTAAAAAATTGTGTTACAAATCTAGCGCGGGCGCGGGCGCGGGGCGTCCCAGGCCGGCGGAGCCGGCGGCGGCGCGCGGCAGTTAGTTCCTCGCGCGGAGCCGTTTATTTAAATGCGGCGGCCGCCTCGTTCGCTCCGCCTCCAGTCCTCTTCTCCTCTCCAGCCTCCCCTCCGCTCGCTTTCCTTTCCCCCTTCAGTGCCTTGCCGTTTTCACCCTCTTCTCTTCCTTTTCTATACTTGTCCAACCTTCCCTTCCTTTACCCTCCCTTCCTTCTCGTCCCTCTCCCACTCATCACCTTCCTCCTCTTTCTCTCTCCTTCCCCACTCATGGCTTCTCGTCCCTCTCCCTTCTTCTCCCTCTCATCCCCTTCATTCCCTTTCCCTTTCCTTCCCCATCCTCCCCTGAACTTTCTCTCTCATCTCTTCGTGTCCCTCTTCCTTCCTCTCCCTCTCATCCCCTTCCTCCGCTTTTCCTTTCCTTCTCCATCCTCCTCTACACTTCCCCTCCCATCCCTTCTTGTCCCTCTTCCTTCCTCTCTCTGTCATCCCCTTCCTTAGCTTTCCCTTTCCTCCCCGATCCTCACCTTCACTACCCCGCCAATCCCTTCTCACCCCTCTCCCTTCCTGTCCCTCTCATCCCCTTTCTTCCCTTCCCCACCATCCCATTCACTTCCTCACTTTCTCTCCCTCTCGTCCCTTTTTCCCTTTCCTTCCTTTCCTCACCTCCCTTTCACTTCCTCTCCCTTGCCCTTCTCTGGCCTTCATGTGCCTCCCATCTTCCACCTCCCAGCCTCCCTGCAATTCTCTCAGCACTCTCTTGGGCTGGGGTCCGCTGCTGCTCACCTCGGTTCCGATGAGGCTCTTTGCAAACGCGGTGGCGCGAGAGTTTTCAATCAACTTTCTTTCGCCGCTCAAATGCTACCACTGCTTCATTTTTGAAAGCGTAGTACGCGGAGGTAAGTTATTGCTTATGATCTATCGCAGATCATAAACTGGTTTGCTTTGCAGGTGGAGTTAGTATTACGGAGACACGTTAATATGAGATTATTGATGTTTTTGTTAGTACCGTTAGTTTCCAGTACGTCTACTGTACTTTCTCTCTTAAACATTTTCATACCAGTTTGTCAAAATTATCATTAAACGGAGTGTATTCTATAAACATTCTCATTAATGAATGATCGTACGCTGTAATTGCTAATTTTGTTTACGTTTGCAATACTACTTATAGACCTATTTTCTCACTTCTCAGTTCTCGATCACTGCAATTTGTCTTTAAGTGCTATTTCTTCACACATTCCGATAGATAAAGTAAATATATTTTCTCCCATTTGTATGTAATTCAATCAATCGTACCGTAATTCAATCACAAGTGTCAATAGATTATCTCTTCCATCACATAAACAGCTTGTAATCATGTAATTTTGAGGTTTTTCTCTATCTCTCTCTGACGTTCTCTCTAAATCTCCCTGTTACCTCTCTTCATCGCACTTCTTCCGTTCTACTCCATTTATTCGTGCCTCCAATGATTTCCCACTACTTTCTCAGCCGGTATCTCTCCGATTCCCTTCACCTAAGTCCTCTACCTCCACCCGTTCTCTTTCTCTCTCACCGACTCACTCCTTCATCCTGTCCCTCTCTCACCCTCTCCATCTCTCAGCCTCTTTCTTTCACCCTCTCCCTCTCCCATCCTTTCCCTTTCAGCCTCTTCCTCTCTCACCGTCGCCCTCTCTCACTCACTCTCCATCACCATCTTAGCCTTTCCCTCTCACCATCTCATATCTTTACCCTCACCCTCTCCCCTCTCACTCTCACGCTGACCATCTCACTCCCATCTCATCCTCTCCCTCTTACTCAATTTAGCCTTCTCTCATCCTTCCCCTCTCTGATCCTCGCACACCCGCATATTCCCCCTCCCTCTGTCCTCCCTCTCCGTCACTCCCTCTCTCGCCATCTCCCTCTCCCATTCTCGTCTTTTTCCTCCTTCGTTCTCCCTTTCACATTTTTCTTTCTTCACCTTCTTTTTCATGTACTGTCTGTGTATCTGCCTCTGCCTCCAGTGTCGATGCTCCCATGTCCCGCTCAAGGGCGCTTTCCACAGTCTCCGTGTGGCAGCTCGCTTTCCTCGCGGGTCTTTCTCGACGCGCGTCTCCGGCGGAATGTTTGGGACGCGGCAAACACTGCGGACGAGCGGAGGGACAGTATTTCTGCCACTCCGCCCGCGGAGTAAACACGCGAATAAATTCCCGGCCAACCGGCCGGGCGCGGACCTGGGATTAACAAGGCCGGGCCGGCAGGCACGAAGATGGGCCGGCGCGCGCGCGCAATCTGCGCTAAGCGACCGTCATCTTTCTGGCGCTGCCGTCCGCACTGACGGTCGCGCTCGCCGCGTTCCTGGCGGAACGAGGCAGAAACACCCCTGCCGGTGAATGTTTGCTTGTGATTCGTAAGGATGTTGCAGCTAAGATACATTTTAATAAATTTAGCTGTTTTGATTTATTTTCAATCAAGTGAATTTTCTTCTCTTTTTTTTATAATAAGGGTGCTTGTTTGTTGATGAGAGGATCCTTGTGATTGGAATATTGTACACATTCACTCATCAGTCATAATATAATTAAAAAGACCAGATTCAGACAACACATGTCTATAGCATCTACAAAGGGCATAGGATAGGGAAGGAAACGTCGAAGTATGGAGACACCTAACATATACCTACGGCGCGGTTTCTAATCCCTTACAAAGCAATGACGTATTCATAATGTGTTCGTAGCATTCTATAAATTTCATTCATCTCTAGCTCCGATTGATTTGTCCTTTTTTCCCATTACCCAGAAGTTAGATATAGTGACACGGTCCTACGAGTCGGCTTAATGAAATTGAGAGATGGGCCTACGAGCTAGCGTGCACTGTGCTACGAGCTTGCTGCTGTATGAGAAAAAGAGGGGGAGAAAAAGAGAAAGATGGAGAGAGAGGGAAAGAGGGGAGAGGGGGAGAGGGGGAGAGGGGGAGAGGGGGAGAGGGGGAGGGGGAGAGAGGGAGAGGGGGGAGAGGGAGAGGGAGAGGGGGGAGAGGGAGAGGGAGAGGGGGGAGAGGGAGAGGGAGAGGGGGGGAGAGGGAGAGGGAGAGGGGGAGAGGGAGAGGGGGAGGGGGGAGGGGGAGAGGGAGAGGGGGAGAGGTAGAGGGGGAGAGAGGGAGAGGGGGAAAGAGGTAGAGAAGGAGAGGGGGAGTTGCGGAGGAAAAGAAAGAGAGAGCAGTGTGCAAGCCTAGGTAAGTGAATAAGCTCTCGATGGTACGTGCAGAGCGATGTGTTTTGAAGTTTCTCTTGTGCAAGATAGCTGGGTCGGGAGTTCGTGAAAAAATCATAGAGATGACCACGACAACATAAAAGTAAAATTTAACAAGGAAAAACTATTGTATCTAGGAATATAAAAATAAAGAATTACCCCACCCATCGGATTCTAGGCCCATTAAAAAGGAAATATCACGCGTGGATATTTTTGCACGTTCAAGAGGTAGTCGCGGCTCCACGAAACATTTGACAAGTATTGAAAGAATCAATGGAAAATAGTAATTATCTATAGTGATTTATGATTCTAGCACAATTCTGTAACTTCTAGTTAATTCATCTAACTTTACATCTAGTTAATTCATTGGAACACTGTTTTTAGCGACATTGAAATGTCTACAACTTCCTATTTACAGTAAAAATGCATTCGAATGAAATTATATACATTTTTGACACAATTTTAAATTACTGTTAATTATTATTGGCAATCGGATTGGCGAAAACGTGTCAAAACCTTTGACTGAAAGGATTTTTGAGAATAATATTTTAGATTAATTCCTAGGAAGATACCGCAATTTTGTGCACACTGTTCTCTTTATATCATTACATTTAACTATTTTCATTTTACCTTTATATTTTAGCGTTTACAAAAATGATTAAATAAATATATTCAATTTATAATATTTCACCAACCAACAATACCAGTGAAACAAAAAATTAGTTATGATATTATATTTCTAAATATAATTAATTTCTCCAGTTCAATTGGATTTATGTATCAAAATTAATCCGTAACAAATATCTCTCCAAAACAGTAAATAATAAAATTTTCTTTAAACGAAATATTGTCACACATTTTATTACATCGCTTTTGAGTTGACACAAAATCAGTCATCACAAAGGTGAAGGGATGACACTGCGAGTAACATGTGGTAACATCTGCTCAATTTGAAGTTGCTCTATTTCAAATATTACTTGAATGTTCAAATCACTTTTTATTGGCAATGGTTCAAATATATGACCACAGTTAATAAACTTTGATAGGTCACGAAAAATGATTGTCAACCGAGCTCTGTAACAGAATATTGTTGTGGTGCAATTTGTTTGTTTCTCTTGGGCCATCATTTTGCTGAAATTATTTCTTGGAAACTGTATTGCCGGAGGAAGCAAGGTATTTAATCACTGTGGTGCAGTATAGATATTAGTTTGTGTTATTGACGTACAATATTGTCAAACATTTTCAGTCCGACCATTTCACAAAACAAATGAAAGAACTACATTCTAGATGTTAAAATGTATTATTGTTACAGTTTATTATATTAGATAATGTCACTTGATTTGAGTAATTCGATCATTAACAAAATGACTAATTTTTACAAAGCTGTTGGTTTAAAAAGCATTTCTTATGTTATTTCTGTAAAAAGAATTTCGAGTAAGATGAGGAAAGACGGAAAAGGAGAGGTATTAGAGATGAACCATGAATATAGAAATGAAGAGATCGTTGCATTCGACAAATTTATTAGTTTTAGACTTTTATAAAAGACCAATTCAAACATTGTGAAAGGTCTATATTTACAATATTTTGGAATTACGTTTACTTCTACAAATATTTTTGGATGCGTCAATAAAACATGTCCATTATTTCTGCCACAGATTTGTGATTTGTTCGTTATTGTATCAAACAACCAAGAAATTGCTAAGAAAAATATACCTTTTTATGTGTTCAAAGTATATCCGTTGCTTTCATTACTGAAGCATGAAGCCAGTCAGATGACAGAGATCGTTTGGGCAGTACCGCGCAGCGGCCTCGGACCTGAAGACGGCGGGTTCGTGTCCCGCCTCGGGCATGGGTGTACTTGTGTATTATTGACTGACATGTGTGTGCCGTCCTTTCATCCCTCACCATTATCGTCATCTCATCGTCCATACCCCCAGGGCTCCCAGAAAGGTGCCTGCTCCTGCTGGAGCGTGGTCCGAGTTGGCCTGTACGCAAAACAAAAACAAAACAAAAAAATAGAGCACTAAAAATTCTTACTTCCTCCTGGACATTTGTGACGACGTATCTTCGTTGAGAACGTATGACCGCATTGTTTCCTTACCCATCGCCTCAATTCTTGTTAACTTTTGGCTCTGTGAGTACACCATGAACCTCCCCAATGTTCTGTCGATAGTTCTTTTTCTTCTGCCTCCTTGAATAGTTCTGATTACTGATCGCTACTCATAAACATTTCTTATTCCAAACCTATACTTGCTTTCAGTTTCACATTGTGTGTTTCCTTTTATTTGGTTTAAGGACATTAATGTGACATCCCTACAATTGCACCAAATCCTCCTCTTACTTCGTGCCTACAGCCATTGAAGCTATGTCATCACCTCCGTCTTTGACCGGTCCCGGCCCCTACCTCCAATAGCTACCTCGGCATTTCCCCGCCCCGCCCCGATCTCCGTCATCAGCCCTGTTCCAGTCCCATCCCCATCCCCAACCCACCCCTGTCCCTATCTCGTCCCCATCTTCGTCCCCATCTTCGTCCCCATCCCGTCCCCATACCGTCCCCATTCCCGTCCTCGTCCCCATCCCCGTCCCGATCACTGTTCCCATTCCCACCTCATTCCCATCCCATCCCCGACCCCATCCCATTCTCATACCAACTCCACCGCAGCCCATTCTTGCTCTACCGCCGCTGCCAAATCACCTCACCACGCCACCAACACGCCACCAACCCAGACCTAACCCCAGCCTCAAATCCAACCCCCACTCACACCAATGGCATTTCCCTAATATCTGCCGTCATCATCATATACACCTCCCCTCCGCCACCACTACTGCCTCCGCCAACTCTCACTCTCCGTAGTATCGCCCACTACTTGTGGGTGAAGCTTTCCATCTCCGTCTCCACCAACGTTTCCATCGACGCAGTCACCATCGCGATCTCCATTTGCAGCGCCACTGTCCCCCTCTCCCTTACTTCCGCCGTCGGCACCTTCCAGCCTTTGACTTTCTCGATGCTCTCAGACTTCTCTTTTTGGGCGGTGCGCTCCACGGCCTACAAATGTTCGGCCCCCGCCCTTCCCCTCCCCTCCCCAGCCCCTCCATCGACGCTTCGGCGCCTCCCTCAGCGGCGCCGGCCGGGAATTTTCCTCCCCTGCCCCCCGCCCTCCCTCACGCCCTCCTCCCCCCACCCACCCCACGCACGGACGCTGCTTCCTCTCTTGCGGCGCCCTTTACGCTGCGCTGCGTCGCCTCACCTTGGATCACACTCGATTCGCCCTTTTGTGCTCTCTCTTTTATATTCGCTTCTCTTCTTTCGCCGGCTAGCTGAGGTGGCTCAGGGCATCAAGTGATGTCTCTGCAGAGTCTCGCACCGGGAGGTCCTAGTGTTCGAATCCCATGTGTGGCCGTATTTTCGATACTAGCTGCATAGCTAGGTCGCGTTCAGCCAAAGTTTGGGGACTGCATAGCTAGGTTGCGTTCAGTCAAAGTTTGGGGAAGAATTGTGGCGTCTGGTAGTTTTTTGTCGGTTCATCAATCAATATCAGGCAGATGCCGGAGCAGTACCTTAACAAACGGGCCTAGGAGTGTGCGTGATCTCTGCGTCCTTGTCCTTGTCCTTGTTCTATCCTCATTCCACTCATTACTTGCACTCATTTATACTTACATACATTGCATTACCATGTATGACAGGAGACAAGTGGAGTTTATATTGGATGGGGGCTGTGCCCCACTGGTGGGAGAGACCTGGTTTGGAAAACCTCGTATGCTGGCGTATAGGTCGGCGACGGAACTCATCCTCCAGTGTGGGAAAAATACACCAGAAAAAGTTTGTATTGTGCACTTAAACAATTCCAAAGTTTCAACTCGTACCGACATATTAATTAAGGATTAAATAATATTTCTTTCAGGTCGAAACTGAATGCATTAATTGCTTCTTAATTGACATTAATTGAATAATCAATACTGTTTGAATGCAACCCAAATGTTATGTTTAACTATAATCCCTATTCGGCTCGTTGTCAGGCGCCTTGATTTCATTCAGGATATAATCCTAAAAGTAAAATGATAATAAAGAATATTAATGTGAATAATCATTGTAATGGATTTGATGAAAGTTGAATAATTACTGCGGGTATAGTTAAAGCGATTTCTACATCGATAATTAGAAAAATAACTGCAATTAAAAAGAACCGTAAGGAAAATGGTAAGCGTCTTTTTTAATCAAATCCGCATTCAAATGGTCAGGTGTTTTCTCGATCTAATATGTTTTTATAGGGTTATTGATAACAATAATAATAGAATAGTTGCTAGATAAAAGTTAGAAAATTTAATCCTTAACATTATATCCAGAACATGTACCAAAGGTCGAAAGTACCACTGTCATTACGAGGTATACCAGTTTGTAGCCGAGTTCATCAAAATCCAAGATAATACCGCGGCGGGCACAGTCAACGTATTCAGAATTACTTGTAAACAGTCACTACTCCCAGGTGCGCACTCCCGAAATTAAGTCTGTCAACACCGGCGCCCGTGGCTCCTTATATACAGGCGGCGACATGAAGAGCAGTGACCCGCCTCCGGTTCGTGTTCCTGTGGTTGCTTCCACTGTCCTGGCGAGCTCTTAAAAACGCGCGCTATTCTGCTGTGAGAGTGCCAACTTCAAATGATATACGCATTCATGACAATTTTGTATAATAATTTTAATAACAATTTATGGAATATATATTTCAACCTTTTTGATTATTGTGGTTGCAGTAAGGTGTATCAACATATTTTTAGGGATTATTATCTTAATATTGGGAAGCTGTGTGACATTTCCTGATCTCATTTTGTTTTTGTAAAAATCATCCATTCACATCGGGCTGGTTGGCGCAAGTGGAGACAGCCCTCGGCTGGATAATTACTAAGATCCAATCCTATCGTTCAGTTTTTTTGTTTTTAATCATTCATATGTATAGTTTAGATAAAGATCGCCTACTACTAAATTCAGACTCCAGGTTTAAGAAGTTTTTTTAAGCGTTATTGTATAGTTAGTTAGGTCATTTCTTAGTGTTAGTGGGAAACTTTAGAGGAGAATTCCTAGTGCACATGATGATGTTGGCATTCACGTCTTGTGGCAGACTAATAATGAACGATATATTAATAAACATCTATACAAAACTAACAAAAATACATTTAGGATCATCGTTGAATTAAAAGATTATCACTATTATTTCTAATACATATAAGATCTGTTTCTATTAATATAAAAATTAAGTCGTTCAGAATAATTCAAAATCAGCGTTTACCATATTGAGTTTCAATTTTTAACACAAAGATAAAATGTAGAATAAAATATTTGTCTGAGCATAGTTTCATATTTCTTCAAACGCTGTTGCTACAGACGCTTTTCTGGAAAAAATTCTCTACATGATGAGCAGGCCCCGCTGCTGGCTGATGCCTCTTCATTAGTTCCAATTATTTTTGACATATGACGATCCAGTAGCGTGACGTAGCGCGTTTATTATACTTTCATCGCATACATGACGTTGTTGAAGGATGAAATATTAGCTCCGGCAATTGAATCTTACTGAAACATGACATTATTAAGCAGCGTGCGCAGAATTTTAGATGTGTTAAATTAGCTCAGTCAGTCGTAACTTCGCTCGGAACGGGAGAAGGTCGTTATATCGTATCAGCCGGTGTATCGTGGTTGAATTGCGTTGAATTGCTGAAACCCGCGGAAGAACGGTTCCGCAGAAAACAATAAATATTTAGTTTGATAACGAAATGCACGTTATTGTAAAACACAGTCCGCGTGCCCCTCGCTAATGGAATCAATAACGCAATTCCGCGCCCGCAAACGAGATGAGTAGTGGCGACCGCTGCCACCCGCCGCGCTGTGGTCGCGGGGCCGCCGCCCGGCCCTTGTGGCACCCCACTCCCTCTGCGCGATTGTTTCAGCTTCTTTGTGGCGCAGTGAAAAGCTCGTGAAAGGCGCCCCAGAATCGACGAAGGTCGCGGAGTTGACTTTTGTTTCGAACAATAACGGCGATCGAATGGAATATTTTGTTACTGTAATTGCAGTCGAGCGATGCATGACTATTGTTCTACTTTTTTTTTTGTTTTAATTTGTACGCGAACCCGATTCGTTCTTGCAACCAATATGATGCAATAAACCAAATGTTATTCAAAGAATTTTTGAAACCGTTTCAGGCAGAATTAATTATATTTTGTTGAGTGAGTCGAATCAATTAATTGAAATTGAAAAAATCTTTTCTCTAACAGAGAATTCAAAATTTTCGAAAATGATCTGAAAATATAATATTTGTATAATTGATACGATAATGTAATAATGAATCTTTATGAATTCATTAATTTTTAATGAAAGGAATTCTCATAAAAGCTATATTGAGTATTGTAATAATGTAATTGACATAATAAAAGAACTGACGATTTATTTTTAACAAAGTTATTTCAGAAAACAATAGATATTCGTTAATTAGATGCAACCAAAATCTGAAAAAATAACCTCAGAAATGACATCTATTGAAGCACATCATTACTTAATTCTGATGGAAATTCCATTAAAAGCCACAGTACGAATATACTTGTATGTAACTTTTTATTAATTTCATTTGAGGAACTGGAATAATCTCATCTTCCTGTCTCCCAATTTCTTTCTTCCTTTCCTGTGTTTCTCTTTGATGTTCATTCCTCATTTTCCCATTAATGTTCTTGCCTTTTAATTTATTTTATCTTCTTTGATATTCTAAAATCTTATAAAACGCAGGTGATATTCCAAACTCAAATTATGTAAAACTTACTTTGAACATTTTGAGTATATTTGCGGTCTCTTGATGGGACATCTAGAGGTGGTAAAAAGAGAAGTCCGAAACTGAGTTGCGATTCAATTGAAATGGGTAATAATTAGCGTAGTTTATCAGTATTAACAACAGAAAGGTACAATTGGAAACGCGATACGCGTACCCCCTGATGCTGAAAATTGTTGGTTCATTTGCGGTTCCCTGATGGGCCCTAAGATCCCTGCTCCGTGGGAGCAGTTAACGAGGACGACTGGGAGTGTCCACAGGATGGTGAACCGCAACCGATTGGAGGGGGAGGAGGTGACAGGGGTGGAGGGGAGAGGTAGGAGGGGTGTCGATGGGCGCGAACTAATTAGCCGCGTGGTTCCAGAGGCGACGCTCCGGACGTGAGTCTGTGCTCCCCCCTGCTCCCTTCGCCCCCCTTCGCGCGTGCGTCACGTCGTCAGCGGTGGATCTGCGGAGGCGTCGCTCCCCTCTCCCCCGCCGTCGCCCCACCCACGCGGCGGTGACGCGTGTCACCTCTGCCCTGTGCTCTGTCTTCGCTAGCGGATCGACGTCAGGCGAGGTTTGGCTACGAGAGGCTGCACTACCTTACGTTATCCGTTGAAGACTGTGGACTCTTGCTTTGACGCTCCTCAAGGCGTCGATTCGTCTCGCCGAAAGGAGCAACGCTCCTCCAGCCAGTCAGCTTTTGAAGTATTTTCAATTTGTGGTCTAGGGTTATTCCTCTCGCTAAGACGGCTATGTCAAGAAAAAGCCGTATTCGTGGTGTATGTGGGATGTCATTGACATACAGCGAGAAGAGAAGCGGAGAGAGGACGGAGCCCTGAGGGACTCCGGCCGCAGTCCTCCGCTTTGAGGATCTCGGTTTGCCCACATTGACCAGGAATTCGCGGTTTGTGAGAAAAGACTTAACCATTTCAGTTAAGTCTTGTGGAAGGCAGCACCGAAGTTTTGTGATAAGTGTAGAGTGTGTCACTTTGTCAAAGGCTTGCACCATTTCGAGATATATGACAGGTACCTACTGTGTAAGTAACAGATCAGCGGAAATCTGCTAAGTCATGCAAAGTTCTTGTAGTGAAGCGAAATGGCCCGGTCTGAAGGCAAACTGTTCATCTCGGATGAGGTTCCGCGAGAGAGCAGTTGGCAGGATTTGCGCGAGGCACTTGAGCTTCAACGCCTCTTATAATACTACAAGTGCCGTTCGATATTACGGATAGTTTTCACAAGATATTTAATGTGTTCAAAATTCGCCTCTAAAAAGAATATTGCGACAGTTGGTACAAATTATGTTGCAAAGCATTTGGGAATATAAAAATGAATTTTGTGATAGAGTAAAAGTGAGGCCATGCACGTCGGAGATTAATGGACATATTACAATCATCCAATATCAAAGTTCACTTTTATCACAGTTTCAGTTAAACTCACAAAAGACCACATTTTACCCAAATAATAATCCGTATAACCAATATTCTTAAATAAAATATTTAAAATGTACTTTTCTTTAATTCAAGACACAAAAAAGGATTGTTTCACGAGAACTTTCTCCAATTGGTGAAATGAGAAATACGAGGGAGTACTACAGATTCAGTACAAGATAACCAACGATTGTGAAATAATTGCGAATCATTTCTCCATGTTACTCATTGACTACGGATTGCAAATAATTTCGGCGTCAATGAATATTAAAATAATCACACACATCACTGAACCAAGTGTGCAATCAGCAGTAGAAACCGACCACTCAAAGTCCTTCGAAATGATCACCTCCCTCTATTAGCTCGGGCGTCGCTTTCTCTCTTTTCCTTTCCATCAGTAGAATCGTCCGCGCAATCAGTACCTCTTAGAGATGCTGATGAGGATGCCATATCGGTAAAGATTTAGCATTATACTATCGCTACGCAAGACGCAGAACCTTAAATTCAAAATATACAGAAGTGGCTCAAGGAATACAGATATTGTGGAAACGTACAAGTGTGGTAATTGTTCCAAAGCTTATTTGGACAACCTTTTCAATACGAAAATTATGAACTAGTAATTCGAATCTTCTGAACTTTAAAAAATGTATAGCATATATTAGCTACTTCCCGCAATCCGCAAACTTCTAGAAGACTTGCACTTCGGTATAGATTTCAGAGGATCTCACGATGTATTTACTAATGAGAATCATGCAAGATTTTCCACTTCATTAGTTGAGGAGAGTGCTATAATGATGATGATGATGATGATAATAATAATAATAATAATAATAATAATAATAATAATAATAATAATATTTAGCATACGTATATAGCGAAATGAAGAAAATAAATAAAGTTAAATGCATGTGAAAAAACGTATGAGTACATTGAAGAATATTATTTATTTAATTATTTAGCTACTTCACTTTGTTAAAAAACAACTTTCTTTCACCCCAAAATTCTAATCTTTAATATACGTTTACTACTATTTATCCACTTGGATATGAATTCTTATTCTTAAAAAAGCTCTCCTTAATGCCGTTAAAACTGAAAATCAATGCCCAGAATCCCACGCATGGATGTACAGAGATACAGCATGAACAAGGGTAATTACGTTATACATCTACGCAAAAAAAGTTGAGTACGCCGTCGGGCGAGAGTTCACAAAGTCCATTACAACTAACTATCTACAACCAGCATTACCCTTCATCTCCTCCCCTCCCATACCATTCCGCCCCTCCCCCTTCCCCACCCCCTCCCCCGCCCGCGGGGGTCGACGTGCAGCACATGTGCGACGCAACCCCGCGCTCTGGAGGAAGCTACGCGCAAATGTGCCCCGCCCCCCTCCCCTGCGTGCGCCGCGCAGTTTAATATATTATTCTTGTTTTGTTTCCGTGTTGATGCGCGAGAATAACAGCGTTTGGCCCACGCGGCGCTGGACGCGAACGCGCGCGCGCGCGCGCGCGGGCCGAGCGCAGGCGGAATTAAAACAAATCGCGGGGCGAATAAAGAGAGACGCGGCCGACGCCGCGCGACGCAACGCCAGGCGGGGCGGGGCGGTGGGGTGGGGGAGGACGGGGCGCGACGGAGTGGGGTGAGGTGGGAAAGGGGAGGCGGAGGAAGAGTGCGGGGCGGGGCGGTGGGAGGACGGGGCGCGGCGGAGTGGGGTGAGGTGAGCAAGGGGAGGTGGAGGGAGAGTGCGGGGCGGGGCGGTGGGAGGACGGGGCGCGACGGAGAGACGCGGCCGGCGCCGCGCGACGCAACGCCAGGCGGGGCGGGGTGGTGGGGTGGGGGAGGACGGGGCGCGACGGAGTGGGGTGAGGTGAGAAAGGGGAGGTGGAGGGAGAGTGGGGGCGGGGCGGTGGGAAGACGGGGCGCGATGGAGTGGGGTGAGGTGGGAAAGGGGAGGCGGAGGAAGAATGCGGGGCGGGGCGGTGGTAGGACGGGGCGCGACGGAGTGGGGTGAGGTGGGAAAGGGGAGGCGGAGGAAGAGTGCGGGGCGGGGCGGTGGGAGGACGGGGCGCGACGGAGTGGGGTGAGGTGGGAAAGGGGAGGCGGAGGAAGAGTGCGGGGCGGTGCGGTGGGAGGACGGGGCGCGACGGAGTGGGGTGAGGTGGGAAAGGGGAGGCGGAGGAAGAGTGCGGGGCGGTGCGGTGGGAGGACGGGGCGCGACGGAGTGGGGTGAGGTGGGCAAGGGGAGGTGGAGGGAGAGTGCTGGGCGGGGCGGTGGGAGGACGGGGCGCGACGGAGTGGGGTGAGGTGAGAAAGGGGAGGTGGAGGGAGAGTGGGGGCGGGGCGGTGGGAAGACGGGGCGCGACGGAGTGGGGTGAGGTGGGAAAGGGGAGGTAGAGGAAGCGACGAAAGGATAGGTAAGGTGTGTCGATGATGGGGTAATGCGGGATGAAGGTGAGGTGAAGGAAGAGTGCGGGGCGGTGGGGTGGTTGGAGGGAGCGCGATGGAGTGGGATGAGGCGGGAAAGTGGAGGAAGCGATTAAGGGGTAGGTGGGGGTGCCAATGATTGGAAACTGCGGGATGAAGGTGTGGTGAAAGAGGAGTAAATGATGGTTGAATGCAGGTAGTACACGGAGTGAAGGTAGGGTGAAGGTTTAATAACCGTAGGGTGAATGTAAGGTGAAGTCGGAGCGAAGGTGAGGCAAATGCTGTGAGAAGGTGGGGGGAATGCATGCAAAAGGCTGTGTAAAGCCGGGGAAATGTCGGAGAAAATGTGGGGAAAGGCGGGGTAAGACGAGGAAAATGCGTGCAAAAACCATGGAAATGCGGAGGGAAGGCGGGGTAATGGTGGAGGAAAGGCGGGGAATAGGCGGGGGAAAGGGGGAAAGGCAGGGAAAAGGCGAGAAAATGGCGAGGAAAGGGCGAGGAAAGGGCGGGAGAAAGGCGGAGGAAAAGCGTGAAAATTCGCGAGAAGGTGGGGAATGGGCTGGGACAGGCGAGGGAAGGCGTGTCAAAAGCGGGGCGAAGGCGGGGCGAAGGCGGGGCGAAGGCGGGGCGAAGGCGGGGCGAAGGCGGGGCGAAGGCGGGGCGAAGGCGGGGCGAAGGCGGGGCGAAGGCGGGGCGAAGGCGGGGCGAAGGCGGGG
>JAZDUA010000836.1:0-75000 GCA_038098605.1 Gryllus longicercus | reverse complement strand
TAAATGCAAAAGTATTGAACAAACTAAAATAAAGCCTTCCAAATTTCTAGAAACATTGTTCAATCAACGGATGACTTTTTAATCATATTAAGCAGTCTCCGAGAATTGTTAGTTTCAGTTTTCTAGTGAAATCTTTTCAATAAATTTTAATACATAATTACTTTTGCTCGGCATTGGTGAATTTAAGAAATCATTTGATGATATAATGAGAAGCATAAAGTCTGGTTATTCGCCTTTAACTGTTTGCTTCTATACCGCATTTGAAATCATTCAAGGACTTTCAAAGATACGGAATGTTATTTTAGAAATATAAAAGAAGAAGAGTGTGCAAAATGTTATTCCTTCTTTCTGTCACAATTACTTCTTGTGCCTTTCTAAGGCAATATTACGTTGAAAACGAAGTGAAAATGCTTTGACGCTACGCTGGAGTCTACCATTTCCATCAGCTTCAGTCAGTCGAGATATACCATGACAGGGGAAAGCAATCCTGTGTCCCTCTTATCCAACCGAGGAGCGTCGGCTCCAAGAGCGAGATTCACGGCCTCCTAAAGGAGCGAAACTGGCAGTCCAATGCGCATGAAAAGTTTGCGTTTCGCAACGACGACTTTTTCATTTTCATTTCCAGCGTGTTGCATGCGAGAGGAAACAGTCCGGCTGCGGCTGCTGGGTTATAACTGTCGCAATTTAATTTACTGCGATCGAACGTGTGGCTGCGGGAGTTTGTTACTAGTTGTAGCTGTGTGGAAAGTCATGATTTTTTTTCGGGTTTGAAGAAGAGCGTTTGAGTTCACTGCAAAAGTTACACAAAAATGTATTAAACAGTTTCGGTGATTTGTGTAGTATTGTTGTGTGTATGTTTCAAACACTTCAAATAAATACTTTTGCGTTAATAAAATTTCCTTTTTTAAAGAATTTTAAAAAGATCTTATAGAATACAAAGAGGAGGAAATTACATGTGCTAGAAATTTAGTTCTGAATTAAGGTGTGAGAGCAAACAGATATTCTATGTTGAAATATACCCACAAATTTCATTATGTTTAACTATAGACACCTTGAAGAAAGTTCGCCTATACTTACCTCTGAGAAACTTCTTACTAATCGCAGCACGCATCGCCCCGACTCCACATCTCAGTTTAACATAACCCTGCGCCTTCGATATATTTGCTGAGAAATGTTCCAGCTTCTCGATGGTACTGTCATTCATCTTGCAATAACTTACAATTCAGTAGCTCTTCAGGTTTGATGAATGTCAATATGTACAAATGGATTGGTTTTTGTACAAATTGTTTTTCATACTTATTATTTTAACAGCTCTCATTAATGAAAAATCTGCTTATTAAATGAATGCATTATAACAACGATAACCAGCGAACGCCTAACAAAACTATCCTACCACAAGCTCAGAAATTGCGAGCACTAATAAAACTATTCTTCCTCTGGCACCCAACAGACGAACGCCTAATGGGCAATCGTCTTAAGGGCTTTGTGCAAATTGTTTTTCATATTTGTAATATTAGCAGTTCTCATTAACGAAATATCTGTATTTTAGATAAATGCATTATAACAACGATAACCGGCGAACGCCTACCAAAACTATCATACCACATTTCAATAATTGCGAGCGTTAATAAAGCTATTCTTACTCTAGCACCCAACGGACAAAAACCTGACGGACAATTGCTTATATGGATTGGGCTTTGCACAAATTGTTTTTATAGTTATTATTTTAGCAGTTCTCATTAACGAAGGATCTGTACATTAGATAAATGCATTATACCAATGATAACCGGTGAATGCCTGACAAATAAATCCTACCAAAACTATCATACCTCAAGCTCAAAAACTGCAAGCGCTAATAAAACCATTCCTCCTCTAGCACCCAACAGTCAAGCGCGTAATAAAACCGTTCTTTCCCGTCCGTTCTTCCAACAGAGGCAGCTGTGGCGCGGGGGAATCCTAATTGCAGGCGAGACAAGTGGCAGCGGTGAACCGAACCAAGTGTCTCCTAGCGCGCTCAAAAGCGCGGCTCGCTTTTTCACGTGCTTCCCCTCTCCCCTCCCCTCCCCTCCCCCTCTCCTCCGCGCGCGCTCCCGCCGCAGACACGCGCGCCGCGTGAGTTACGAGGTAATAAGCAACCGGGACATGTACACATATGCAGGCATAACTTACGCGTAATCATATATCTTACAAACACGCGCGCGGAACCGCTCGCGCGCGCGCGCGTTTGACCATTCACAGCGCGCGTTATTGCGCGGCGACGCGCGTTGGCTGAAAGAGACGCCGCCCCCTCCCCCGGCGAGAGAGTACGAGACAGCGTCATCAGCGCACAGGGCAACGGAACGGTGTAAAGTCTATGACTTGAAAGTGCCTAGCGTTTAGGAAGCGCGATAATGTTTGTTTCGAGATATTAATTTTCTCTAATTATTATATTAATTAATCATAATACATCTTTCAAATTAAACTACTATTTTAAACTACCAAAATTAGTGATGGTTTAATGAGTTTACAATTAGCGATGGTGCCGAAACCTTTATTAATTAAATTGTACTCATGTTCTTGAAAGGCCTTCTGGCTGAACAAGAAATAAAGAAAGAAAGAAATATATATTAATTTATATTAATTTAATTTATATTAATTACTTTTAAGTGTTTTTGAGAGTTTATATTGTACTGATCAATATTCATTTTTTGTTTCGTACGTTTATGTGTTACGTAAACATACAAAAGAGCGTAGGAATTGTTAACACAAAACGCGTACATTTTCATTTAGAATGTGTGATATTTTGACATTTTTAGAGATTTACTTTAGTTATTTTGCAATTTTATTGCATAGCGTTTATTGCAAATTTAAGTAGTTCTTGCATTAGTCGTCATATTACATTAAAAATGGTACACTTAATGCGCTGTAAACTGCATTAATTAACACTTTGGGTGTTTCCATGGATTTTCTAACAATATCCTGCGTTTTCAGAAGAATTTTGTAATCAGAAATTGACAGTGTATAATGCCCTAAGATAAATTTAGCTTTAAAAATACATTTTTGTCTTAGAAAGTTTAGACTGAGAAACATTCAGTAGATGGCTGCAAGTCTCTTCCTCACGTGTCCCTAAATCCTGTTTCGTAGAGGATGAAGTAGGCAAAATATATCTAGTTTAAACACTTAAACTTTTCTTTAGAGCTGAATTTGCTTCTTTTGTTATTTTTGCTTTCCTTTACCTGATTTCACCAGTGGACTAGCTTGGAATGAGTCAAATAGACACTATTTACCCATTGAAGAACAATACAGTGAAGGGATGAATAAAATATTCTAGCTTCTGTTCATCATAATATTCTTCGGTTCTGAAAATAGGTTGAAATAGGTGGAATTGGTGGAGAATAGAAAGAGACTGGGGGAACTCCATGCAAGCTAGCGGAAAACGCGAATATGCGTCCTTAGGCTACACACACCGCGATCTGCCTCCGAAGTTTCATTCGCCGTGAGAAAAATCTGCGCTCACAGTGCAGCAGAAACCCAAGCGAGGAACATCCTCATTGGAAAATATCACAGTGGAAGATATTACTTTCTCGCCTGGCAGCGCTGTGTTTTGTCACTACGTTGGAAAGTACTGAGATTGATTTTATTATACTTGAATTTTGGTTAAATCATACGTGTTTTGAGTTATTGGACGATATTTGTATGGTGTGGAAGGTCAGCCTAACTACATGTCTGTAATAAAGAATCACCATTTCGAATAACTCCTGCATTCGTACTTCTGCGTATCCATTCGACGCCGCTACTCTTGCCATACAATGGAAAGAAATCGTGCATTGAATGGATCGTCTAGAGGCCGTGAGCGTGCGGGGAGCGACGGGGCCCACTGTGCAAAGGCGGCGAGGCGTGCGGGGGAGGGAACGGAGGGAGGGGCGCAGATGGGCGAACGTGCACATGCACGTGCGCGTGTTGCATCGAACAGCAAATTGGGCGCGGGCGCGGGCGCGCCTTGTTCTGTCGAGAACACGTTCGCTCGCGCAGCGGACGGAAGCCGACAGGGAGGGGGGAAGGGGAGAGGGAGGGGAGGGGAGGGGGCGGGACGCCGCGCCAGAGGCACCGGAAGCGGACGCGGCCATGCACATACACGCTCCCGGAGCGAGCGGCAGGGGACGGAACCAGGCTGCGAGGGGGAGGGGACGCTGGGCGGGGTGGGGCGGTGGGCTAGGCGTGGAAGTGACTGCCTGCGGAGCCGATGGACTCGAATGGGACAAGGTGGAAGCGGGACGGCGAGGAGAGGGTGGACCGGGAAAGGAAGGGAACAAACGAAACAGCGAGCAGCAGGTTGAAGATTCACAGAGGAGGGGGAGTTAAGCGGGAAAGGGAGGAGCAAGGTGAAGCAGGTAGGGTAGTGCTGGGGGTGAGACGGATCGCGCATATTCAAAGGGAACGTCTTGTCGCTCTTCGCAGGGGCGTCCATCTCGGGCCTTGTGATGTAGAACTGGCTTTGTCTCCGAGTCTGTCGACCGGAGTTAATTTATAGGAATCAAAAACATGTGACGAATTAATTTAGTATATCATTGTTGTAGCGTGAAAAACCAAAAAGGGTAGACGTCATTAAAAAGGCATCAGTGGACATTTTCAAAGAACCCATCCCTAAATGTAATTATACGGTTGTATAAAGACCTTGAGCTAAAAAATGTGAGCATAATAAGTAATACAAGCATTATTATTAATAAATGAAGATTTTATAACACGTGCTTCCTTATAATATTAAATAACATTGACGAATCACACCTGCACAAGAAAGTATTACGCCTCAGAGTCTGAAGTGATGACACAAGCCTTTGAGGAGTCTCTGCACTTAGGTTTCAGTTTCTTTACGTTGCTTTCACTAGGATGTGCGCTCAGAACGTGCTTGTGAAACATTAAGCCTTGAAAGACCCACCAATGTTTTTCGTTCGTATACTGACGATACGATGGCTCATCCTTTCATTTTGAAAACAAAAATGGAATTTATTCTTTGAAACTTAGAATTCATTAATATGTGCATTAATGTCATCAATAACCATTAATAGATATTACATACCTGTCTTTATGCACGCTTCACCACTGGTCTCGATTGTCCAGGGGACGTCGCGTCATTAGATGGTGATTAAAAGTTTGGGCCATCATTTCCATCGTTACACATGTCAGGTCTCGAAGCCCACCCAAATCTCGACCGATTATTAACACCCTGCAGTTCAATCTCTCCAGTCACATCTTTGATAGTCAATCTTTCTTTACATTCCATACCTTTCAGAATGCACAAATTCTATCCTGGTTTTCTGGAATCTCGTCTTTTCACGGGTCATATTCCTCTCTTTTACCGGTTGGTTCCCGTTTATAAACGGGAGGTGAGGTCGTCATATAGTCCACCTGCAGAGTCCTCTTAATACAAGAGTGGTAGTGGCACCGTCGATCGAACTGTTTCTGTCTATCGACAGGTGACTGTCCTCTCGCTCACCAGCTGGAGCGCGTCGTTCCTCGGATTGCAATCTTCTCGTCTAAGCCTGTCTTTTGACGGAGAATCGGCGGCTTCTTTAGTCCCTCAAACGCTTGACCAATGAGACTGGGCGCAACTCTTCTTTTCTGATTGGTCCGGCTCCCATTCTTGAATCCACCTGGCCCCAGGGAGTCACTTCCAACTCGGCGAACTACTCCCCACTAGCGCAACGTCTCCACCAGCCTCATTGAATCCTATTTCCGGCAGGCGTTTACGAGATACTTTTTGAGCAGGCGTGCTCCATGGGCGATCCTTAATATGCTTAGGTGTGATTCTGATTTTCTCCGATAAAAGTCTGTGTCTGTCAACTATATTCAATCTGTTTGGTCGGAAGAACTGTGAGATTTTGTGAGAAAGGCAACTTGCCGTAGAGATTTAAATTTCCCGAGCAGCTGCCAGGCGTCTTTTCCATGTGACAAGCGTGACATGATCGCCACGGAATGTTTCGCACTTCAGAATAATCAGCGCTCCTCGGTTGGGATCAAAGCGGCGGACTCGGCATTTAGAGACTAGAGAGCTTATCACTCGCCTGCAGAGGAGGAATCACCGTAGCTTGTGACTCCCTGAGTATGAGAATTCAGTCGTTATGCACAGAGTGACCTCAGGCGGGATATCACAATCAAATATTTGAATATTTCAGTGAAAATCGTAACTGTTTTATCGTTTTTCTTTTTGTTTTGTTTTTTAGATTTCCTGAATATCTAACCATACAAAAGACGCATTTCATATGATCAGAGTGCGTAGTTTCCATTCAATTTCTGCGCGTATTAGAAATCAGTAGTATACGGACACTAGTGATCTGTAGCGGCACAAATTCTGCTGAACGAAATTACACAGAATGGTTTTCTAAAATGTAGTATTCAGATGTAGTATTACGGGAGAAAACAATACGTATTTTGTAACGTTAAAATTCGCATCTTATGAAAAACTTTCTCTAATTTTTGAATAAAGAATGCTTTGACTAATAAAAATTAATTTTCTTTATGAGAAACACGGTTGTTTTGTTAAAGCTACTGAATTTAAAATCCGAAAACATTTTGCTAGGCTGCATACACCAAACTCACAAATCAGTACCATTTATTTTCTCTCGAAACGTTACTCACAGTTTGGCAGCATATCGGCACGAATCTGTGATTGTAGGTTGCGGGGCCGTTTCAAATTGAGTTTTGTGAAGATTCTCAGCGCGATAAAATATTTCACGAATTTCCATTCAATTTGTCTCAGGGCGATATCGTATTCAACGCAACACGGCTGATCGTCGTAAATCTGTTACTGATGTATATCGTTTCGTCCTGCAGTCTATTTTTTCTGAGAATTGCGTCGAATTGATTCATCTCAATTCTACCCGACTAGAATGAGTTAACGAGAGAGATATTTTTACGTATTTTTTTATATTTTTTTTACCTTTTCCACATTAGATTTGACTAGCTGAAATGTTCAAGCCAAATTAGATAGTCTTTGAAAATATGTACTTTTAGGGGAAACTGTTGTGTTTTCGTGTAGAGGCATTGAAACATTTATAATTTTTTAAGTTCTTGCTTAATTTTTTAAATACATGTATTTAAAACAAATGTCGATAAACGTTTTTAGTTGCTAGTATGAAGCTAAAGTGTTATTTGTAACACATTAAGCAAAATTCCTAGTTCTGAATTCCGATATTAATGAAAATACTTTCAACATTACTCCACTTTAGCTGTAGTTCAGTTCCAGACAGTTCTTCTCTATTCGCAATTTGCAACAGATCAAATTTCCTTTCGTTTCGTAGCCCGTATATAAAGTTAAGCTGTTTGTATGATCCCTGGAAGGAAATACAGTACTTCTTAATGTAGAAAATTATACACTTTTTATAGACTGTAATAAAATAATAAAATCATCTAAGTTTTCTCAATGAAGAGATTTTCGTAGTTTAAAAAACCAACAAAAAAGATACGTTGCCACTCCATACAACTATAAGTCATTTGATCTTGGATGGGAAACCATTTGCGTAATAATGATAATAATAATAATAATGATAATAATAATAATAATAATAATAATAATAATAATAATAATAATAATAATAATAATTTAATAGTAATAATCATGGTTGTCTGCTTCACAAATTGAGCGTTTATTATTTTTGAGATTTATTAAAATACTTTACTCCTCTTCCAAAAATTGACATGCGTAATAATTAAATTTAATTTTATTGTAATTTTTCTTAGAGTATTTCTAGTTTGAAGCACTAAAGTACATCGGGAGATGTAGTGAGGTGTATCTG
The DNA here is from genome assembly GCA_038098605.1 of Gryllus longicercus. Taxonomy (NCBI): domain Eukaryota; kingdom Metazoa; phylum Arthropoda; class Insecta; order Orthoptera; family Gryllidae; genus Gryllus; species Gryllus longicercus. Next base: position 67,228 of record JAZDUA010000836.1, on the reverse strand, counting down.
AAGAGACGTCTGCTTTCGTGAAATGCGAATGTGTCTAGTGCAGCGTTCGATTCTGCGGCGCACAGCTGCAGCGGAACAGAAATCGGTGTGGGGGGCGAACGCGGCAGCAGCGGTGCGGCGAGGGCGGAGGAGATGGAGGCACAAGCGGAGAATGTTATGGGCAGAAACCAAACGGGCTTAAGGGATGATAGGAAAGCGACAAGGTCGATTACTAGATGCTACAGAGCTACAGTAGCTACGTTGAGCAGAGGAAAGAGGAGTCTGGAGTACTCTAAAAGAATATGCGTCACTGAGACTGATGGCGGAGACTATGTTGATATTAAAGTAGGGGATTATGTTGACGATAGTGGTGACGGTGGTGGTGATGGTGACGTTGGTGGTAGCATTGCTAGTGCCGCTGCTGCTCGTAGAGACGGTGTACATATCAATATCGGGGAGGCTCTCAGTGCTGTAGATATTGTTTAGGTATCGATAATGGCATCGGTGTCGGCATGACAATAACGGCATGAGTGTCGGTGATTACGACAATGGTGCGAATATTGGGAGGGGGTAGTGAGAAGAGACACTGGTGAAGATCACCCTGTGAAGGAGCTAGGTGGTCGAAAAAAGGCAGAACATACTAGGCAATAGCGTTATGGCAGGATACAATTAGCAATGAACTTTGCAACAGTACACTGCACTACTCTTTTTATATAAAATCAAATTAATTACATTTAAGCTTAATACGTCGTATCAAAGATTAAACCTTATAAAATAAAGCTTATCAAAGCTTAAAATTTATAAAATAAAGCTAATCAAAGCTTAATCAAAGATAAATAAAATTAATGTTATCATGTTAAGCTTAAAGTTAAGTATTTTGGATTTTTGGAAATAAAGAAGCACATTCTATAATTAAATAATGACTTATTCAATTGTTTAACCTTCAAATATTTAATTATAAAATCTCAGAATCAGAACTTTCATCATGTGATTCTTCTTCCAGAAGTGAATTTCTATTTGAAGGCAATAACATTGGTGTAACTTCTAGGTCAAATGCCTTTGTTATAATTTTCCTCTATTCCATTTCTGAAATCAGTGGGTGAGATACAACCTGCGAAGTACTTCCTTGTTAGTTTTCTCTATAGATATTTCTCTATATTTTTTCTTCTATTGTTTTATTTTCAGTATGTTAAATAGGACCGCATCACGCAGTTCCCTCCTTGTTAATAAAGAGCTCTCAGTACCACATCATGAACGAGGACTAAAAAAATGAATATTGTAGGTAGAAATGCTAATGCTAGGTGTGCCTTATAAATAAAGTAACTTCAAGCAAAATGGGGAAAACATGGGCAAACTTTTAATTATGTGTTGAAAAGTAGATGGATTCCAAAATAAGAGACAGTTAACAATCCGTGAATGCCCAGAAGTTAACTAAAAGCCCATAAGAAAAAACGGATTTAAAAACTTCATTCCGTTGTGACATGTAAAGTTTCTACTTGGAATTACTTAATTATTATTTAAGGAATATATTTTTTACTTATACAGATTTTAAGGTACACGCCTCGAAGTATCGTATCCATAGCACGTAGGATACTCCTGCTCGAGAGAGTAAAACTATTTACATCGAAAAACACACCTCTCTTTTTAGCGCGAGAGCAAAAGAAGTGTGCCGCGCGACACTTGTGCAAGTTCAAACGTGCACTAACAAGAATGGCGTGATTCCCCATTCCTTTCCTGGTCGCGGGACGATGAAGGAGACATTTTGCTATTGTGAAGTGGAGCTTCTGAAGCATGTTTTCATTTTTGACTTTTTGCTGACTTTCCCCTCTTCTGGTCCCACTGTGTGGCAGGCGGGGGGTGACGTGCACGTGGCAGTGTTGCCACCCCTACCTCCCCAACCGCAGCGGCTGCTGCAGCGGCCCGGCCCATTAATCGCGGCGACAAAACGCCCAGGGTATTAATAGGAGGCGCATCGCTGGGGGCGGCGCTGTCTCTTGCATTCCGCATGCAGTGGATTCGAACGGCCTTTTTAGCGAAAGACCAGCGGCCACATTTGGCCACGAATTAATTCGTCTTGCTTTGTGCCTTGTTATTGGGTTGGGACGAACGTTCGTTTTGTTTCATACCACGAGCTAGATCTCCCCGCACGGGAACTACGTATGTTACCTGCAGCTCAGCTGTGAATAATATGCCGTTAACGTCCAAAGTACTTGGGTTGTTTCTGTTTCACGGAGACTATTTACTGTTCCTATTAGGAGAATGAGTTGCAATGCGCTTGGCATAGCTGTATAACCGACTGCTGGGCGGCAAACATAACGTTTGTGGCAACAAACAGGTAGTTTCAACATAATTGATGGTGCGCAACTCGATAAAATTAATATTATTTTACTTTCTGTCTTTCCGTAATATCTAAGTATCAGTTTCTGAGGAGCAATCGACATAAAATGGGCACAAAATTTGGCGTGAAATGAAAGCAGATGATGCTTCGGACAGACACGCCATATTGCGCGACAAAAGTACCTTTATCTTGAACAATCCAATAATTCTTGAGGCAAGGCTATTGCATAATTTTGATGTTCGCCTCTTTCTATCTTCTGATTTAGTAGTATCAGTGCTCTGACGATGGATGGAAGTCATCCTGAAGAATTCGGACATGAAAACGATGGTATTGATGAAGTGAATGATGATGATGATGATAAAATAAACTAGTAGTTGTTAATGAGGATACCGATGAAATTAATGAAGCAGTTGCTGCTTTTGATAAAGTTGATGGAGATGTTGGGAGTATAGCGTTGGGAGTATAGCGTTGGGAGTATAGCGTTGGGAGTATAGCGTTGGGAGTATAGCGTTGGGAGTATAGCGTTGGGAGTATAGCGTTGGGAGTATAGCGTTGGGAGTATAGCGTTGGGAGTATAGCGTTGGGAGTATAGCGTTGGGAGTATAGCGTGGAGTAGGGCGAGGCATTGCTTGGGTAGAGAGTTAGGCAGAGGCGGGGCAGTATAGCGTGGAGTAGGACGAGGCGTTGTACGGGCAGGGAGCTAGAAGGGGCAGGGCAGTATAGCGTGGGAGTAGGGCATGGGAGTATAGCATGGGAGTAAATCGTGGGAGCATAGCGTGGGAGTATAGCATTGGGAGGATAACGTGGACGAGGTATTGCCTGGGTAGGGACTTAGACAGAGGCAGGGCAGTATAGCGTGGAGTAGGTCGAGGCGTTGTTCGGGCAGGGAGCTAGAAGGGGCAGGGCAGTATAGCGTGGGAGTAGGGCATGGGAGTATAGCATGGGAGTATAGCATGGGAGAATAGCGTGGGAGCATAGCGTGGGAAGTACAGCGTGGAGTAGGGTAGGCATTGCCTGGGAAGGGAGTTATGCAGGGGCGGGGCAATGTATCGTTGGGGGTACCATGGAGTAGGACGAGGCGTGGTCCGGAATGGAAGCGAGACGGGGACGGGGCAGTATAGCGTGGGAGTATAGCATTGGGAGGATAGCGTGGACGAGGCGTTGCCTGGGTGGGAACTTAGACAGAGGCAGGGCAGTATAGCGTGGAGCAGGACGCGGCGTGGCCGGGGTAGGGAGTTAGGCGAGGGCGGTGCGCGTGCGAGAGCGGGGCGTGCGGCGTGGCGGGGCGGGGGGCGTGGCGGGGCGCAGCGTCATCGAGGGCAGACGAAGGGCGCTCGGGAGGGCCGTAGCGCTGTCAGCGCCGCGCCTCGTAAATCGCCCCTATTAGTTGCAAACCCATTGTGCTGCGGCAGCCGCTGCAACCTAGGCCCTCGGCGCGGCTTCTGCCCCAGCCTTCCTTGACCTCTCACCGCCAGCGCACGCAAACACAGCAGAAGCACATGCTTGTGAACAAAACCCTTGAAGTATTGAGTTTAATTTCAACTATTGTTCACATTCATTGCAGACTTATCTTTATTCAACTGAAACTCAACTATAGTAATGTGGTTACAATACAGAGTATGTAAAGAGTTTTTGATACGTACATATTAATATGTTTTTACATCATGGGTCTGTATCAGGAAGCTGATTTTGGATTTTACAGCTTTGCATGATTCTACCTCTATGTTGATGTTCTATCAACGTTTGATACCGGGAAGCCCCCAATCCGTTGAGATAGTACACCTAAGAATCTACATTACCCAATGTTCAATAACATTACCATGAATGTAATCGTATCCGTGAAAGTATTCAAAAATATGTTCGACGGTGTATAGTGAGATTCAACCGTTCAAAATTAGAGGTTAAAAGATTTATAAAATACCTGTTTAGTTTATTATGCAACACTAAAAATAAAAAATAAAAATATAGTGTATTTTCATGTTACATGAATATCAAATTCAAATATTAGCTTGCAGCTAATCACTTCATTGAAATATTGGGAATATAATCATATCAACAACTGTCATGATCGTAACTATTCTACCGAGACTTTATTCTATGAAAATATGAGATAACGTACGAAAAAATATCTTCATGAATCGATAATAAAAAAAGGCCTAAAAATTATTAAAATTAATTTTGCATTCCTGCTAAAACAAGTTTTGATTCACATTGATGTGGAATGTCTCCTTTTCGCGCCAAAATAACAGAAAAATTCCCGCCCAGCTTGATCGCCGCCATCGACCAAAAATCAGGTCAGAGTTATCATTTCAGAACATGATGTCCGTCCATTTGCCCGTGTCCCGCGCCGCCGATCGCGTGTCGCGAACGCCACTCCGCCATCCGGGATCATCGGCGCCCGCGACGACACGGTCCCCGAACGCGCCGGGCGCGACCCGCGGGGCGGCGTTTTAACGAGTGGAATCGGCTTGTGAACAATGGACAGATAAATTGCGACAAATGCGGCGCGGCCACCGTCGCGTGTTTTCTCCCCGGCGGCGTTTTGGGGCGCGTTTCGTTCGATTTGTAATTTGCAAGGCGCCGACCGCAGGGGGCTAGTGGTTTTTCCTGCGGGTTCAGATGCGCCAGCGCGATGGAGCTACTCCTCTGAGAGGGGCATTCGACTGCTTGAGAGTGGACGTGGATTGACCGTTTGGAGGGTTTGATTGTATTGGATGGTTTGATTGGATTTGATGGTTTGTTTGGATTGGATGGTTTGTCTGGATTGGGTGGTTTAGCTTGATTGAATGTTTTGCCTGGAGTGGATGTTTTGGCTGGATTGGGTGGTTTGCCTGGATTGGTTTGCCTGGATTGGGTGGTTTGCCTGGATTGGGTGGTTTGCCTGGATTGGGTGGTTTGCCTGGATTGGGTGGTTTGCCTGGATTGGGTGGTTTGCCTGGATTGAACGAATTGGCTGGATTGAACGAATTGGCTGGATTGAACGAATTGGCTGGATTGAAGGAATTGGCTGGATTGATGGAATTGGCTGGATTGAACGAATTGGCTGGATTGAACGAATTGGCTGGATTGAACGAATTGGCTGGATTGAACGAATTGGCTGGATTGAACGAATTGGCTGAATTGAACGAATTGGCTGGATTGAACGAATTGGCTGGATTTGATGGTTTGACTAAATTGGATGCTTTGGCTGGATTAGATGCCTTGGCTGGATTAGGCTTTGGTTCGAATTTATACTTTCCTAGATTGAATGGTTTTCTTAGGTTGGATGATCCGGATTGGATGAATGGTTTGGATGGACGGATGGACGAACGTAATGGTAACTTGAATGGATAGATAATCACGTTTAACGGAATTCTGTTAATAAATACTGAGAAATTGAAATGGAAGAGAAGCTGACTGGGAAAAAAGGATACTAACGGTATAAAGAAGTGACGGATTCAAGAAGCTTTAATTGTGAGGAGTTTATAAATTGAAGAGCTGAGAAGAAAATAGGATTGGAATTGATTGGATGATTCAAAGCGGAAGAGTTTAAAAAAAACAATTGTAATGTTGCCATAAAATACCAAGGTTATGGAAAAAACGTCCAGGGTATCCTCCAGCAACAGCCTCTTCAATTATTTTATAGAAGCCTCAAGCCATACAAACTTGATTGCTCGATAGTGCTCATTTATATACTGTGGTGCACGTTATATACCGTAATGTTTTGCTGCTGTTGGTAACACAAACATCCGTTCGCTGTGTGGGTGTGTCAGTACGGCGTGGAAAGGGAGGCACACCCATTGAACTTCTTTTTCAGAATATTGAAGTCGATATGAAAATAAAATAGAGATACGGTATACATGATTATCATTGTATCAATTATTTTGTTGTTTCGTTGTTTGGTTGTCTTCTTCTGTAGTATTTGACAGGTTGAACTGCATCATTCACAGGTTATAGACACCCACATTTTAAACGTTTCAATTTGAACAGATGTTCATTTATTTAGTGTTATGAAGACTGTGAATAAATGAATATGTGTTCAAATTGAAACGTTTAAAATTACATTGTTCTAGAAATTGTTTTAGATATTACAAGAACCCTCCTTTTGCCGATCATAGCTGATCACCAGAAAGGAGGAAATGAATGTTTTCAGATTGCACCTCTGTTTATTAATGTATTTTCCCCCGCGTATTGTTTCCGTATGGTCCTTTTGAGGGTGTTCAGTGTATGGCCCTTCCCACCTTCGCCTGGATCGCCGTTCGCCCCCATCCCCGCCGCCTTCTCCGCCCTCCCTGGAGCCACCGCAGAGGCGCGGAAGCGCGGGGCGACTAATTATCTTTTTTGGCGCCTCGGGGCCCTAATCCGTGTAAAACCCGCGACGGCGGCGGCGAGGTGCCGAGTAAACAGGCTCTCCCGAACTTCGCCCTCTCCCTCTCCTCGCTCTATGTCCTGCTATCCCCCCTCTTCCGTTTCCTGAGTCTTCAGGCTGCGTGCTGTCTGTTCTTGCCCTTCGCCCTGCCTTTCCCGTCTTCCTCTTTACAGCGCCGGTAGTTTGTCACTCAGCTCTTCCATGCTCTAACGTTCTTAACCTTTCATTCCAAGCCCTGCTGTTTTGCCCTTGTCCTGTTCCTCCCTTTCCTTCATGCGCTTTCTCTCTCTTCCCTTTCACACCTTGGTCTTCTTTTCTCTGCTTTTACCCTTATTCCCCCTACCCTTTCCCGCTCTTCCCGTCCCCGCTTATCCCTTCTCACTTCTGTCCTTTCCCGACTTCCCCTTCCCCACGTTCCTTGCGTCTCTCGTTCTCCCCTTCCTGTCCGACCCCTCTTCTGCCCCGCTATCCGACACTAGTGCTTCTGCTCTTTGCGCGTTGGGCTCCCGGTGTGCATGACAGCCCTTTGGTTTCTCTCCGCGTAGTTAGCCTCTCGCAAATTCATGCGATTCTCTTATACATTTGGTTCTCTCACTTTTGCTTCTTCCGGCTGTTTTCCTGTTTTAAAAACTGTCACTTGTTCAAAAATACTTCGAGGTAACCATCTCCATAATTTTCTGTGCCTCTTTTTTGTAAACGAACTCAGTCTCTTAGTCAGTTGGAAGAGCGGGCCTGATGGCCCGAGTCTCGCCACATAAAATAAGGAATTAATTCAATTCAATTCTCATTACGCCTTTCCTCTTCTTGTTTCATTATCGACTCCTTACACATGCGTTCGACTCCCCTGGAGTATCTTTAATATTTAAAATTTATTTTATTGTAAATTTTCGCTATAATAAAATATTCTTTAAAGCATGGTTGATTAAAGGGAATGGAATGACGTGTATAAAAGCAATTTCATTGTGTTAATTCCAGGAGAAAAGAAATATTATATCGAAAGTAAAATGAGTACGTTTTTTATCTCGCTTAATCTACGATTACTAACACGTTTGTTTCATTTTAAAATGTTCACACATATCGTTGAGTACTTGTAACTATCATCCGTTCATTGCATTCATTGCGCGTTTTTCATTTGTTTATTCAAAACCATGACTCGACGGATATCATCAATTAAAGTAGTAATTTCTACTTTTAAACATATGTTTCAAAATTTAATTGTTCATACTGTTCACTGAATAGTTGGTGAGTCGTTATTAAGAAATGAAAAATTGTTGGCGAAAAATTGTTGTTGTAACTAATGTACGTTATTTATCGTTGATGACTGTCATTTACGTTTAACAGTTTTGTCACTCCTCTCTTTTGTCTACCTCTTGTAGCATACACCTATTTGCACGTTAATTCCTGTTGTTCTCACAACTTAATACATTACTCTGCGGGAATTATTGACTAATTTTCCAATAAATGCCCCTGTGTGCCTGGAAATAATTACTCTCTTCAAAGCTTTAGACGGCCTACCGCGAATGAGCTCGTTATTACGTGGGAGGGACCTTCAAACATCACACTAATTATCAAGTAAACCGCATTCAACATTCCACCCTCTATAAACTTTTGTTCACGAGTATCCGCATGTGTCTGTAATGTAGATCCAAAGTGAAAATGCCCTTTGGTATTTGGTCCGTGAGCGAGACTTGTCCCTGTTGTTACACGATGCGATGCAAACGAAAGTAAAGTGCAAGAGAAGTTTGTAAAATGTTCGCAACCAAAATGCACCTGGGTCAAACTCATTCTCTCACTCTCTCATTGAAAGAATACATTTATAATAAAACAGAGAATTGATGAGTAATGGTGGTATCTTTAATTTATGTCATTCTATACAATTTCAGTGACGTTTTCGGGCATGTCAGAACTTCCAATTACCTTAAACTTGTGCTGCTCGCGCATTTGCTAAGGCAAATCATGCGAGGTTCAAGGTATTTGCGTTTACACTTCGTGTTATTCAAAGGATATTTTTATACGAGAAGTGATTGAATATTTTCTGCAGTTATATTCAACGAAGAAAAAGTTCTGCTCATGTTAGTAACAAACATTTTATTTCATTATTCTTATGTATCTTCTTAATTTTGTATTTTTACTTTCTCGCCCTTAGGAACATACTTCGTAACAGAAGAAAGTTATGTAATCGCGCGCCGGAGAGCGGCAATTTTTTTAAATATAGTGTTCTATCTAATTCAATGAACGCATTTCGCATTTGAATGTCGTCAAGCGATCAACAGGATTTTACTTCTGCTTTTTCTAAGACGTAATGGAGGATTAGAATTAAATAGACTACGTGCTAGAAAGACATAATAATATAGTGGATTCTTTCAAAATTGTTAATAAATTCCCGTATGAGAACATAATATATTTGGGAATAATAATAAAAAATATATTCTTGTAAATGCTAATTTTACTGACTTTGCGTACATGAAGTTCACAGGTACTCAACGCACGAATCTACCATTCAACTTAGCAGGCAAATTGAAAGTGACCACAACAGTTTTAATTTTGTCTGCCCTAGGTTATCAACAGTAAAGTAGCTCACAAGTCAACAAGATTCTAACTACGACATTTTCCGTCCAACGGATCGCCAAAAGCGGCTAAGCGCATCAACTAATGTCACAGCAGTGCCTCACACCGCGAAGTCCGAGGGTTCGAGTCCCGACAGTGGCAGGATTTTCGACTCTAGCTAGATAGCAAGATAGCTCTCTCTGGAGGAGAATTCTAACGGTCAGCTGTTCTGATCGGTAGATTTCCGTGGTTTCTCCGATCAACACTAGGTGACTATTGAAACAGTACCCCAACAAAAGTGCCACAGACTGCACGATCTTTCCTTCGTCTTCCTTGTCCTATCCTAATTCCTTACTTACACACACACACACACTTACTACTCAGCTCCACTTGAGTGCTTAGAGCTTGCCTCGGCTGGGGCGGTGCCCCGCCGATAGGAGATCCCTGGATGGGAAAACCCCGCTAGTCGACCTTTAGAGCGGCATCGGACATCACCATACATAAGATCTCCGTCACTTCCCGTGATAAAACATGCACTACATTTATGGAACAATGTCCACTCGCCCGGAACGAACTAATCAGTCATTCAATCTGTCAACTGAATCGTTTATTTCAGAAACCCTTCAAACGCCAAAATCTAAAACACGCATTGACGGCGGATTATTGTTCCAAGAGTGTAGACACACCCTTTAGTGCATATTTATATGAAAAATATTCATTTATCGACTGCTTTAATAAATAAAAAAATGTTTTGTAATCAGGAAAATTGGGAAACTTTTTCTCAGTTTTCTCGAAATGAGGAATTTGGCGATTGACGGGTTTCTGAAATAAACGATTCTTATGGTAAAGGAAATAATCTCCACAAACGTTTTAATAATTTTTATTAATAATTTTCTAGAGTTAACTTTCGGATGGTAAAAGTGTTTTTCCGAAAGTTAACCCTGGAAACTTATTAATAAAAATTATTAAAACTTTTGTGGAGATTATTTCATTTACCATGTTATGGATTACCACAAGATATCTGCTACCACCACGGAATTTAAACGATTTAATTAGCCTTTTTGCCAACCTTTCTTTCGCGGTGCCACTGTGGCGCAAAGCCTTGGCCGCGAGCAGGTGATCACAGCCCGTATTTGCCGGTCCCATCGGAGCACTTACGCTGTGTTCTCTGTGCAGGTGCGTACCCGGCGCTGCGGCAGTGCGCCTGCGCGGTGCAGCGTGTCGACACGTACCCTGGTGAGTTTGCGTGTTCTTTGCTTTGCGTGGAAGCGGGTTTGGTGCTCGCACTAGCGAGTCCCTTTTCTAGCTTTTTTTAGGTTATCCTTGCATAAACTGGGTTTCGGTTAAATTCTTGGAGCTTTTTGGTAATACCCTTGAACAAGTACAGTGTCAGGAGGGACTAACGAAAAAAAAACGATGTGTCAAAGTTATATCTAAAAATTCGGTAGAAAATGTTACAATGTGAATTGGAAAAAGTGCTTGCATGTTGTCATTTCATAGTTACTTATATATGAAAATACTTAATGGTTTGATTTTTCAATCACCCGAACCACTTTTCACCTGAACCACTTTATTATTGAACTTCAACTGTCTAAAAATAACTTAATTTGTGTTGCGTGATGCACAAATAAAAGAATAACTTCTGGAATTATATAAGAATAATATAAGAAATTATTTTGTTAGAGTTATCGACTCATTTTTACAACTTCAAAGGTTAATGAGTTAATAAATCCTTGGTCGAAGTTTTTAATTGCCTATTATTCCAATTTATTACAATCGTGACTGCTTTATGCTAACGTAACAAATAATTGAGATTCGCTGCAATGACAGGACGTAAATCTACTTTTTTCACTCGAATATACTTGTACGGCTTGCATGACTTGCCCATGAATCTTCATTGGCAAATTTATGCTCCTGTCGTAAAAAGTCATTTTTCATTCAGTCACAAACCACTCAAGGCGCGTCACATGGCGACCGTTTCTTAAAGGGCCATTGCACGTATCCCAATGGGAAAGCACGTAGTCTAGTAATCAGGAAGCCCGTAATCGTCATATTACACGTTGACGCTAGTGATATGAAGTGCTGGAACTGTCTGCGATGATGTTTCGAGTACATAAGTATCTTAATTGAATGATGAATAAACTACGAATTAAGCTCGTAAATAGACTAGGTAATTTAAAAAGTTTACAAAAATGGGATTATTAGCGTAGAAATTGGCATTATTTTATTCTAACATTGAAAATAGAATTTTAGTTCCGAATTCCTGTCATCGTACAGTCATGGAAAGTGTTTGTAATTGATTTCGAGTGTCTTCGTCAAAATAATAATAGAAGTATTTGTCGGAACAGCAACTTGGAAAGCAAAATTTTATGCACAGTGATTAGCGAGAATGTGAGGTGATGAGCTTGCTGCGACAACTGTAGTGATAGGAATAACTCGGTCGACAAAATCCAAGTTTTTGACAAGCATTTGAAAAAATGAAGAGAAAGAAAGAGGGAATGCAAAGGGGTAAAGAAGAACATTTCAGAGCATTATTAAGTATGAAATCGCGAAAATTAATACTCGTTAACAGAAGCACGCCAAACGATTGGCATGGAGGGGAACGTAGCCGAGGGTAACAGGAATGATGCGAGTGGGCGATGAGGTGTAATTATTCAGGTATGACTGTTTGACAACAAGAACAAGCAATACATGAAGTGAGTCCATCGCAAATATATTTTTAGGCTGGATATTTGAAGAGGCAGAGATAATATGGCAGGAAAACCACTGGGTGATGACAGTTACAAACAGAAATGGACGTGGGGGGGGGGGTGATTCTATGGCACTAAAGTGGTCGCGGCGGCGAAGTTAGAGGTCGCGTCAGGAGTTCGAAGTAACAGGCGCATTTGGCGCCGCCAAACGCCGGGAGATCCCTGTCCGCCAGCTGGTAGCAGCGGCAAAGACGGTTGTCGCGACGGGGACATTTTGATGAGGCGAGGCAGTGCACGGCGCCGGCACCGGGGATATTTGAATGCGGCGGAGGCGGAGGTCGTCATAAAGGACGGAGCCGGTGCGGCGGTTGAGGACCCGGGATGAAGGGGACAGCACGCCTACAGTCGCAGCCGCCCCCAAGGTGGCGTCTGGCGCGTCCGCGGCGAGGGTGGTGGGGGTGGAGGCGGGCGGGGGCGGCGCCGGCTCGCCACTCGACAGCTGGGGCCGCGCGGACACTGATATGCATGCATAATGCGGTCGCGGCGGCGGCGGCGGCGGTTCCAAGGTGGAGCCGCATCCATTGGATGCCCTCTGTGCGGAGGCGGTGGCGGCGGCGGTTGGGGTTGTAGTGAAGGCAAAGGGGGTGGGGATGTCGGCAACGGAAAGGGTCATGATGGGAACGGTGGTGGTGGCGGTAGACGCGATGGTGAGGACGGAGGTGGTCTAGAAGGCAGAGGGATCGAGATGGTGGCGGGTGACGGTTGGTGACTGTAGTCGGCGACGAAGCTGTTTCGGCGGAGGGGAGGTATGGTCGCAGTCATAGTGGCAGGAGAGGGGTATTAGAAAAAAGACTACCGGCGGGGGAGGTAGGGATGGCGGCTGTCTCGGTCACGAAGGAGGCAGGATTGGGGGCGACGGCCGGCTACGGTGGTTCTGACAATGTGGAGGAGGATGCTGCAACAGCGACACTGGGGGTGGGGGCAGTGGCGGTTAAGAAGAAGGCGGAAATGGGGCTGGTCGTGGGGTGGCGGAGGAGGACGGTGCGGAGGCAGTGCGACGGTGAGGGTGGTGGGGATGGTGGGGCCAGTGACAGTGGCGGCGGTGAAGGAGTATCTGAGGGGGGTGCTGTCCTGCGACGGCGACGGTGGAGGCGGTGGCAATGCCGATGGCAGTGATGGGCGCGGGGTAGGAGGCGAGGACCTGACGGTGCAGAGACAGCGAAGAGGCGGGTGTTACGATGCCAACGGTGGGGGCGGTGGCAATGGGCGTGGCAGCGATGGCGGCGGCGGAGGCGGACCTGACAGTGCGGAGACAGCGATGGGGCGAGCGAACTGTGGGGGTGGCGGCGGTTTCGGTCGCGCTGGCAGCAGAAGAGGCTGCGGGGGCGGCTGCGCGGTCACCGTCTGTGGGCGACCCGCCGCATCGCCCGATCCATATCGCCTCTGAGCCCTGCCGGTGCGCCGCCCGCCGAGGAGGCAGCTGAGGGAGTCGTTAGCTAATTTGATTGCTCGGGGCTCGAGTGATTGCAGATTGTAATTCTGCAATTCTCCGCATCGTGCAACTGCTATTGTCCTGAAAGCGACGGACAAAGGCGGGATCCCCATTGTTCCAACATTCTGCAGTCGAATGCATTAAAGTCTTTTGATGATGCAGTTTGCTGTGGTAGATCAACGAGATTCGTGCGCTGAAGTTCCGATGAAAAAGGTTTATTACTCATTGTAGTTCACAAAATGTAGTTTGGGATCTAATTCTTAAATATTTTATGGTGAAAACGCGAAATTAAGCACCCTTTAGTTATCTGTAATGTATGAACCCTGAGAAAAGAGATAACCTGAGTGATGGAGACAAAAAAATCCCTGCATCCCTCATCCACGGCAAATGCGATCTCAACGGCTCACATGCGATTTTGCCCTGCGGCAAACGTGTCTCACCCCGCCCTCCAATCCCCTTCACCTCCGTTATGCCCCTCCTCTCCCCGCCACGCCCCTCCACACCACGCCACGCTCCGTCCCGCCACGCCACGCCACACCACGTCATGCCACGACCCTCCACGCGCAGTCATGCCACGTCCCTCCATGCCACGCCGCTCCAAGCCACGCTACGCCACACCAAGCCATGTCACGCCACTCTTCGTCCCGCCCCAAAGGGCTGAGGTGTAGTCGCAGAGGGGTGGAATAGTTGTAACAACCGAATACACAAACCCTGACGGCAGAAATGGCTGCATGAATAATTTGATTTTAAGATATTGTAAATACATGACGTAGATTATTATGGTGACTGAAAAAACGGAAGAACTTCTAGACAACCTGCTGAAAGTTCGTTACGTCCTCTGCAAATACCATCGACTCGATTGGGATTTGAAGTCCACTTCTAACTACTACATCACTGACAGCTCCAATATTATGAGTGATAATTTGACTATGTTAACTTTGTTATGATAGATTGCATTATGTACACGAACACTTCATTTGATATTTGATCAGAAACATCATGTCTGAAGTTTAGGAAAGAAACATCAATGTAAAATAATAATGTGAACGAGTAATTCATTAAAGTATATTACTTTGGGAAATTGTTAAAATACGTTTCTATTTTTAATACATTATTTAAACAAGAAATTTACATTATTTCAATACGGTCTTGCGAATCAAGTTCATTAAAAACGATAAATTATTTTAAATTAATATATGAGATAAACGTACCATGAGTTAGGATTTTTTATTAATTCAACATCCCTCCTATATACTCCTTATCCTCAATTACTTAAAGCCTATTTACTTCATCAGTTTTCTTGATGTGGTGCACATCACTTGTCAGTGACGTATATTGATATACACACCACATTGTGTTTCAAATTCACGTTCTATTACTCTTAAACCTGAGAGTCCTTTAGATCACTAATTAAGTCTCCTTAATTAATTGATGGTATGAAGTCATGATAGATGTGAAAAGCAAATGGGAGCACACCGAACTGAGAAAACCTGTCGATAAACCACTTTGTTCTCCTCATACATTCTACATGGATCGGATAAATATATATCGACCGGGCATTGAGTCCCGGTCGAAGAGGTAGAAGGTGCTTCGTTTGACCAATACCCCCACTGACCGTCTTTTTTGATGTAATATTTGCGATTAAAGGGTGGACCAGAAAGCAAATAAATACTTACATCAGTATCTGTAATTGAATCCTTCAGAATGAAAAGGAATTAATCATAAATATTCAACTTTGCAGCAAACAATATATCTATTTGTTATTACTTCAGTCATTATATTGAAATAAACGTTTTTTAAAAAGAATGATAAATCTTCTTGGGATATTGTAAAAAAAAGTTGCTGGTCAACGACATCGGCTAATAAACAAATAATTACCTTTGATTTTACTGCACATTGAGTGTATCTTTTAGGAGGAAGAGTCATTTACCTTTCATACCCTTTTCATTCAGAAGGATTCAATTAGAAAGGGAAGGTCGACGCGAGGAGATTGAGGCTAGTCGCCCGAGAGAGCGGGGAGGCGGCGATCGGGGGAATGAAGTGCGAAGCCCTGGGGTACGCCGGCGCCGTGGATCCTGGCCTCCGGGGCTTCGCGGCGCCGGCCGCCGCGTCTGTATGCTGAGGTTTACGCGCGCGGTCGCTTTGCATTCCGGCCGGTGACGCAGCCTGTCAAAGCGACCTTCGTCACCCGGGCCGCCTCCCCCCTCCCCCTCCTACTCCTCTCCACCCTCCCCACCGTCCTCTCCACGATGCCTGCGACTGTTCTCGTCCTCCGCCCTGAGCGACGCGGGGCGGCAAGACGCGCTTGAGGAAAAGCTCTGCGACGACATGACGAAACTGTTGGACGTTCTGATTGGTTTCAGGATCGGAATTGTCATTGAAATATCCACCCGGTTTAGGCGAATACGAGCATTGATTTGAATGCTTTGCTATTGGTGGAAATCGTACCAAAATCGTATGTATGTATGAATGTAATATTAAGTTTATTTTGTCATTTATTTAGTGGTGTGTTACACGAATAGCATAAATTCTCGAATGTAACACATTTTTTGTTATATTAATAATGTGGTTGCCAATGAGATGTAAACAAATTGTTTTGATGCGACACACGTAACTGTGTTAATAGTAAAAATAAAATGCTCAATTGTATATTAAAACATTCTGACTCACTAGTGGAAAAATTAGAAGTTTATTTTGACAAGAACAATGTAATAAGTTATGGTTTGCATATCAGTAATGAATCTTTTTGTCGACATTCTTCCAGGAGTAGGGCAGATTCGGAGCAATATCTGCGTTCGCCTTTGGCGGTTGAGGTGAAAGGTATTGAAGGCTTTCACATCGATTTGTGTCTCAGCCATCTTTCAATTGCCATATTTTCTAGAACTTACACGCCTTGTTGGCGGTATAAGCTTGTAGTGTAATTATTATTTCAAAAGTGACAGCAAAGATATATCAGGCTGCTGGATTATGACACATTTTTGGTACGTAACAATTACCAATAAATATGCCATTATCTGGGGATCCAACATATTGGAATATCTTATCGCTCGTAACCTTGATACTGCTCGTAAAATTCTACGCGATCTCTGAAGTCAAAATCTCACTCTATTGTTCACTACTTCTGAAAGCTTGATCGAATCTCAAGGCTGTGCACCTGGCATTAAAGTAATCGAAATTTTGCCAGTCAACTTCCATCTATATTTCAACATGATACTCCTCTCAAAAATGTCAAATGGCGTTGTCTAAACACATGCAATTGTAGTGTTAATCTGCGGAAAAGGATACAAGATGATCGCCGTCCATTAGTGCCGACAGAAGGTAGGATCGGCAGCATACTTGCAATAGCAAGGACACGGGAGTGACAGCGAGGAGATCCGCGTTGGCAAATGCAGGTGGGGGATTGAGGAAAGGATTGAGCGAGGACAGGAGGGGTGAGACGGAGAAGGGAGAAGAGAACCGAAGGACAGAGATGAGAAGAACGGACAGGTGGTAGCGGAGTGAGAAAGACAGGGAGAGCTGGATAAGGATGGGGACGGACAGGGATAAACGAGAAAGAGAGAGAGAGAGAGACAGAGAAGGGTGGAGAGGAGAAAGGCTGAGCGAGATGAGGCGGTGAGCGATGAGCGGATGAGCGATGAGCTTGTGGAGTTGGTTGGAGAGGGAGTGGAGAACAGATTGTTGTGAAGAGGGGTGTGGATAAATGGAGTATGGTAGAGAGAAACGGAGAGGGATGTGAATGAACGGAGTATGGAGAGAGTCGGAGAGCAGGCGGAGAGTCGGGTGAGCAGGAACGGAGTAGTGTAAGAGTGAAGTTGGAAAGGAGTAGTGTAAGAGTGGTTGGAGAACGGCATAGAGAAACGGAGTATTGAGGAGATGCACAGAGAGGGGCGTCGAGAAACGGACCAGTGTGGAGAGGGCTACGGAGAGGCAGAGTAATGTGAGGAGGGACGGAACGGCGTGGAGAGAGTCTGAGTAGAGATGTTGGAGTGGTTTTGTACGTGGGTGCGAAAGAGGCACAGGAAGGGCGGGCGTAGAGGAGGATTCCGCGATTGTCGGCAGAGACGAGTGAAGTTGGAAAGGAGTGGGTTCGAAAGGATGATTCTGAGAGCGTGTGGATGAATTGAATTGAATTGAATTTGCCTTATTTTACGTGGCGAGACTCGGGCCATCAGGCCCGCTCTTCCGTCTGACCACGCAAATTTCGCTACGCTCCTTTCATCAACTAGCAGAGGAAGGAGGTATTTCTTGGGCGAGAAACAGGCGATTTTGAATTTAGCTCAGAGGCGTCATTTAGGCTTGAGGATCTTTTACATGCAAGTAAATCTACCAACATGGGACAGCCGGCTTTACTTCCCCTCCGAAGGAAGGCGTACGGAGGATTTTGTCGCCCTAAAAATCCACGGCTTCGATCGGGTTTGAACCCGCGAGCTTGGGTATAACAGTCCGGTACGCTAACCGTCACACCATCGCCGCCGCAAACAGCTGGAAGCCCGAGAGGGAAGGAAGGGCAGGGCAAGCGTAGCGGGTACGTTGTCACAGGAGGTGGATGTCGGAGGATTTCCCTCCTTAGTCCTGATAGAGCGTGGGCGAGGGGGTGAGGGGCGTGGCGGGGGTGGGGCGGGGCGGGGCGCCGTCAGCTGCAGCGTGACAGCCCCGCGACGAGGGTCTCGTCGCCAGGCGAAGGACGTCGCAGTCGCCTGTAGTTGAGACGCTCCGAGGCGAAGACAGTTTCCTTCACATCTCGGGGCTCTTGGTTGTGCTCGCAAACATTTGGCGATGGGAACGGGCCATCACCAACGAGCAGTTCCTGGGCTGAGGGAGAACCTTACAAATATTGTAGGGTTCAAATATTGTAAATTTAATTACTGTTGAAGTTGCGATACGTATAGAAAATAATTTGATATTCGCCTTTTAATTTGAAAATAACATCAGAAAGAGAAGATTTCTAAAAAGAAATACTTTCTAAACAGAGACTTTCAATATCTCACCATTTCATAATTTGGTCGAAATTTAATGCATTGAATATTTTTAGTAAAACAATCTGAATAATTTCGAAATTTCGTTTTCAAAGCTACACATGTGTATCTAGCGCTCGTACATCCTAACGGCAATAAGTTAGGCATTGTATGTTTAGTGTGCTGAATGTGCGTCTTTATGCTATGTGAAGCATCAATGAACAATAATACATTTGTAGATGTGTTTATGTTTTAGATTTATACATTTTTTGTAATTTTTATTTTATTGTTTTGTGATAAACATTAATTAAACATTGGTGTCATTTATGCCTAAACGAAGTCTTATTTTTTTAAACATTCTCTACATTTTTTATGTAAAAAGTTGTAAATATAATTTATTTAATTATGGCATTTAAGATGCCTCTACATGTAGTCGAAACGTGTGCAGTTAAAATACCAATACCACCATACATTTTTGGAACCGAAACCAAAACTTTTCCACGTTGTGCAAGGAACACCCCTCTCCCCATGCTGAGAAATCATGGAAAATGACCAATAAGAACACAGTCTGACTCTTGAATTATTCTTTATACTGGTGAATTCGACTTAGCTACGTGCCTAGTATCAAACATTGGCCACCGTCAGAACTCCTAGGGCAAAATATGATGTTAGTGTGAAAATGGAACCCAAGAACGGACTAGGAAAATGGAATAAAGTTAAAGTTTTGTATATATTTAAAAAAGTTATTTCCGTAGTGAAATATCTAAAGGCTTGTAAATTATGTATTTTCGAAGCATAAGCTAAATGTTATTGTAAAATGAAATGTCACCGTATCGAAACGAACTCTTGATCGTTCATGCTTTAATGGCTAATAGTACCGAATAATACTTCTAGGGTAATTTCATTGCAACACTGTCGAAGGGGAATTTACATGAAAAATAACGTATGAAGAAATGATACATATTTTTATCTGAAACCAGCATTTGGCTCGATTTTAATATAGAATTTACGGTATGAAGTCCCGATTCTTTTTTAAATAACCAAAACTCATCTTTCAAATCGCTTCCGTCCTTTCGGCAAGAATTTAAAAAAAATGTGAGCTTGAAGGGCGACGGCGTAATTTTTCATGAATTCAGCGCCGTGACAATCGGCCAAATCGGATGTATAGGAGAGCCGAAAAGAGAAATTTGGCAATATATAATTCTCCCCTCCCCCAAGCAGAGAAACGATGAAAAACTACCGATCTGAAGTGCCTGCCGTTTTAATTATTCTCGAGACAGTATCTGAATTCCACGTAGCTATGTGGCTCGTATCTCGAAATTGGGCCACCGTGAGAACTCGATTCTTACCATCTCCCACAATAAACACTGCAGTGTCAACCTTTCTTACCATTGCGCCATCCCAACCGGTTGCAAGCGTTAAAGAAACACTCGGTTTAAGGGTTCACGACGAATTCATCCCCCGAAGTGCCTTAATTACCACCGAATCAGTGCGCGCGCGGACATTCCTGCGAGTGAGTCCCCTTGGTGTGGCTCATTAGCCGCGTGGGCGCCGCCCCCAAGGGCCATCCACCCACGCTTTGACTTCGCGCCGCGCCGCGCGCTTAGGGCCAAGCGAACGCAAGCGGTGCGGCCGCCAGCCGCCCTGTTTGCGAGGGCTAATGGGCGTGCGGCGTCGCATCGCCCTGGAAATGCGCTGAGCAATTAGATTCTTTTGTCCACCCGCGCCCGCGGACTTGGCGGTGCGATGCGTTTCTACGAGGACGGCGTGGGCGTGAGTTGTTTCTGTCCGTACGTTTATCGGGCTAGGAAATGGGTTTTTCAATTTCAGGCCGGAAATGAAAAAATTCTGTATGAACAATATTCAGAAATAGCCTGAAACCGAATGTTATTTCTAATACATTCTGAGTAGTATGTGACAAATGAATGTATGGTCAAGGATCTGAACAGTCCAGAACATGTTAGGTGACTATAGTGGGTTGGCACACACTGAGTACATACTACATTACTACTACATGGGTGAATAATTCGCGCCAATTTCACTTTGGCTGGAGTAGGTTGGATGGAAGTTTGGATGGAGGTGGGTTGAGTTGAGTTTAGGGCAAGGGCGTATCCATTCGATCATTTTAGGGGGGCATCGTAGATTTTTGTGAAATAATTAACATATTTGTTATTATATTGTATATTATGTATTATGAGCGTGTATACTATAAAATATTATTGTGTAAACAATTACATAATTCGATCTTAAGTGAATATTTAAATCAATTTTGCCAAAAATGGAAGGTAAACGAAAATTCTATGCCTTTTGGCGGAATATGGTTGCCCTGCCCCTTGGATCCACCAGTGGTTTAAGGATGGGTTGAGTATAATTAAAAAGGATTTGGCTGAGGTAGAATGGGTTGGCGGGTAGGAGCTATCATGTTCTGGACATTTCAGATCCTTGGCGATACATTCTTCATTTGTCATATACTATTCAGGATATTTAACTTTGCGTTTGAGATACCTTTGAGACAATTAAAAGGTCTAAAGGCGGGTAGATCTGCCGGCGCGGAGTCGGAGGTGGGCGAAACGGAGAGTAAAAGGGCGTGGCGGGTCTCCATCGCAGAGAGCAGTAGAGCGATTTTGATGACTTACGTGTACACGAGGAGTAGAGCGAGGCGGGAAAAGCCTCTCGCGGTGGAGGGCGGTGCCGGGCGGATCGGGGCAGTTGCGCGTGTTTGCGCGAGGGGTCTTCTGTGGCTAATGGCCGCGCGGCGTGGCGTGGCGTGGCGAGGCGTGGCGCGGGGTGCGCGGTGGCCGCGGTGACCGCGTCGGTGGCCCGGGGGCGCAGTCTGTCTGAAAGCGCGTAATGAGCGTACGGTCTCGCCGCCCGACCCGACGCGACGCGACGCGACGCGCGAACTCTCGATGCCCGGTGCGCAGAGTCCGACGCCGCGCACTGTTCACTCGCCGGCCAGGGGTGCCCCGCGCACTGGGCGCAGTTGCTCACGAGGTGCCTGCCTTTCAATTCCTCGCGCGGAGAACGAGTCCGAATGCGTTGGCTCGCCTCGTACACTTTGCGATAGAGGACGATGCGGGTGAGTTGGGAGTGCGCTGAATTGAGGGCGCGTTGAGTTGGATGGAGTTGACTTGCAGTGGATTTAGTTGGATTGAGGTGGATTTAGTTGGGTTGAGGTGGATTTAGTTGACTTGAGGTGAATTTAGTTGACTTGAGGTGAATTTAGTTGACTTGAGGTGAATTTAGTTGACTTGAGATGGGTTTAGTTGACTTGAGGTGGGTTTAGTTGACTTAAGGTGGGTTTAGTTGACTTGAGGTGGGTTTAGTTGACTTGAGGTGGGTTTAATTGACTTGAGGTGGGTTTAATTGACCTCAAGTGGATTATGTTGACTTGGGGATTAACGGTTAAGAGTTGAGCAATAGATAGGCCAATACTGAGGTGAAAATGGGAGAGACGAGAGTTTAAGAACGTACATGACCCCGGCGCAAACAGCAGTAGGGCCGAGACGGGAAAAGGATTTGAGGGGTTATTCTTGCCTAAACGACTTTGGAAGATGAGTGTTTATTCTAAAATTTAATTAAAAATATGTTTTTTTTTAAATTTATGCAGAGTAGTTCCATTCGACATACATGTAGTTTAAAAATATTCAAGCTGAGAGATTGCTATTACATCCTTATATCATGATCATTATATTATGTTCATCATTATATCAGGAACTGTAGAGATAGTTAAATACAAAAATACAACATACACACTGTAACGAAAATCGATAATCTTATAGTATTTCAAGTTGTTTACTGCTTATTCTCCATGACTAAATACAAAGAAATCAGGGAGGTTTACAAATTTTGCTTTAATTCAATCCTCTTTACGGTGAACGTAGAGATAAACTCGTTTTTGAAAATGTACTTGAAATGTTTAATTCCACTATCACTACATGTGTGAGCAGTATAATTTGCAATTCTGCGACCCACCTTAAGTTAAAAACTCAATACATCACATAATTTTAAACAGTGAAAATGTTTTGTATGGGGATATGCATGTCAAACGATTGCAGGATAAACGTTTTCATAAACTCTCTAATAATTCCTTTTAAAAACACAATCTTCGAAATCAAAAAAGCTCTCTTTATTTACTTCACTAACTTTGACCTCACTGTACGTCCACTGCCTTTGATAGATCAATATTGCAAGTCACTCAACAAAACCACCAAACCAACTGTTACACTCTAAGTACACTATACTCTTGAAAACGGAGTAATAAAAATAAATGAGGGCAGATTAACGTTCATTCTATTAATTTGTAGATACCATTAAAATTTCCAATTTATACTATAAAATCTGTTAATGAGAGCAAGTTATAACACGTTGAAGGCTCATTACCTTTCATTTAAAGCAAAACTCACGAAATTTGGTTGAATAAGGAGTTCAAATTTATTTCCAAGCAAAATATCTTAGCCATCGAAATACATAGATAACAGATAAAGGCGATGCTAACGAAATGTTTTAAAAGAGTTTTGATAGATAGTACTTTAAATACAAGATGTTATAAGTATGGCAAAGGAATTAATTCATTTTCTGAAACATTCACTGAGCCTGCGACCTGAAAAAAATGGCGTGTGACAATGTGACGTCGTATAATGCTAAATGTATCGTAGTTCACAATAATTTACGCCAAGTAATTTAGGTTACAGCAATTAATATTCACAAAACATAAGATTTTTTTCCCAAATTCATTATCCTATGATGCTGAATAACCAGAATAATTATGTAAATATCAACCACTGGACATCACTGATATTGACAACATTTTTACTTTAATTAACTCTGCGCCAGCCAATAACCTAATTCTCCACCGGGAATCCGGGAAGTTTCATGAAATTACTAGTGCGTGATACCCAAAATCGCAACTGCCTCAAAGGGACAATCGCCACGTGACGCGCGAGCTTACTCTCTCTCCCCCGTGATATGCGGCACCGAAATAACTAGCATTCATTTCAAATTGAGTGCGCGCTATCTTTAAACATACAGTTTGATGCGTGTTATTGCCTCATCAAATTGTCAGCGCGTTCATCTGCAATCGCTTCGCCAGATACCTGCGGTCAGCATTCCACGTGCCGCGCGGCCGCGGGGAGGGGGGGTTGCGTGAGCGGGGTGGCGGAGCCAGGTCGGGCAGTGGACGCCCCTACGCGGCGCCCGATCCAATCAGCGCGCGGTAAACAGTGCGAATTTGCGACCGCACGCGCCCCCCCCCCCCCACGCGGGGAGGGGCGAGGTCGGGCAAAGGGTGATGGCACAGGTGCAGGGGTGAGGGTGAAGGGGAGGGTGAGGGCGGATGAAGCAATGTGGGAAGCGAGGGAGCGATGGGGGTGGGGCAAGGGATTGGGCGGGGGGAGAGCTCCAGATTGAGGTAGAGATTGGGAAAGAAGGTGAGGGTGGGGGCGAGGGCGAGGGCGGGGATGAAAGCGAGGGTGAGAACGAACGCGAGGGCTAGGGCGTGGGTGAGAGGAGGGCGAGGGCGAGGGCGAGGGGGAGGGGGAGGGGGAGGCCCAGAGTGAGGGTGAGAGTAAGGGCGAGTGAGAGCGAGGGCAAGAGTGATCACAAGCGCGAGATGAGGGGAGAGATCAGAAGCGCGATGTCGAGGGTAAATCCAAGCAAAGTTGGGAGACGAGGGCGGAGTCGAGAGCCGTTGTTTCTCCAATCAACACCGGGCAAATGCCGGCGCAGAACCCTAACAAATGGGCCACAGAGCGCGCGCTATCCCACCTTCCGCTTCCTTGTCCTATCCTCACGCCTTACATACACGCACACACTGAAATGTACTGTACAACCACACAGTCCGGGAAACCGATCGGGTGCTTAGAGCTTGCCCCAGCTGGGGTGGTGTCCTGCTGGTGGGAGATACCTGGTTTGGGGAAAACTCCGCTAGCCGACGGTAGGTTGGCGCCGGATCTTGCCATAGTATAGCGGGGGAATGATCACCACCACCACCGCGACCTTCCAAGCAAAACATGCAATACACTTACTGGACCAGTGACCCTTGTAGTTGACGTGCCCGAAATCACTAAAACAACCAATAAATCGATCAAAGATAGAAATGAGGACGTGGGAGAGAACAGGAGGGACACCCGGCGAGGCCGCTGCTAGAATAAGGCTGTCTTGGCCGGGGCGTCGCAGGAATAGAGGTGTCGTGCCCCTAGAGATTACAAGACGTTGGAAGGAGGGAGGATTGAATATGGGACTGAGCATGGAAGAAAAAAATCGAACGGCTAGCGAGAGTTCTACGTGTGGTGAAAATGACGCTGAAGCATTTGTTATGGAATTTACACTGGCAATAATGTAGTATGCTATGTTGTAGTAAAATATACCTCCAGTTTCGCCCAACACTTAGTGGCCGCTGTGCGTAACCATTGATAGTGTTATTATTGATGATGGCCATTGATACAGTAATTATATAAAGCAAAGCAGATAGAAAATATTCGATGATCTGCTTGTTCGGGGAGGGGGTCTTTGAACCGGCGGAATGGCTCGAAACCACAATGAGATGTATTTGGCGATTATGGTGAATGATACACCGCTTTTTTCCGTTAGAATAGAATGACTGCCGTAGAGTTAATTTCCTTTTTTCATTCGTAACTACATTGGTATGACTCCAATAAGGTAGAGCTTCGTTGAGTGAATCTTCTTCATTCTTTGAATAGTCACATGCGAATGTTGCTTCATTTTCAATTCGATTAACGAATATTGCACTTTATCTTTGTGAGAATATCCGAGTCGTTGACGGGTACTCATGAAATGAAAAAAAATTTTATTATACCTAGGATTCTGAGGTATTTTATCTTACTAGCTTTTACACAATAATGTTATTCTCTTGTGCAATAAATTACGTTTTCACACCGAAAGTAGTTTGTTATGAAGTGAAGAAGTATAGAAGATGTATGTTTTCAACTTCATTTCGTATTTTTGCACTAGCATCTTAACCTCTTGCTTTTAACACTAAAGGAAATAAAACCTATTCAAAATAGTTGGTATTTACTTTTACCAAACATGTTGTAGCAGTTAAGGGTGACCATTGCAATGAACTACTTTATCCATCATACGACCATTGCAATGAACTACCTTATCCATCATACGACTCAGATAATTTATTAATGCAATACCATCGAACTCTGAAGGACCTACGCAACGTGTTCCTACTCACTGACTTAGTTATTCATTGACTCGTACCTCAATTATTTTTCTCTTTTATCCACTGAGTTGTTAATTCTTTCATTCTAGAGTCCAGTAGCAAATTCTATTCATATCCCTTTCATTAGTTCTTAAATTTCAGGTACATCACGTTGTACCCAGTTGAGTGGACTCTTCCTTATCACAAGCACAATCTTCAGATATCAGATCATTCCGTATAAAATAACTATGCGTTGAAGTCATGCAAATTGATTTTATCTTTCCAGTCTTAATTTCAATATTTTATACTACGATTATAGTTGAAATTCAGCTCCACAACGGCAGCTTGCATTGCCATACGTTTTACGTCATCAAACGCGAGGATTTTTCTGGGACAAAAAAAAAATCTTCCCATGTCAGCAACATGACATCAATATAAACGCACGTCATTGTAGTTCAAAGTAAAAAAATTGGTTCGTACAAAGGCCTTCCGCCCTCTGGAAGGCCGCGGCATGAAACGCAACCGAAACTGTGCGTAGGACGCGGTGTCTTCCAGACAGTCAAATAAAAAGTACATACGTCTCATTGACAGCTTCATCTTGCAAGTGTAGGTGCGGAGGCGGTACTTAGGTAAAACTTATCTCGAAATCTGAGTCGCCTCCCAAATTTCGCTCGGGAATTAAATCGAGGGCGCAGGACTGAGCGCCGGTCGGAACGGAAGTCGACGCCGGGCCCTCGCCGAGGAGAGGCGAATAAATTAAAGGCCAAACGACGTTATAAAGGTTTACAGAGGAGACGCGCAGGGGGCGACGGCGGCGGGAGGAGGGGGGGGGCCGGAAAATGGAAGGCGAAGAAAGTGAGTTATGTTTCAATAAGGCGGCGGAAGGCGGCGCTAGCGGCGGCGCCGGCGCCTGGAGAGAGCCGTGTCCGGGATGAGGATGTGGATGGGAATGGGGATGGGAGGCCCTGGAGGAGACCGGGCCGTTGGGTTGGGAGCGGTGGGAATTCAGAGCAAGGTGGATGGAGGGTCTGCCGAGTGGTGGGGTTTGGTGGAGGAGATTGTGGGTTTAGTCAATAATTTGGGAAAGTGATGGATATTTCATGAACGCCGACAAGAGCCCATGTGGTATACACAGTTTGAAATTGACAATGTAAAAATACACAATTGTTTAGTGAATTGCTTACAGTTATATTTCGTGTTTTCTATACGTTTTTCCCTGCAGGTTACAAACTGAAAGACCCGCACTCATTAAATATTTATGCCAAAATATTGTTATCGTTTCTTTTTTATATATTTTCTTTTGTGGTCTTCATCCCAGCTTCTAGATCCTTAAATAATTTGTCAGATTTACTTAGGATATACTTTCCTAAAACACCTGTTTCACGTTAAATTGAAATTATTTTGAATTCTGAATTTTCTGAGCATTAGCCTGAATTACAAACATAGTTCAAGTTGAACAGGCCACCAAAGTTTTTCGAGAGACTTGTCGTCTACTCTCACGAGAACAGCCATCTGGCTAACCACTCGCTTGACAATAACTGACTGTACTTCTAAAGAGAGCGAGCAAGATATTTCATAAGACAGCGATTTGTTAGTATTTTGCCCGATGCCATAAATGATGGTCCTTTCTCTACGTGGGCGGCATCACCTTCGTTTACTTGAGCAACGTAGCATGTTTCTGGATCACATGCCTATCTACGCACACTTCCGGTAGTCCTGCCCTTTGAAAACAGTCAAGTGGACCGCGACTTTCCATATTGAGCTTCATTTTGATGCCAGTTATTGAGGCTTGTAACCATACCCGGAGTGAACGACTGGTTTTAATGGCTCGACTATTGCAATTGTATGAAATGGCGATGAAGTTATGGTGAAAAAGGAATAGAGGAAGTGGAAGAACCCAGAGAAAACCACCCATGAGCTTCCTTTATCCATCATAAATTCCACATAAATCGAACGGGATTTGGATTCACGAAGATTCAGGAGGTGAAAGGCAAGTGGTCAGACTGCCGATCTTCCAGTGTAGTTTGTCAGCATATCGATCTGGTACGTGTTTGCGTGCAAAAGCTTTAGTCCCCCTGCCAGTTGGCGCTCCTGCCGGTGTCCTCTGCTGAGGTAAAAGTGGCACTCGGCACCGCGGGCGGTTGCTCTTATCGGTAGTTTTCCGTGGTTTCTTCGATCACCACCAGGCGAACGCCGGAGCAGTACCCTACTAAACGGGCCACGAACCGCATTCCCTTCCGAGCCTATCCTCGCCTCTTATTTGCACACACTTACATGCACACTAACACACATGTCGAGAGTCCAGTCGAGAGCTTAGTTCCGGGGTTTGAGCCCCGACGGCCGCAGGATTTTTGATACTAACTAGATAGTTAGGACGAATTCAGCCGCTGTCTGGAGGAGAATTCTAGAGGCCAGCTGCTCTGTTTGGTAGTTTTCCGTGGTTTTTTCGATCAACACCAATTGAAAGCCGGAGCAGTACCCTAACAAACGGGCCACGGACCGCACGCGATCTTTCCTACCTCTTCCCTGTCCTATCCTATCCCTTTACACACACACACACACACTCACACACGCACTAGGCAAGCACACATGCCGGGAGACCCATCGGGAGCTTAGAGCTTGTCGCGGCTGGGGCGGTGCTCAGCTGGTGGGAGATAACTGGTACAAATATAAATAATTAAATTTTGTAATAATTGTTACTATAGATGATACCATTTTAATATTTTGTCACAGTGTTCGCACTATTGTGGGTATATTTGTTTTTATATTGTTATTTAATGTTATTTCCATGTGATGTTTTTTGTTGTTGCCTTTTTTTCCGCTTTGGACAATTGTTTTACAAAAAGTTTGTAGAAAGAACCAGAATTTAATGGTTTCTTTACATGCCTATAATGTATGTACGATTGTATTCGCCAAATGTTCGAGTAGAACAAATTGCAAATAAAACAAATGTTTAAAAAAATGTCATAGTACATACGCTGTTTATTACACATCGACATAGCGATTAATGTATACCACCTTTTAAGATAGATAGTCACTGCTCATGATTGGCCAGTAGGAAGTAGGAGAAAGAAAAATCTTATAGTGATACTCGTTTTGTGATATACCACCCTGATTGGGGCATTTTGTATGTATAGTTAAACACTATTGGTTTTAATTTCATGAGTGGAATAGTCACTAAAATGTATGCTAGGAGTGCTGTTACGCACATAAAAGATGGCAGACTTGCTAAATCGAGAGATACCTGTAACAATATTGAAGTTTATCCATTTCCTTTAAATCAAAATCAACGAACTGATTCCGAATGAATGGGTGATCAATAGGCGGCTAATTTGGTTCCATATAGGAGAACTGAAATGAAGTTTTGTTCGACACGCATTTTGTCTGTTTGTGCCCATTGAATGACAGATTGACAGGAATGATGAAACTACAATGGTCTAGCTCAAAACGTTATTACTTCATCACCCAGCTGATCGAACTTCAAATTCGATGCTTTGATTGTGAGCATTTTGACGTTCGGCGTAGTGACAGGTGTCGGTGTGTCTGTGACTTCGTCGAATGGCGCTTCAGCAAACCCTAACTTTCGAAATCCATTACGTGTTAATTTTCGTTCGTGCGAGCGAGAAATCCGATCCTCATTACCGTTAATGTTAGTTCCATATCAATGAACTTGGTCCTCACGGTAAAAGAGTGCTCCTGTAGTGTACATGCTGCTTGCGGACGGAAAGAATATTGCATTGTTTTTACGAAATAGAATTTTCCCTTCGGAAACGCTTCTTCGTATTGAGATGGGAAATGGATATTATGTTAATTAACTGAAAACAAATATTACAAAAACGTATAAAGACTACTCTTTACGGCAGCTGTTCTGCTATTCTTCAGTATTCATTATTCGCTGTTTGTAATAACTATATTGTACAATTTTGTGTCCTGAAGCATGAAAATGACATTTGCCAGTGTGCGAGAAATGTAAAGAAACTTTTAGAATAAAACGTTATAAAATATTATTTGTTCATATTAACATTTTACATCGTAAGAAGGATATTTAAATTTTTTATCTGAATAAAAAGTCAAAAAATCAAATGATAGATCCACCATTATTCGTAACACAAACGAAATCTTAACACGGTGTATTAAAGCAAAGATTGTATGGGAGCTTTGCATAGTTGTAAATATTAATTGAAGTCAGTTATTGGAGAGCGCAAGAATGGTAATAATGAAGGTAAGAAAAATAAAAGGTTTTTAAATAATGATAAAAATAAAAGGCTTTTATGATATGGAAACGAAATTCCTTTTTAAGTCTTCTGACTCTTAAGGTTTCTGACAAAGAATGGATTCGATTTACATTCGTATTCACCTGTTCATATGGACTCGAGCTTTGAATAATTTCATGCAGTGGAGTATTTTTCAAGTATCACATTTCTTTCGTTTATTATTTTCATCCAATTTAATTAAGTCTAACATCAAATCATTCAGTTTCTTCTAGCCATAAAATCTGAATACTGTAGATGGCTGAGACATAAATAAATGAAATGGATGCGGAATACCGCATGAGATAATTCTCGCAATATATCGTATTGCTAGATTCGGGTAGCATTGATTTCTATTTCTATTAAAATGGTGTTAGCTAAAATTAAGAATAATTAAAAAAATATAAATTAATATTAAATTAAAATAATTATGTACAATCGTTACATAATTTATAAATTTATATACATAGGATAAAGTTTTTGTGCTACAGTGTAAGTAATATTCACTTAAGACTGATTCGTGGAACTCCTTATGAAGAATCATAGGTAATATTGGGTCTTTCTGGGGGTACCTTTTATTACATGAATTAATATTTTTCTCGTAAATTTAGTGCCAAGCTTGTGGTTTTTAATGTAGCGAAATGGAAAAGTTTCGATGCAATGGGCACAGCTGGGCGGGGCGTTGAAGGTGAACGGAGCCGGAGTGGCCTGTGATGGCTGGGGCAGGAGGGCGGCAGCGGGACTTAGCAGGGGCGGAGGCCGGGGTTGTAGAATGCGAATGGCGATGGGGCCTGTGGCATGGACTTTTGCGGGGACTGCAGCGGGAGCTACGAGAGAGTCTCTGGCGAGGCCTGAGGCAGGGACTGTGGAGGGAGATGTATCGGGAATAGTGGCGATGCTAATGGCTCTAGTGCCGTGATTACTGGTGGGACTAGTGGCGGCACTAGTGGCGGCACTAGTGGCTTGACGTGTGGTGAAACTAGTGGTCGGACTAGTGGTGGGACTAGTGGTGGGACTAGTGGTGGGACTAGTGGTGGGACTAGTGGTGGGACTAGTGGTGGGACTAGTGGTGGGACTAGTGGTGGGACTAGTGGTGGGACTAGTGGTGGGACTAGTGGTGGGACTAGTGGTGGGACTAGTGGTGGGACTAGTGGTGGGACTAGTGGCGGGACTAGTGGCGGAACTAGTGGCGGAACTAGTGGCGGAACTAGTGGCGGGACTAGTGGCGGGACTAGTGGCGGGACTAGTGGCGGGACTAGTGGCGGGACTAGTGGCGGGACTAGTGGCGGGACTAGTGGCGGGACTAGTGGCGGGACTAGTGGCGGGACTAGTGGCGGGACTAGTGGCGGGACTAGTGGCGGGACTAGTGGCGGGATTAGTGGCGGGATTAGTGGCGGGACTAGTGGCCAGAGTAATGGCGGAACTCTTACCGCGACTTGTAGAGGAACCTAGGCTAGTGGCGAGACTAGGAGCGGGACTAGTGCCGGAACTAGTGGTGGGAGCGAGGACCGAGGACAGGGCAAGCGGGTGGCGGGTGGACGGGGCAAGCGCGTGTTGTGGGAAGGACGGGTTCCGGAGTGGGGGGCTAGATGAATATGTTGGCGGGGCAGAGGCGGGGACGTGGGCGTGGGCGGAGGCGGGCGGGCCGTGATCCGCTCGGCGCCCATTATGATAATTGCGTTACCTACAGATCAGTCCCCGGGCGCGGCGCGGCGCTGCGCGGCGGCGTGGGCGGGGGTGGGGCAGCCTGCTGATTTGCGTGGCGCGGGGTCGCCGCTTCGATCCTCACCCGTGATTGAGGCCTCTCGTTCGCCCACGCCCGTCCCCCACCCCCACCTCCACCCCCACGCTCTCGCGCCGCCCGGCCCGAGGGGGTTTTGGGTGTTAGGTGTTGGGCGTTGCACGCTGTGGGAACCTGATTGAACTACCTGATAGAGGGACAGCCCCGAGCTCTATTTGCCAAAATGGGCTCCCCCCTGTCGGACGGGCAGGACTAGTGTATTTTATTCATTACAACTGCGCTAATCGTTATTTTATTGCAACGTCCTGTTAAATATCTTGCCCCGTGCGCTGGTGAACATCGCGCTTGTGATTTCTGTTGAATTTGGAATAGTTCTTTGCACGTTATACTTGATTTACTTTAAAGCATGGTGTATTCTCTATGATCTCAAACACTATAATAGAAACAGCAGCATGGCTACTCGCATAATTCTGAAACTTTGCATTACAATCTTAATTTCATGAAACTCATTCCTGAAACTTCGAACCATAATAGCGGTCACGTGGAGTTGTTCTCGTGCCAAAGAGCCAAGAGTACCTACATGATATTACTCATCAGCATGGTTCTTATAGTTCTCAGTTTTACTTTCCCGTATACATACGTATATACGGAGTAATATACGTATAGGGAAAGCTATGTAATGATACGAAAAATCAATTTCGAGATTTCAGCGGATATACACGTTTGGGATCTCCTGACACCGAAAAGGTGCTTCTTTTCAAAACGTCCGTGTGTCTGTCGATCTATGAACACTGCTAGCTCCGAAACCATGTGTAGGATTTCCGCTAGTAAAATGTATATTCTGTGTTACAAGTATTTATCTATAATTAATGCTGTATGATAGTACAATAGGGTGAAATTGTGTAATTTAAATTCCCGTATGTCCAGAAATTAAGAGGATTACATACAATTCAATTGCATAGACAATTGTTTTAATGACAATCGGAATTAATCACTTATGGTGGGGAAAAAACCTCTTTACTTCTATTAGATGACTCAATGTTCCTTATGTCCTTTAACTGAGAAACGCTTCGTTACTGTATAGCAGCTTTTTGCCTGTTTCTCTTCTTCAATCATGTCCAGAATTTTGTGCTTAAAAAGCGATTTGAAAAGCTAAACATATGCACTGACACAAAAATTAAAATAGTGAATTCACGGAATTGGGGTGCTTATTACGACAGACCTTTAACGCGCCCGACCCTATGATCTCGCCAGCCGATTGTCAAAAGTAAGAGTACTCCAAATAGCCTCCCCAGTCTTCAACAGCGCTTCGAATCTTGAAAATGGGTACAACGTTTTGGTAGCATACAAGTCGTTATAAAATCGAAAAAAAATAAAAAAAAATATTTTCAACAGGAATTGGGCTTTTGGCCTCAAAACTGAAAATTAATTGTTTATTGGTAATATTTCGACCAACACTCTTTTGTTTTCTTACGCCTGAAATGATTTTTCTTAGATTATTATGATTATTTTTCAGTTTCATGTGGTTCATCAGAGCACAGAATGTTGCATTAGAACATTACCAGTAATGTCCCATTTTTTATAGACCAGGGAGTTGTCGTCTGTTTCTACTATTGAAGCCACAATATGAAGTGTGACAGTCAACTGAGAAATAAAATTCTTGTAGGGATGGTCGGAGGCATGAGTTTCCTTTATTAAAATCACCAGAGAATTATAATTTCTCCTCTTCATTCATCCTGGTAGTATTTCAAAATATTTTACGCATTATCTGTCTGAATTACTCCAGATGGATGCTTCTTAAGAGTTCCTGGGTTTTATATACGATGAGTTTTTAACAATAGGCTAGCAATTCATCGAATTAAAAAATGTGTTTAATCTAAAACAGTCATGAATCTCTTTTTAATTGCTGCGGTTCATACGCGTCGCTTAAAATCACGTACATTGAAGGTTAGTGTGTGAAAAAATTGAAGGTATACGTGAAAACATATTCGTACACAGTTTATTTAGAACTGTGAAGCGAAAAATGTGTGGAGGAGAAAAATTACAATAAATTAGTTGTAAAGAGATTTTAATATCAGCAGGAAAATGTTTTTGAAAGCAATACAAACCTTTCAATGTAATCGTTTCATTTAACATTAATGTTAAAACATTTAAGGTGAGTGTAATGATTCCTAATAATAATTCTCTTGTTCCTATTTATTCTTGTACTCCTTCATATTCTAATACTCTTAAATGACAAAATGACATCACATTATTATCATGAAGGATGAAATGGACAATCACAAACATACAGAACCACTCACAAACACAACCATGCCCGAGGCGGGACTCAAACTCGCCACCCTTCGGTGAAAGGCCGCCACGGCACTGCTGTCTTAACAATCTCTGCAACCCAAAAGCCTTATTATTATTATTACTTATTATTATTATTATTATTATTATTATTATTATTATTATTATTATTATTATTATTTCTTCAAGTCTCTCGCTTACCAAGGTGCCTCTAGCTGACACCGGAACCTTTGTAAAACCAAGGTGCCTGCTTCGCTTGCAAACTCGAGCGGTCAGTTATATCAATAAAAACTTCCTCACGATGCGTGCAGTACTCAGAACAGCCTTTTGCATTGTTTGAATGTGCCAGTTCTTAACGCCAAGCCATAACGCAGATTGCTTGCTTATTATTATTATTATTATTATTATTATTATTATTATTATTATTATTATTATTATTATTGTTGTTGTTACCATTATCATTGACGTGTGTTTTGCGCATGCGGAACCACCCTCCTCCCTTCCAGGCAGGCCTCTTCTCCTGCTCGGTCTCTCCGCCGCCTCAGAGCAGACATATCTCGTCGCAGAAAGGCGCCGACGCGCCACGCCCCCTCGCCGCTGGCGCCTCCACCCCCCGCCCGCGCCCCCGCCCCCGCCCTCGTGCCGGGGGCCGTCGGTAAATTTCGCGCCGCTATCTGCAGCGCCCTGCCTTCGCAGTCTGCGCGACGACAGGGCGACACAGCCGCGCGCTCGGCTTCAAAGCCAGAGCGCACGAGACGAGCTTCGAAGCACGGCCACAGGAGAAGTGTTAAAAACTTGTCAGGGCACGATTATTAACATTAGTGGATAATTCTGACACACAGTCAATGTTTCTTAAATCTTTATATTCATGCCATGTGCCCATTCGAAACTTTTTGTTATAAATCCATAGCGGAACGACTTGTGGATTGACAGATTAGTAAAATTCCGGGCGTATCAAATGCTAAGGTCCGTAAGTGTGGTGAATGTTTTTATCGCAGGAGGTGGTGGTAAGCTTCTTCATAGGGATGGCGGAATGAGGTGCTAATCTAGTCGTTGGCTTGCGGGATTTTCCCCAACCATGTATCTCCCCCTAGCGGAACACCACCTCCGTCCGGAAAAACTTCACGCCTCCGACTGGTCTCCCGGCATGTGTGGTAGTGTTGTGCGTGGAAGAGTAGGTGTAAGTATGTGTGAGAATAAGACAAGGGAGGGGAAGGAAAGATCGCGTGCGGCCCTTGGCTCGTTTGTCAGGGTTCTGATCCGCAACTCTCCTAGTGTAGATCGAAGAAACAACGGGAAGCTACCGATCTCTGATATCCGTTAGAGTTCTCCTCCTCAGAGCGCCTGAATTCTACCTACCTATGTCAAAAATTCTGCCCCCATCGTGTCTCGAACCGGGTCTAGGTCCTCCTGGTTAGGGGAGCTGCAGTGACGTCAATTAATGCCCTGAGCCACCAACGGGAGCTCGACGAGTGTAAATTCTAACAGACGAGTTATACTTAGTATTAATATTTCGCGAATAAATACGTTTAAATAATCAAATGAAACCATAACATAACAAATACCACGAAAAAATGTGGATATTACACTTTTAACTAACCATTTCATGATGAAATGTGTCAATATTAATGCCTCGTAGAATAATGTTATGAATTTTATACTAAGAAAATAAATTCTAAATGTTTTGTTTATATTCTAAAATTTCCATCTGTCAACGAGATACATGTATAAAAATAGCATACACCTTTACAAAAATATAAAAAACAATGATTTATTAAATACAACTTATTAAAAACACGAGTTAAATCTCATTCAAAATGTTGACATATATTCATTTTACATTTGTGATTGAAATTTACTTATTTCAGTGAAGTGACTTTGAAACTTTCTATACGTTTTCTCCGATTTCTTAACTCATGTCGAGCATTGAATTGCTTATTTTTCATCTTTTTCTAAACATCAAGTTTCAATGAAAGTTTCAAAGAATTCTAAAACTAATAATGCTTCTTATCAGAAAACTATTAAAAGTATACATTCAATGAGTGAATATATTCGACTAACGAAATAAAAACAGGCGCACGTAGCATAAATTACTTTGACTAAAACATTTAATAATTTCTTGCTCAGGAATAGATGGAATTGGTCAAGGACTTTCTTATATAGCTGTTCACCCATTAGATGAGTGAGAAAGTCATTGAAGTAATCGTAACTGGAAAAAGAATGAGGTAATGTTCTGTAACGTCATCGGAATCAAACATAATTTTGATTTTATAATCTTCGTTCATATTCTGTAGAGTCCAAACAAGAGTGTTGAAATATGCTTACAAATACTCAGAGAACCGGCTTTCCACTTTCCTCTCAGAGGAATGGAGACGACGATATTTCTATGACATTTATGGCTTCTTAATTTCTTGACGTTTCCATTTGCATTCAAAGTCATATTTTGGATATTTTGTTCATTTTACCAGAGAGATAAGAATTTTTGAAAGGAATAAAGTCTTCTAGAGATCATATCCTCCTGGCATTTCATTTCCTCTTTTGACGAAATTTTCTTTCTGTCCGGAAAACGCGTGGCTGCGGAATTCACGCGTAGAACGGGAGAGCAGGGTAGGTAGTACGTATCGTTGGGAAATAATTTGTAAACATGTCAAAGAGTTTTCCTTCCCTTTGGTTTCCTCACGGATTCTTGCGCTTATGGAAGGTGGGGGCTGTGTTTGGAAGTTTAATGAAATTCTCCGTTGCAAAGTGGCCGGACTAATGAAGTTTCTGGATCTCTGATTCCTCGATTTACAAAACTTTTACAAATCCGTCGCAGGAATTTCAGAATCGATCGCTCTGTCCCTTATTCACTTCCGTATTCGCCCTCGTGTGTCAACTGCTTCTTTATATACAAAAGTGCGCAACTGTCAATCATCTAACAATTCTTTTCCATTTGGAATTGTTCGCCAAAGTTGAAATTGTATAAAAAGTAATAAATATTTAGCCTTTGATTGAGCAGTTCAAATGACATTGAACACAAAACGGGTAATAACTAAATTTGAATACTTTTGTGTTATTTTGTGTGGAACATTAATTTTTAAATATATCTGACGGCACATATTTCCTGCATTTTTCAAAGTTATATTGAAACAGTGAAAGTCACTCAACTTTAATTTACATTTATTAATCTGTTAAAAATCTTTAGTTAAAATGTATTATGCAATAAATATTTGCAATAATACAGAAAACAATAAATGAAATATTTTGTCAAGTTATTTCAAAGAAAGAAAATATGTTATTGTTTACACGATTGACGAAGTGTACTGTACGACAGCCCCAATGTCCAACCGTTCAAATCTCGCTTTCTAGAAAGGCTCGAGCCATCTTTATTCCTTCATCCGCCTTCAGTCACCGCCATATTGGATAAGCGCGCAGGCGTGATGTCTAGAAGGCTGTGCTGTCTGATGATTGAGACGTTCCCGTAAGAATTCCGGAGAACATGAAAGCATCTCCAAATTGCACTTTTCCCCCATAACACGGCGCACACACTTTGTAACTTTTTTGAGACTAAAAAAACAAAATTTCCTTTTTATTTTAAGAGTAATTAACATTTGGATGTTTGATATGTTTGTGTTGTTGAAGATTGTAGAAATAATGCAACCAATGTACTGCACCCTCGTGCCACCATCAAGGTTCTTACTCCAGACTTTTTTAACCACACTGTCCGTCCATTGTCTTATAAGAAACACAGAGTTATACGTATGTATACAATAGTAAATGTTTTGTTCAAAAACATTACCCCGAATAAGCAAATATGTTGATAATTTCCTGATTATTTCAAGTTTGAAATAGATTATAAATAATGCATCAGCTCATCCACCCATAAATCAATTAAGGCACAACGATAAAAGCACTCTCTTTTCTCAAGGATCCTCAAAACGTTTTCTACAATCGATATCTTGACGTACAATTTCTTAAAATTATACTAGTGGAGATACAACAGTACATAGTTTCTTGTACTATTTCTAATTTTGCAAATTTTCAAAAATTCAGAAAGTTCAACAAAAATGAGGCCAGCGCCATATTTTAAGCGTGTTTTGCACTGTCCATAGAAAAATATTAATAAAAAAATTGAGCAATTTTTGAGAGAATTTTGAAAATGTGGAATCTTCTTGTAAAGTACCCTCCAAATTAAAAGAAATATCCGTTTCAAATTTGGTGGATCTCATGTTCGTTAAGATTGAAATAGAAGTATAGTACTGCCGTTAATTGATTTTTCGGTATCAAGGACCTCAATACGTGTATTCTGACACCAGAACGTGTTAAAAGGAATAACGTTTACTTCATTTAGGAACAAGATTTATCCTATTTTTCATTATCAGGACCCCACAGTAGGAGTTTGTCTGTAGAAAAATCGCCGATTTCTGCAGCAGAATTATAATAATCTCTCTGTACCAGGCAGTAAAAATGAAAAAAATAAAATAAAATATAGAATTTTTGCTATATTTTCTTTTACATTTCATGCTGTGCGCATACGTTGCTTTTTCGCTCATCCCGTGCTTTTACGTTTGCAAGCTGTGCCCATCCCCCTTAGGTTTATGAGAACCCTCAGAGGGACTGTTTTGAGCGTGGGGGTGTGGGATGCCAAAGAAGTCGTGGCGGAGCAGCAAAGGCGGGCTCCCAGGTGGCC
The DNA here is from genome assembly GCA_038098605.1 of Gryllus longicercus. Lineage (NCBI taxonomy): Eukaryota > Metazoa > Arthropoda > Insecta > Orthoptera > Gryllidae > Gryllus > Gryllus longicercus. The sequence continues at coordinate 28,759 of JAZDUA010000836.1, read as the reverse complement.
GAGACGGTTGGCAGGCGGGCGGGCGGGCGTTCGGCGTGGGAGGTGCGGCGCTGGCGGGTGACGTGCGGCGACCGGGTGACGGGGCAGCGTGGGCCGGATGACGAGGGCTGTATGCGACGTGGGCGGCGCGGGGCAGGGGACGGGAAGGCACGAAGTGACAGTAGCGTGGGCAAGAGGTTGTGGCGCAACTCGTGACTCGCTATTTATTTGGGCGCCTGAGGCATATCGTAAAAGATCACTCGTAGTGACGTTTACCATGCCAGTTGGAATTATTATTTTTTTCTTCCTGGGGCTTTTACCAGCTTCAGGGAATGTCGATTTCGACTAATCGCGTTAGGTGTCCAGGTATCTACTATGTTCCTCATGGAGAAATCATATTGACCTTTTACATTAGATACGAGTACACTTACGGGCTCCTCTTGTGTGGTCAGCAGACTAATAAGCCTTTCCGATACAACCCAGATACATGAACAAGAGTTAAACAACCATGCCTGTGGCGGGACTCGTACCCGCGACCCTTCAGACAGAGGCGCTGAGTCGGTCTTCGCTCTAGCCACCCTCGGCCATCCAGGTCGCCGCAGGTTGGAACTTAAGTGCTATTTAAAATGTACTAATGTGACGTAGTGAAAAGAGAATAAATTCACATAAACAAAATAAAAATAGTATATTGAAAAGTTACAGACTAGATACAATAAATTGCTTAATTGAAACACTCCGGCAACCTTTTCTTTCCAATACCCTGCTTTACCGCAGAAAAACAAGCCACGCGTGATGCGAGCCGTCGGACTTCCGTCCCGTGACAATTACCGTCACATGGCCTGATGCCAAAATTTAAAACCGGTCGCCGTCTGGCGGACCGTGTGCACGAAGCACCCGAGATCGTCTGGCCTTACACCTCCGGACATCTCGCCCCCCACTCTTACGCTCCTGTACCTACACGTACTAGGCCCTCTGGTGTAACTGAATTAGAGCGCGGGCGCAGATGGCGCCGCGTTAAATAGTTAATGGCTACACCCCCCACCTCACAAGTTCCCTAGATAGGGCTCGCCTGCTGTTGCAAGCTAGGCTCGCCTGCCCAGCATCTTAGGAGGGGGGATACACCCCCCACCACACAAGATTCCCAGGTAGGCTCGCTAGCCAGCTTCTAGGAGTTTACAGCCTATGGTTATTTTTGGCTCTGCACGCTGTCTGCGTCTCAACTGACTTGAGCGCCAAATCCCGGATGTTCAGGCTCAACCCCTTCCTCCCCCGCAGCGCACTTTTACCGGACCTAACGGTTCTGGCCTCGTGTTAACGACGCCACACTAAACTAGCGGGACCTGGCAAACGTTCTGCCCTCTTTCTCCTTCCAACTCCCTTTCTCCGTGTCTCTCTCGCTCTTTGTCTCTCTCTCTCTCTCTCTGTGTGTGTCCCTGTCTCAATTTCTGTCTCTGTCTGTCAGTGTGTATCACTGTCTGTCTTTGTAATATAATATAAAAATGTAATGGAATGTTCAAGATGATCTCATCCTGTAAATGACGATATGAGAAACGTTTCTTTGAGGCGTGTGCAGGGTTGCCGGGAGGAAACGTCGAAATTTCCAAATAAGCACTTACGACCATTTTAAGATTTTTTCTAATAAACTACGAGGATACTCCAAATGGATGTCTGTAATTAGCTCTGACTATTGGTTTGAAAAAAATATTTCAAGGTAAAAAATTGCATTATAGAACCTTAGAAACTCTTATAATAATGAACATGTAAATTGTTCATTATTTACAACAGAAATTAATATATTTGTTCAGAAAGAATAATTAACACAGAAATAAAAAAGCATCCAATTTACACAATTCGTCGGCTTTTTTATTTCTCTCTAGCAAAACGTGATTGGATAGACTTCTTCCAGAATATTTTGGAAGGATAAACACAATGCCAATCGATTCGGTTAGTCATGAAGAATCAAATGAACTATTCATCAATTCTGTGTTCATAACATCTCCAAAAGCGTTTTAGTTGCTTAAAAACTTCTAAAAATTATTTTCCCTCGGGATTCGTTTTTTAAAGGTGTGAAAGAATCCGACAAAAACAGTCGTGTGTGTAACTGGAGACTGAAAAGCTTCACATAGCTCGATTAGTTCACCGGTAGAGGCCTAATCGTGAGCAACGGACGGTCTAATCGTGAGTACTGACACGTACCACACCCACCGACTCACACACACTCACACACACACACAAATGCGCACACACGTACACATGCACGTATACACGCGCGTAGAGAGTCCATCAGGTTTCTGGTTTACTATGTGGAACAACGCACGCTCCGCTTTACTACGTGGGGCAATGTACACTCCGTGGCGGAAGCCCAGAACTTGAAGAGTGCGATTCCGTGGAGTTCCAGCCAGTAGAAGGGATTAGTAACTTCCACAACTCGTCGATCGGTTTATTGAATTTTATGTGTTGCCCTGCACAGCTCCTTTACCGACGGCGCTCGATAACCCAAACAGCATTTCCGATATCTGCTTTTCCTTTTTTGTTTCATACACACTATACGGTTATTCCATTGAATTTAATTCTGTTTTATATTGAATGTCGAGTCGGATCCGTGCGAGCCGAGATAAGCTTCTGTCCAACATCTTTCCCCACTGACGCAGATTATGTTGTGATCATAAATGCGGAAGAGCGATACATTGCTGTTCTGAAGGAATTTTAAACAAACAAACGTATTCCTTAGAATTTGATTTTCAAAATATTGTGAATTAAAAGAAACACATTGGACGCTATTTTACACCTCGTTGATCAGTAAACAACGCTTTTCGAGCGGTAACTGTTTTGCACTGAATAAGCAACGTGTACGATCAACAGGTCTTTTGAATTGCGACGAGCCAAACGACATTTTAATAAGACGGTTCTTTATGGTACCAATCTCGAAGTAATTTGTCATTTTCGCTACTTGAGACCGGCGCTGCTGTGTGTGCCTCCAAAGCGAGGTTCCGCTGGCTCGTGCCGAATGGACAGGGGCGTGGGCGGGCACGAAGACGGGCGAGTGGCTATTCAATTACGGCGGCGATGGGCGCGGGGCAATGCGCGTGCGCCGAAAGTTGCGCGTAACAGGGCCCTCCGCTATTACCATCCATCTCGCGGCGAGCGGCCGGCGGCCCCCGGCCTCGGCGGTTACATATTGATGAGGGCGACGATTGCTCGCCGCCGACCGACGCCGCTGCGACGCCCCCCGCCGCCCACGTCCCCCACCGCCCACCCCGCCCCACGTCACCACGCCGCCCAGGCCCCTACGCTGCCCTACTGCCCACGCCACCCTACTACCTATGCCACCCATGCCGCACTCACCATTCATGCCACTCACGCCACCCATGCCACCCACGCTGCCCAGGCCTCTCTCGTCTCCCACGCCACCTTCGCCATCCACGTGTCTCACGCCACCCATTTGCCAGCCACACCTCCCACGTCGCCCATGTCGCCCACGCCGCCCTCGCCGCCCATACCTCCTACGCTGCCCTACTGCCCACGTCGCCCCCCACACCTCTGACGCCGCCATTCCACGCCGCCCTTGCCGCCCTACCACCAAACCATGCCGCACCAGCCATTCAAGCCACCCACGCCTCTTACGCCGCTCATGCCGACAACGCCGCCCACGCCACCCAGCCCGCCCACCGCCGCTTCTTCCGCCCTCCCCATCGCTATTCGCCGCCCTTGCTGTCTCGTTTCCTCTTTGCAACCGCCGCCCCTGCCTCTCCCTTTGCCCCCGCCGCCCCTGCCTCTCCCTTTGCCCCCCGCCCGCCCCCACCAATCCCCACATCTCGCCCAACAATCCTCACCTCTCTTGATAACTCCCGCCAATCCTACCGCTTCCGCAGTCCACGTCTTATTCAACGCTGCCGCCTTCAACTCAGTCGCGCCCACCACAGTTTTTGGCAGCTCACCACCGCCCCTGCCGCCTCTCCCACCTCGCCGGCCTGCTGCAACAGCCGTACTCGTCCCACCATTCATTCCCGCCCCTACGGTCTGCATCCTATTGCCCATTATACTTGACAGCATCCCACCGATGTTCTCTGTCTGCTAATCTGTCACTTGGCTTTTCTTTCGCACTTCATGATGATCAAACTGTGTCAATCCACCCTTACATTTTCAAATGAATATTTTTAATTTCACAAAATTGTTAATTTATATCAAAAACTATAATGGATGTTTACGGAATAACTTCCAGCTATAATCCGAATGCGGAAATTTTTGGGTTCACCTGTGTTTTGCATCCTCTTATTATTTTTTTCTCTAAACATTGAAGGGTCATAAGGATTTGTGAGAAAAATGTCAGAGACCCATTAGATGTGGCTAAAACGAATAATGAACCGATATCGGGATAACAAAGTGGATAACAGACGAAAATTTTAAATTTTGTGTATTAGGCCTCTTTACAGCTTAAACTGTACTCGTTTCCAATGTTCTGAACTCGAAAAGGATGCATTCTAGACCTTTGAAATACCCCAGTTTTCCTGCGACTAGGACGGCTACGAGATATATGTCTTAGGTTTCAATCTAGTTACAACTTTTTTTGAACTTTAAGTTTTTTCGTTAATCAACTAATACAGTAATGAAGCAACTTATGTAGACTGTGTTCTTCCGCACAATACAAGACTAGCTGAGTTTTGAAGTTGGGCTCCAGATACAGCTATTTTCACTTTTAAACAATAATTTACAAAGTGCAGTTAGTTACTAGGGTCCAATTATTTACTAATTGTTGTTGTTCTTCTTCTTTTTCTTCTTCTTTTTATTATTATTACTAATGTTGTTAATATGGTCCGAGTAAGATCTATTTTTTTTCAATTCACTCTTCTCCAATGACCACGTAGCTTCCTACAGCTCTTCCTAAATTACAGCTCCTAATCATTAATCGTCCTCCCGACCGCCACTGCGGCGTATTTGCCAGCTCGCCGGTCATTCGGGCGTCTCACTTACCCTCTACATCAGCTCCCTTCTCCGGCGCCACGTATCCCGCCCTCATCACCCACCCTGCCGCCCCGGAGCACGGCTCCACGGGCGCTGTGAAACTTTCAGGCTATTTATTGCTCCGGTCAGCGTGTGCGGAGCGCCCTCGATAGAGGGAGCGTGGCCGGCCGTCCTCACCGCTCCGCCCCGCCCCGCCCCGCCCGCCCTGCAACGCCCCGCCCCGCCACGCCCCGCCACGCCACGCCCCGCTACCGCCCTGCCCAGCTCAACCCCGCCCCGCCCTGCCCCGCCCGTCCCGACCAGCCCCACCCGCTCTCCCCGCACCGCCCGCCACACCCGCCCCGCCCGCCACGCCGCTTCGCCCCGGCCAGCTCGCCCTTCCCTGCCCCGCCCAGCCTCGCCACGCCCCGCGCTCCGCTCCGCGCCCGCGCTTGGCTCGCCGCCACCGCCTCTAATTGGAAAGTAAAATATTCAGCGCGGCCCGTCGCCGCCTCCGGATGCTTCCGCCGGGACAATGCGTCCTCGCGAAGAGCTGTTGCTGCCGACGCCGCCGCCCTCATATCCTCTCTGCTTCCGGTCAGCTTACGTGGCGCTCCTGGCGGCGCTTTAGCGGCCTCGGCGGCAGCCGGCAGCTGTTTCCTTCGGGCTGTTTCTTTAGACGTAGAGTTGTGTTTTTAACCTATTCTGCCTCTTGGGATTTCTACCTATCTATTGAATACAGAGTGAAGAGGAATAATATACAACTGTTCTCACTGTGATAGAAAACGTATTTACTCTATTTTAGTTATTCTAAACGTCTATTTATTTTGATATTAGCATCAATGTTAGATCTTTAAAACGCCGTATTGCAATCAAACAAAATAATATCATTAGTTGTAGAGAAAGATTTAGTGACACTAAGAGGAGGGAAAGTGGTCTGAAGTTTCCTCACCCTTTTCCACCAGTTTTTCTTCGTGAATTAAAAACAATTTTCATAATTGTTGCATTCCTTGTTTAGATGGGTAATCTGATAAATAAGTTGCGTCTCATAACTAATTTCATCATTCGGAATCATTTCACGTGAAAATAACAATATATTTGAGAATGTGTACTATGCTTTACACACATTTACTCACATTACGAAAATTTTTCTCTTCCAATTTACATTCACATTATTTTGTAAATAGGAATGTGTATATTTTTTCCTTGATATTTAATGTAAATTGCCATATCCAAAAGCCTGGTTGCCTTATTCTTCTTTTAGTAAAACATTATTTTTTCATTCATAAACCAATTTTAAATTGGAAAAATGACTCTGAAGCAAGTTATTCGATTCTCAAGCAACCAGTCTTATCTAAATATGAATATTAAGTACATTTTTCACAAATAAGATCTGCTTTAAATATACTATTAAATGTTTGTGATGTAATATCAAATTTTGTCTGTTCCGACGACTATGAAATTTATGTGATTCCCCCCCCCCTATCAGTAAAATCGTTAGGTAGTTTGAAATATGATTTTTTATTAATATTCGGAAGTTTTTAAAATTGTTTTGTACTGTCAAAATTGGTGTAAATATTATTTTTTTTCGCATATAGGATCAAGTGTGGCATCCTTCTTCAGCAGGTGCTAGTAACCTTCTGGAGGAGGGGAGAGCATTTTAGCATGAATATCGATTTTTATCACCCTTAGTTGTTAGCCCTGGGGGTATGGACGATGAGATGATGATGATGATTGTGAGGGATGAAAGGATGGCACGCACTTATAGACATATACAAATACCCCTATACTCGAGGCAGGAATGGAATACGCGGTCTTCTGGTCCGAGATCACTACGGCAGTACTGCTGTAATGATCTCGGCTTCTAACCGGCTAAATATTATAATATTAATATTAAATTACAGAGAGCAAAATATACCAGTTTTATTAATTGGGTATCAATACAATGTTTTTATATTAAAAATACATAAACCGTGAACTACATAAAATGTGATATAATTTTCGTTTTGTGAATTTTACAAAGCGATGAACAGAGACTAACGTTCGTTTGTTCTGAACATCAAACGTCAGTAATATAATGCACAAAGGCATGAAATATTTGTACGTGCACTGCGTCATTTCATAATTCACCGCCCAAAATGTAATCCCAGTTCGCGCACCAAATTGACGTATTGGTGATTAAATCAATTGTTGGCTTTTATGTGGCCAAGTGAGGTACATTGACTGGAAGTATCGCACGAAATGGACAGGATGGAAGGTAACACAATTGGTGAGCGAGTGGAAGTGGAAACAAATGTGGACTGAATGGATTTGTATTTGAATGTGGCGGTGCATTTAATGAAGTGACGAGATAAAACTGTGAGGTTGTTGTGTTACGTATGTGAACGCAGGGAATTGCTCAAGTAATTTATCACTCGAATTCATTCTGTGTTTTAGAGACGGAACAAACCTTCATAAACTAATTAGGTATCGTACGTATGTATCTGTATGTCTCGGTTAGACATTTCCTAACCACTTATTAGGGTATGTGAAGTATTATTTGACAAGTGTACTGGTAGGAAATCGATGGTAGAATTTTTGAAAGGCCATCTGAGAAAATTCCACAAAAATGTGAGATTGAGAAGTTTTATGCTCCTGCATAGGCGATCAATAGCTCATTTGATTCTTCTCGACTAGAAAAGCGATTTACACTATTTTAATCGGGAACTTCCTAAGATAGCGTGCGAGTTTCTGTATCGTCTTTCCGGCATAAAATGGAACGTTGCCATTTAATCCGACAGATTTTTAGTATTTATTCTATACTTATGGGACGGAAAAGGGACCGAGCGGGAATGGAAGAGAGGTAAAAGGAAAGGAGCGGGACGGAGCCGGACGGAGCCGGACGGAGCCGGACGGAGCCGGACGGAGCCGAGCGGTTCGGGATGAGCGGGACAGTACGGGACGGGGCGGGGAGGGACGGGGCAGTGTGAGACGGGGAGAAATGGCACTAGACGGGACAGGGCGGGCTGTGGTAGAGCGAGGAACTCTGATTGAGTCATCGAGGAGCGAGACGGAACGGGATAGAGAAGGAAAGAGCGCGGCGTGCCTCAGTTTGCCGGTGGACTCTTACTCGCAAGTTTATCTTGCGCGACCAATTGCTCGGGCGCCGAAGCGGAGCTGGTCGCTGGTTCGCAGATCGTCGCGAGCCCTCTGTTCTGACCCCGCCTCCATTGCCTCTGACCTTTGCGCCGATGACTTCATCCCCCTCCCGTTCTATCTCTTTTGGCAAGATTCTCTTTCTTCTGCTCTGGTAGAAGTAAATTCTAGAGCAGATTTTATTCCTTCTACGGTCATTAAGTATTGTTTGGTATTACAGAAATGTTTGTCTAATATTTAAATCATAATTCAACCCCCTATTTTATACTTGGAACCAGTTTTGAATTATAGCAGTGAACGTCAATAAGATTATCAAAGGGTGGATAATCCTGTACCAATGATGGATGTGAGGGTAGAAAATGAAATAATAATTAGAAGAACTTTTCTGCGAACTAATGAAGTTCCATACGGTTCACTGCACTGAGCAACAATTATTTAAGAGGTTTGTTAATTTTCTAGTACAGCAGTGACACGACTCTATTTTCCTTCATTTTTAAACCTTCAATATTTGAGATGTATTTCCTCCGTATATGTTCATCAGAACTAAATATTCCTGCTGAATTGGTGGAGTCTTCAAAAATAATACAGATTAAATAATAAATTAAATGTTAGATATTTTATATAAATAACCTTTCATAACGTAGTCTCCATTATTCAGAGAAACAACTTCAGAGATATTTGTAACAATTTGTGAAAAATATTTGGAGAGGAAATATCAATTATTGACAGAATCAAAAACAGTTATCGGAGTTTATATGTTATTTCAAATGAGAATAGGAAAATAAGTAAGCAGAAGTATTCAGCGTAGGGGCAGCTAAATTTACTTTCAGGGGCAAAAAAATGGCAAGGTGTGATTCACTCCAAAACAGACCGCGCGTTCTTTAAAGCCTATAGCGAATATCCAGCTTGCAAAGGCATTAATCGGCTATGTATTCCTACACACATCAGTAAGGAGGATCACAGCACAAAATAAATTGAAGACCTCAAAGAACGGATGTCCGGAAATTTTCTTTCACAAATCGAACGATAACGGAATGTAATAGACTGCTTATAAAAGCCTTTAGAACCCTTTCCTCGAGGCGTTCAACAGTTTAGCAAATTAATTTAGGGTACTTAACTAAGGATAGTAGGTTATAGAGCGACGCATAAGAAATATATTGTGAAGTAAGGTGTGGGTGCACTGTCGAGCAGAGAAATAATGAAGGACGTGATTAAGCGTCATTGTGAAGTGAAGTGAAGTGAAGTGAAGCGCAGAACAGTGGAAGTGCAGTGTGGTCTTTATTGAACAAATATTCTGTGCGGAGTCAGATTATAGAAGTTTCTTTTTCTAAAGGTAATTAAATGTTTTATGAATCAGTTAGTTGTTTTATTATTATTATTATTATTATTATTATTATTATTATTTGCATGTTAGTTGTATTATCTTATTTATGTAATTTGCTACCACCCGGTTATACCCAATTGCAGTTTAAATAAATTTACCTTATCTTACACACCCTACGTCGCCAGGTGATAATGTTTCATGGCACTTGGAATTCAATTTTCTGCAGAAAGAGACACAATGCAGCGTGTTCTTTATTCGGGTCCTGGAATATGTTAGAAATGTCCCATTAACTTTACATGAGTTTGTAAATGAATCTTCTAACGCGTATTATTTTTCTAAAATTGACTTTGTAACGCTTTCACTTTACTTTGTGATAATAAATCCTAAAAAGTAAAGAAATGAGCTAGTCACAAAGAACGTTTAATGTTATAATTCGCCTTCTAAGAATCTTCTTTGCGTATTTGTATAGTGTGCATTGTTCGACGGCATAGTTTGTTAATTATTAGAGTCGAAAAAAGACTCATTGGGAAAAGTGTTACTAACTTAATTGACGCTATTAATCATCACTTTATCAGACCAGTAATTTCAGTTTAAAAGCTTTTAAGTTCTTGTAATTCCTACGCATTACCCTAGGCAACGGTTTTGCCATTTTCCTTCTGCCTGAAATGTACTAATAGTTATAATTGCCCACTTCTCGGTCTGTCTACTTCCTCTGAAAGCACACAGTCTTTTGAACATTTCACAATGTTTGAGTAATTAATATGAAGGGACAAACAATTTCCAAGAGTTTCATTTAAACTGAAGCTCTCAATGAAATTAACTGGAAAGTTTCGCGTTTAAAATTCCGAGTTATGTTAAAGAACATCTGCCATGCAGAAGCAAGTTCTTAAAGTGTTTGCTTCTCTGAAAGGAAGTTCTTACGTTGTGTTTCCTTTAGTTCTCAAGTTTCTTTGTTGCATAGAAATGGCGATTTTAATATCTTTGCGCGTGGAAGCAAGATACAGCTTCTATTGTGTGAAGTTAGTAAAAAAAATAATATTTTGGCTATTGTATCTGAGAAGAATACTCGATGTAATTTTACTCTTCATTGGACATGGAAAAAACTGATGAATAATTATTCTGATGGAAGGTTCTACTAGTCAGTAGCATGCATTTTGATTCTTTTGAATCATCAAATTTCCTGCTATTTAACCTCGGAATATGAATTATGTCTAATTTATTTTATCTATGAAATATTCGGTAAAAAAGTAAATAAGGTGTCTATATTTTGGTAAGAATGTTATTTTGGCAAAATAACAAAGCCATTTTGTTCAATATGAACTTGAAATTAGTCACAACGCTCAGACGAGATTATTCTTATTTTTAAAATACCATTGGAAATTATTTTAATAAATTTCAATTTCAACAAGTTTTACATTGATGGACTGGAATTTTAATACTGATACTCAAAGGAAAGAGACTATCGCGCCCGATTCGTGATGCAGGTAGCTCAGTGGCGATTCAAAAAATGAGCGAGAGGGATTGTTTGATTGGTTAGTCTTTCCAGGAGAGTCAGCACTTACAACCCTTAACCACGTGTTGGAAGTATGGGTGGTGAGATCCGGCGCCTTGCGGTATTGTCCCCGACCAGGTATCTCCCATCACCCGGCAACTCCCCAGTCGGGACAATATCGAAGCTCTTAGCTGCTGGAACGATATATGTGGTAGTGAAGTACATGTACGTGTGTGTGTAAGTGAAGGGTACGGACTGGACAAGGAAGAGGAAGGAACGATCACGCGCAGTCCGTGGTCCGTTTGAAAGGGTACTGCTCTCGCATTAGTCTGGTGTAGATCGGAGAAACCACAGAAAACTACCGATGAGAGCAGCTGACGCAAGAATTATTCTGCAGCCAGCGGGTGTGTTCGTTTTAGCTACTTGTAGCTAGAGGAGAAAGAGAGAGAGAAGAGAGAGAGAGAAGAGAGAGAGAGAAAGAGAGAGAGAGAAGAGAGAGAGAGAAAGAGAGAGAGAGAAAGAGAGAGAGAGAGAGAGAGAGAGAGAAGAGAGAGAGAGAAAGAGAGAGAGAGAGAGAGAGAGAGAGAAAGAGAGAGAAAGAGAGAGAAGAAGAGAGAAAGAGAGAGAAAGAGAGAGAAAGAGAGAGAAAGAGGGAAAGAGGGAAAGAGAGAAGAGAGGAAAGAGAGAAAGAGGTAAGTAGCGAAGGTGCGTTTCAGGCAGATTGCGTGCCGGGCGCGGATGAGGCAGGCGCTGGACGCGATTCCTGGTGACCCAGCGGCCTTCGGCCCGCGAGGAAGGGAACAACGACTCCGAGAAGCGGAGAAGAAAGAAGAGAAACGAGCTTTGGCGCAGATCGCAGCTAGTTTCACGGAGGGGGAGGTAAAGGCACGATTTAGAGGGTGGATAATACCTTGCACGAGGTTTTATTGCCCCCGGTGCTGGACAAAAGCGTTTGCTGCTACGCAACAGAGTAATGAGAAATCGTGTCGGTGTACTGTAAAAATATTTTCATAAGGAAAAATAAACACATAAAATAGGCGTCGTGAATTAGATATTACTGTACCTAATTTTATTTATTTACGTTAAAGACTCAAAAGTCGAAGAATTACACAATTTTTTTAACAACTAATCAATTAAAATCTGAGTTATTGTTTTGGATCCACAAAGAAATTTTACAATCTATTTCACACTTAAAATAATGCGTTAACTCAATATAAAAAGAAATTTGCAATATAAAACGAACTTCATATTACACATATTACATGTCTTTGATATTACACATTTCTTTTGAAGACTATATAGGAACCATTTTTCGTCATTTTAAATTCTTCCTTATTGAAAAGGTTATTCACCTTATTGATTGTAGGAATTTGAAGTTAGGAGAATCTGCGAGCAAATTGTAACAAGTTGAATATAGAATGACTTGCCTACATACGAAAGAAATTACGTTCACGAATTTTCTATTAAATTGGATACGTAAAACTTCGAATGCTACATTCACAAAAGGACTAGTTTAAATGGAATTAACACTTAATTCTCACTATTTTAGTAGCATTGAAATATTAACAATCTGGTTGTACTACACAAGACATGGATTCCTTCCTTACGAGCGTTTTTGCGAATTTATTGCAATAAAATCTAAAAGAAACTTCAACTATTCCTTTACATTGATATTAATTTGGCACGTTACGTTTTTTTAATGTGTCTCTAATATATCAAAGTTGTTAAAAGTAAATGAAGGGAAAATGTGTGATTCACGTGTTGAGGGTGGCTGTGGAATCTGTTGAGAATCGTATTTCGATCGGCCCCATGTGTCGAGTGTGTTGATTGTGCGGGCGAGTCGCCCGCCGCCGCATTCCTCGTGCCTGGAGGCCGGCCACTTCTATTTCCGCTTGGCGCAGCCCCCGTCCCGTCTCGACCCGTCTCGTCCCGTCCCGTCCCGTCCCGGCGCGGCGCGACGCCCGTGTTTATACTTGAGCAGCCGCGCCCGGGGGGGAAGAGAAATTAATCGCCGCCGGCAGCTGTGTGAAGTCCCCGACCTCGCGGTTCATTCGCCATTGAACCTCGGCCCCTCCGTTCCCTCCGCCCTCGCCACCTCTACCTTCTCTTTCTCTCCAGATATTCTCACTGCCTCCGTTTCCCACGCCGCCCCCCACCGCCCTTGCCGACCCCAATGCACCCACAGCCGGTCCCACCACCGAACCTGCCTCTCGGATCCTCAGAATCACGTTTTATTTCCTCACTATCATCCTTTCAGTCACCTCCCACTTCTGTGTCCCTTTCACCGCCCCCCCCCCCCAATTTGCTCATCCTTCCTTTTCCTTCTCCGTCATTTACTCTGTTCTCTTTGTCGTTCGTCTCCTCTTCCATCTCTTCCTTCTCCACTTCCTCTGAAATATTACCTTAGATCTTCCCCTTCTTCACTCTCCCTTCTCTTCTACTCTTCTATGTCCTCCTTTGTGTCCTCCATTACTGAGCATCCGTCTTCTCCTCTGTCTTCTCCTCCGCCATCTCCTCCTTCTCTTCCGTCACCTTCTCCCCCTCCTCCACCGTCTCCTCTTCTTTCTTCCCTTCCATTTACTTCTTTTCACTTACTCCACCGTTTCCTCTTCCATGTCCTCTCTCTCCCCTTCACCTTTTAGTCCTCCTTCTCCCCCGTCTCCTCCTTCTTTCCTATCACGAGCCCCATAATTCCTCCGCGCTTTCCTTCACCCTTCATCTTCTCTGTCATTCTTTTTACATTCTTCATTTTGTTGCCTTTTTTGTCCACTGTGCGGCGCGTCTCTGCTTTAATTAACTAGTTAATTATGAACACATGGATTATTTCTTGGTTGAGACGCAAGCTGTGTGGTGAGGATGTTGTGCAGGCGAAGCACCGGGGTGAGCGATGAGGGACGTTGTTTGCAATACACAGCGCGTGTTTCGTGGCGAAGAAGTGCAGAAGAGGATCCACAAACGCGAAGTCTTTGCCCTCGTTTGAGGATTCAGCCATTTGATAGTTGTAGATTGACTGTTTGCGTCTTCAGATGACAATATTATAAATGAGTCAAATAATCGTAATATGTTTTATTATGAAGCCGTATTAGGGACTATTTAGTATTTTAAAGTTATTTGAGAAAATGCTAAGCTGTTATGAGGTACGTTTTAAAGGCGCGCGTAAAACATGCCATAAATAGTGCGGAATACCACTTTTTCAATCCTGAAATATAAAAGATAGAACCCTAAGAATATTAGTATAATTTTAAGAAAAGGTTTAATGTGAAATTTACTTTAAGAAGAATATTTTGTTAGGTCTGCAGAATACAGTATGTTGAAATTATTTCTCAATAAATTAAAACAGTTTCAATACTTTATTCAATTCAACATTACATTCAAAATACTTCAACGTTAGATGATGATTAGTATCAGCCTAAAGTTATATTGTTAATGTAATATTTCACGCACTTAATATAATTCATTTTAAAATTGTCCATAGACAAGCTAAGATACACATACGTTCCCCCTCTGTTTAGAGAGAGAAAGTGCGGTAGTTTTTGGAAGCTTAACATAAATAACACTTGTTTTGTTGCTAGATACCAATCGCATAAAATGTTTTAAGAATGTTTCATTTGTCCTAGACAGTTGTGAAGACACAACATACAAAAAAGACACCACTCAATAGACCACAACCGTGTTTAAAGCAATATGTATATTAACCGCGCAAAATTTCTTGAACGATAACCTTGTACCCCCCTCTCTCGCTCAGTAAACAGTTGAAGGCAAAAACTCTTAGCGAGCACTAAAGACAGCATTCTAAACACATCTTCACTCGTGCGATATAAAAACTATTTTCTGTTGAAGACGAGAACTTCTATCCGTGAATTTCTCCAAAAAAGGGTAATGACTTAAGTAGGTGAAGATACATCACAGGAGGTAACTCGAACACTTGAGAAAGTTAGAATGCAAATTAATGAGAAAGTTGCAAAGGCATGACTCATTCTCCAGAGATTGGCATTGCTTCATAAAATTCTAGTGGCAGATTTGTAACTAATGCCCGTACTCTACCCGCATTTTCTTCAATCAATACTTCAAAGAAAGTTACGCGAGTAATACTAACGTCAACAAACTGGAAAGTTGTGTGATTGTATGAATTATATAAATTGCACTGTTCAACTTACATTTTTGGAGATAGATAGTTAATAAGAGTAGATAGTTGTAAATAAAAATCCAAGATAACTGATTTAGACAATTATATTGAAGTTCCTAGTTTAGCTCTGGTTTCATGTTACAAAGTTCTGACCTCAAACTAAGAGGTTTCTCGGTAAATATTGTTGCCTACTTTTACACAATGGGGAACATATGTATCAAGTTCATTCAAACCAAATTCATTAAGATCTTTATTAAGTTTTCCATGACAATAGTTTAGAAATAAATTAACAATCGCGATACTAATATGTGTCCAGTAGTCTGGCCGGTGTCTCATGTTCTAAGGATTTACTATTTCTGAAAGTTCGGATTCAGCTTCATGTGAACTTCGACACTAATGAAACTAGATGTGCTTTCTCAAACAGGAAAGAACAGAACCTATCAACCTAAATAAATTCTAAATTGCATTCCAATCACACTCCGCCCAAACATTAGATGACTAATGTGAGGTGAATGACTTATTGCTGTTGAACATCGTAAATGATGAACACAACGTAAAAGCTCGGCATTCAAAACTGTAACAAAGATGATTTCTCTGTGGAATATCAATATTTGTGCTAGAAACAAAGAAATAATCTATGACCTGTTGTTTTCACTGTGAATGGAAACACATAATTATTAGTTGGCTTTAAAAACATAATTCCAGAATGTGAAGCCTGATTCCTTCATAGAGCCAAGCATATGATTGTTTGAACCCGTGCTTGGGAAACTGGAGGTGGTCAAATTATTGATAAAACACTCTTTTAAATGTTTGTTTGTCAAAAGTTCTGCCTTCAGTTATTTACGTTAAAAAATTCTCCATTCTCAGTTTAAAAAATAATCAAACAGAAAACAGGTGTGCTAATGAATCACTAAATTATAAACTTTTTTGAAAATGCTACATATTTGAAGCAGTGATAAGTAATCAGGAGAAAGCAGATTTTAAATGCGTGGAATATTTTTCTGGGAAATTTCAAAAACCTAGATTTTTAAAGAACTAGTAAAAGATTTGATGAACACATGTAAAATGCTTTTGAGCAGTAAGCTACTTAAGTCTCCTTAACTTTATATCTAACAGCGCTGTTATTGTGGGAACAATAGCTTATCAATTAGTTTAGTATTATTTTCAGTTACCCAAAAAACGAACACACTATAAATCATTCTTTTCGCCTTAGCATTATTTTTTTTGTTAAAATATTACAGGCTACAAAACTTGTTCTTCCAGAACTGAGTCTTATTCATTCTTTCCAATTTTTTTAATAATTGTATATCTTAGATGCTCTCTCCCCATTTTTGAAATTACCTTCAAGTCCATGAAGGCTATTTTCTTATAGTTCAGCAATCCACTTCAACATTTTCCTCAAAGCGCAAAAACTTTTCGACCCAGCTCTTTACTCGAGGTCTTTTGTCGGAAAACGAAGATGTGGCTGGTCGAAGGCTATTTTCTTTACCTCTGGGGCGCTTTTGTTCTCCTTGGGGCGCGTGGCTAGGTGCGGGCGGCAGAGGTCGTCAATGGGAGTGCCAGGAGTCGACGGAGTCTCGCTGCGAGGAGCAGTTCGCACAGACCGCGGAAGAACCAAGCGGTGGGGGTGGGGGTGAGGTAAAGGGCGGTGGGGGTGGTGTGGGGGGTGGGGGTTGAGGTGGATTCGGGTACGGAAAGAAGGGGGCAGGTAGAAGAGATGCCTGGAAACAGCAAAGTGCGAACCACAGAGACCAGTACTGGGTTATCAGAGAGAGAGAGAGAAGAAAGGAACAAAGGAACAAAAAGAGTTAAGGAGAGTGGGGTCCCGAGGCCAGGTTAAGAAGAGAGGCAGAGGTATAATCCAAGTGACACTGACGGAAATAGTGGCAAGGGGATGGGAAAATAGCGATAAATAGGATGTTGTGAAGAGAAAATACAACAGAAGAAATGGAGATATGAGTGACGAGGAAGGAAAAATTGTAACAAAGAAGGAGAGAATGGCAGTCAAAGGATGGGCGTGAGGATAAACAATGACAGGGAAGAATGTTGAGTCTGTTTCGATGTAAGGAGGAGATGGTGCCAGGAGATATGAGGTAGGATGAGGTTGGCCCGTAGGGAGGAGGCGTGTCAAGGCAACGGGAAGAAAAAAACTGGCAAGTGTCAGGATGGGCGTGAAGAGTGGGATGATAAGAGAAGTAGACTGAAGATAAGAGGAATGTGTAAAAGGAAGGAAAATAATAACGAGAATAAGGAACAGAAAGGGCAGGAAGGAACGACAAAAACTTTAGATGAGGAAATGGGTAGGATAAAGCAAGGAGAGATTGCCATGATCTTAGAAATCGGAAACAAAAGCTGGAAACTGGAGAGTGTAGTGAGAAGCAAAGGGAGTATTTGAGGAGGAGGAAGAAAAAATGTAAAAGAGATTGGGTGGAATGTGCGTGGCTGAATTGGAGTGTGATCGAGACGAGGTCATGGCAGTGGAACGAACGTGGGCAAGACAGTCTTGACGACAAGGTGGTGAGTGGGCGGAAGGACTGGGTGAAGCGGGGCAGGGAGGCCAAGGAGGATAGGCAGGGACAGTATGGAGACGGGAAGGAAGCAACGGCGGAAGACGCCTACTGAGAGCGGCGCGAGGGCGGCGCGAGGGCGGCGCGAGGGGCGGCGCGAGGGCGGCGCGAGGGCGGCGCGAGGGCGGCGCGAGGGCGGCGCGAGGGCGGCGCGAGGGGCGGTGCGAGGGCGGCGCGAGGGGGGCGAATGGAGGGGCGATGGAGGGGCGAGGGCGGGGCGAGGGCGGGGCGAGGGCGGGGCGAGGGCGGGGCGAGGGCGGGGCGAGGGCGGGGCGAGGGGCGGGGCGAGGGCGGGGCGAGGGCGGGGCGAGGGCGGGGCGAGGGCGGGGCGAGGGCGGGGCGAGGGCGGGGGCGAGGGCGGGGCGAGGGCGGCGCGAGGGCGGCGCGAGGCGCGCGAGGGCGGCCGAGGGCGGCGCGAGGGCGGCGCGAGGGCGGCGCGAGGGCGGCGCGAGGGCGGCGCGAGGGCGGCGCGAGGGCGGCGCGAGGGCGGCGCGAGGGCGGCGCGAGGGCGGCGCGAGGGCGGGCGCGAGGGCGGCGCGAGGGCGGCGCGAGGGCGGCGCGAGGGCGGCGCGAGGGCGGCGCGAGGGCGGCGAGGGGGGCGATGGAGGGGCGATGGAGGGGCGAGGGCGGGGCGAGGGCGGGGCGAGGGCGGGGCGAGGGCGGGGCGAGGGCGGGGCGAGGGCGGGGCGAGGGCGGGGCGAGGGCGGGGCGAGGGCGGGGGCGAGGGCGGGGCGAGGGCGGGGCGAGGGCGGGGCGAGGGCGGGGCGAGGGCGGGGCGAGGGCGGGGCGAGGGCGGGGCGAGGGCGGGGCTGAGGGCGGGGCGAGGGCGGGGCGAGGGCGGCGCGAGGGCGGCGCGAGGGCGGCGCGAGGGCGGCGCGAGGGCGGCGCGGAGGGCGGCGCGAGGGCGGCGCGGAGGGCGGCGCGAGGCGGCGGCGAGGGCGGCGCGAGGGCGGCGCGAGGGCGGCGCCGAGGGCGGCGCGAGGGCGGCGCGAGGGCGGGCGCGAGGGCGGCGCGAGGGCGGCGCGAGGGGCGGCGCGAGGGCGGCGCGAGGGGGGGCGATGGAGGGGCGAGGCGGGGGCGAGGGCGGGGCGAGGGCGGGGCGAGGGCGGGGGCGAGGGCGGCGCGAGGGCGGGGCGAGGGCGGGGCGAGGGCGGGGCGAGGGCGGGGCGAGGGCGGGGCCGAGGGCGGGGCGAGGGCGGGGCGAGGGCGGGGCGAGGGCGGGGCGAGGGCGGGGCGAGGGCGGGGCGAGGGCGGGGCGAGGGCGGGGCGAGGGCGGGGCGAGGGCGGGGCGAGGGCGGCGCGAGGGCGGCGCGAGGGCGGGGCGAGGGCGGGGCGAGGCGGGGCGAGGGCGGGGCGAGGGCGGGGCGAGGGCGGGGCGAGGGCGGGGCGAGGGCGGGCGAGGGCGGGGCGAGGGCGGGCGAGGGCGGGGCGAGGGCGGGGCGAGGGCGGGCGAGGGCGGGGCGAGGGCGGGGCGAGGGCGGGGCGAGGGCGGGGCGAGGGCGGGGCGAGGGCGGGGCGAGGGGCGGGCGAGGGCGGGGCGAGGGCGGGCGCGAGGCGGGGCGAGGGCGGGGCGAGGGCGGGGCGAGGGCGGGGCGAGGGCGGGGCGAGGGCGGGGCGAGGGCGGGGCGAGGGCGGGGCGAGGCGGGGCGAGGGCGGGGCGAGGGCGGGGCGATGGGCGGGGCGAGGGCGGGGCGGAGGCCGCCTGCTACAGCACAAGGCAAGGGGTGTGGCGGGGCTCGCAGCCTCTGACTTGTGAAAGCGGCGCCGCTGTTTCTCCTAGATAGCGCTCCCCCGCGCGCGGGTCTGCTGTGCGGGATTGCACTCGCCGGCGCCAAACTTGGGCTTCACTTACAACTCCGCTTCCTTCTGAAAGTGGCTCCCGGTTAGATATAATGGGCGAGTTGGAGGAGTTGCAGCGGAAGATAATAAATCCGATTGTACTGTGGGAGTGTTGATTATAGAGCCCGGGCGCCAAGAGTTTGTAGGAGTACATTTGTTGCGAGATGTGTGTTAGTAGAGATCATATTTATACTAATTCCGTATTTACAGTACAGGTGAACATTACAGGATATTCAGCAGGAGGATGAAAATTTTAATCTAATTTGAACGTAATGTAGAGCTGCACAAATATGATATAGTTTTGTTTTATTTAGAAGGAGCTATTTAACTTTTATTTCATAATTAAATCGTGATATAATCTGTATTTATTTCTATATTGTTAAAAATTAAACTTTTTTAACAATTTTCCACAATGATAGGAAAGAATGCCAAAAGACTTGTATGGGAGATATGTGGCCATTTTATTTTATAGTTGTCCTTTCATAAAATCACTTTTTAGGAATTTTCTTGACTTTTCGAACTATAATGTTATAATGGAGAATAGTGCATCTAATAGCCTATATTGCAGATAATAGCTTATCGCAAGGAAAATAGGATAAGCGCTTAATTTCTTCTTGCTCTCATTAAAGGGATAGCTACTGTTTTGGATGGCTAAGTATTTGCAGAACAAATAAAGCCCATGTACGTGATTAATGAAAGTATGCTATTTTAATATATTTGATGAACTTAGCCTCTTTTAGAAATTTACAACAATATTTTAAATAAATTCATAAATATAATTAAACATTGCTTTCCTAACAGCACAAACTGGCATTATTAAAAGACACCGCTATAAAATTGAATGTGCAGAAAAGCAAATATCTCGCGAATTTCACTTCACCTAATCTGTACCAAATTAAGTATTTTGTAAGTGGTAGATAACGTCGGTGAATTATCACTTTCAAATTTTGGTAAACGTGTTGACTGCAATAGCGCTATCATACATTGATTATTTCAAATACTTTAGTCACAACCCTAGTTTTGATTGCCGTTTTTCTCCGTCCGTGTCGTATTTAAAGCGTACGCAGTTTCAGTGACTAAGCACGAGAGACAACCTTGAATTCCGCACTGGGTGGGGAATCTGTGGAAGGAAGATGAATTGGATCCGCAACCTGGAAATTCCGTCCCGGAGGGGGGCTGGCCCCCGGGGGACGGGTGCGGGGAGCGGAGCCAGGGACGGCCCCAGGGGCGCCGCGCGCTTTCGCACGTGCAGCGTGGCGGGGGCGGAGAGGGGCGGGGGATGGGGAGGGAGCGGGGCCGGGCCTAGCCGCTCTGGCCCGCCTGTGTAAAACACGCCGCTTGGCGCGCGGCCCGGGCTAAATCAGATCGCCGTGTGCGCCCCCCCCCCCCTCGCCTCCTCGGTGGCGAAGCGGGGCACACTCGTCCGCGCCCGCCCTTCGCCCTCTCGCCGCCCCAACACGCCGCCACCCGCCACCCACCACCACCCACCCCACGCCGCGTTTCTTGTCTCATTTCCGACCTAAAGCACTTACAACGGCCGGCTGTCTGTCCCTGTTCCACATCATGCCCCCCTTGCAACCTGCCCCTGCCTCACTTCCCACCAAACCATTCTATCCTCGCGCCCGCCCCACTCTTCCCGCCCCCTCCCCACATCATCTGCTGCTTCCCACCAGCTCCGCACCCTTTTTACTCCGTCCCGTTCTACTCCGTCCTGTTCTATTCGCCCCATTCTACTCCACCCCGTTCTACTCCGCCCCATTCTTCTGCGCCCCGTTCTGCTCCGCCCCGTTCTACTCCTCCCCGTTCTACTCCTCCGCTACGTTCTATTCTGCCCCATTCTACCCCGCCTCGGTCTACTTCGCGTTGTTCTATTCTACCCCGTCTACCCTGCCTGTTGTACTCTGCTACGTCCTGCACCGCCTCCCCCTAGGACCATTTCTGTCTCCCTTCTCTCTCCCTCTCTCTCTCTCTCTCTCTCTCTCTCTCTCTCTCTCATCTCCTCCCCCATGCCCGATTCAGGGAGGGCGGAATTTCCAAGGTTGTGATTCCAATTCCTCTTTCCACTGATTCCCATACGTGCTTGAATGCAGGTTGTATCCCCTGTTTAGGAACAGAAATTTCGTGCGCTTTGAATACGATACGAACGAACCCAGCAATCTCATTCCGACCACTCCAACCTCGCTCCGTCTCCTCACTATTCCGCGCTTTCCCAGACCCCCCCCCCTGCCTCCTCCTTTTCCATACCTTTCCGTCCAATTCCGTGACATCTACACCCGTCCAGACATACCACGCCCTTTTAATTGCCTGCTCCGTCGCAGCCGGTATCGTATCCTCTCGTCATCTCTTGTTCGTCTCGTCCTGTCGCAGATTGTCATGTTATGTCATGACTCAACGCTCTCATCATGTTACGTCTCTTTCTCGCTTTTTTCTAGCTCTCTCTAGCCAGTGTTTTTTGCTCATCTCCCGGCCCCACACTGGGAGTCTCGTCCAGACTAATCCTATTATTCAATTCCTCACACCTCATTTCACATTACCTTGGGCTCCCCTGCACGTTATTCTCCACCTTGCGTGTCCTTCCATATCACCACAACAAAATGTGAATTAATTCCTGTTGATTTTACACGCTACAACGCATTGCTTCGTCCTCTCATTTCGTAGGACAAAATAGTTCTGGCCTTCCGTCATCGTTGCAGTGTTCACCTACAGTCTCCGTAAATGTCAGTTTACCACTATCGCACTGGTTTTCGTAACTGACGTTGCTTCAATGCGTCGTTACCTTCTTGTACGCATTGCTAAACCTTTCGTCCAGGGCAATTACCATTCCATTTACTCCCAATCTTTGCAGCCAATTTCTACATTCTTGTTCTTGCCGCTCGATTATTTTCATGTTCTTGCCGCTCGATTATTTTACATTTTCTACCATTTCCACAGATTCCATCATCTTTCCCTTGACATAGATAAATTTGATAATTTACTGTACCCTGGCCGTTATATTATTTACGCCATTTGTCCCTTAATTAGAGTGCGTGATATGTCCCGGGAGATCCGGCACTGATTTACATGTCGTCTTTTTGAGTTTTCCCCTCCTCCAGGTACCTCCTCCAGTGAGGCATCTTCTCAGGCCGGAACGAGCTTTAAGCTTCCGACATGTGTTGCATGTAGTGCATATAAACATGTGTGTCTGTGTGTGAATACGTGTGTAAGGGTGGAGGATGGGATGAGGATGAAGAAGGAAACATCGCGCGTGGTCGTAGTTCGATTGTTTAAGGTACTGCTCCGCCATCAATCCGGAATTGACACGAAGAACCAGAATAGCAGAGCAACCGACTACTAGAATTATACAGACAAATGAATTCGATTTAGTTACTATCGAAATTCACCACCATCAGAATTCGGACCCTAGAGTGTTCCGGTCAGCTATACTACAGGGACAACAGCAATGCTGCGACTGGAACACACCAGTTTTTTCGTTATACTCTGCTAGATTGTTCCACTAGTTCCGCCTTCTCTGTGTATCGAACTTGTCCAGCGCGGTCGCCCCGATAATGCCTCTCTCCTTCCCGCACCCCACGATCTTTACGCGCCCCCGCCGGGCGCACGCGCTGTCTGTCCACGGCGCGACCCTGTTCAACGCAGTTCCACCGCACACATTGATTGATTGATTGATTGATTGATTATTTTGTGGTTCCGGGCGTGTCAACGTCTAAGGTGATTTTCCTCGTGATAGTGCATGTTTTATCACGGCGTATGGCGATGATCTACTCCCGCTGGATGGCGAGATGCGATGCCGACACGCGAGGTTTCCCTCCCAGGTATCTCCCACCAGCGGGCACCGCCCCTGTCACGACAAACTCTCAGCTCCCGACTGATCTCACGGCATGTGTGGTAGGGTAGTGGAAGTAAATGTAAGTGTAAGTAAGGGTGAGGATAGGACAAAAAAGAGGCAGCAGTCGCACACGATCCATAGAAACATGCACTACACTTAAGGAACAAAATACTCTGGAGTTGACGTGTCCGGAATCACTAAAAAAATCATTCAATCAAAGCGACCCGAGGCCCGTTTGTTAGGATTGTACTCCGGCATGCGTCTGGTGTTGATCAGGGAGACCACGCAAAACTACCTATCAAAGCTGCCAGCCGATTGAATTCTCCTCTCATAGCGACTGAATTCGACCTAGCCGACAAGCTAGTGTCGAAAATTCTGACACATTTGGGGCACGAACCCTAAGACTGCCCGGTCAGACACACTAGAGTGACATTCGTTTATGCCCTGAGCCACAGCTCACGTTCCCTCCATTCGGTGCGCGTTCTTTTCCGTTCCCTCGTACCGGACGATTTTAGGATCGCGTGGAATTTTCATTTCAAAACACACGCACGGAAAATTACTACTTCCGTTTACCGTTTATTGACTAGGAAGTTGCACTTCGCGGCACGTGTTAAGCAAAATAGCGCTTTGCAGGGCGTATACTGAAAACAAATTGACATCGTGGAAGAAACAAAACATACGAGCGACGCGTATCATCATGACTTCTGTAGCCTTCATGTCGACGAATTGCTTACAATAACGTGCTGAATATATTTTTCGCACGATATTGAATGCATACTATGTGTCTGTTGAGCCGTAAAGCAAACAGTAATCCGGGTGGGAATTTAGAAACAGCTTGTGCTGCGTAAACACAACGCAAAGAGAGTCGCGTTCACCGTTCGATAAAGATCATCACTTTGCCACGATCAGTTTTAGGTCTTCGTAGTGCTGACGTGATGGCAGCTGGCCGTGTGTGTCGAAAGTTTTGTCACTTGAATTGCGTATTTTTTCTTGATTGATTGAATAATTGATTATTTCGTATTACGGGATTCGTTATCTGCAATAGTCCGTAAGTGTAGTGGATGTTTTATCACGGGAGGTGGGTTGTGTATCTGAACGGTGAGATGCGGCGACAACATGGCACCTCCCCGTTGAAGGCTCTTCAATGGCATCATTTGATGCCCTGTGCTACTTCAGCCGGTGCTGTTTGTATAAAAGAATCGATGACTTTTGTAAAAGAGCAGGATATTACACACGGCGCATCGTAACTGAACCGCCATAGGTGAGGCCGATTTGGAATCGCCCTGTCGACTGAAGCGCCCAGTGTACTTCACGAGTAGGCTGAACGGAGGGAGAAGCCTCTTTCGACCACGCTCGGTCGTGAACAACTGAAGGGAAGTCGCAAGGTGCGTCGCATGCCGAGGCCCTGGGGCCAAGGAGCGTCGCTGGCGAGCGGGGGGTGAGGGTAGAAGCGGCTGTGAGCGCCGGCGTCCGGGCAGGCGGGCGAGTGGCGGAGCGTGTGGGTTCAGCGAGCGTCGAGTGGAGAACAGGAACGAAGGCGGGGATGGAGACGGAGACGAGATGGGTGATCGGGGACGAGGCGGGTGTGCCGCGGGCTGCTACTTGGCAGGCGGGGATGGGATGGGTGAGCGGGGACGTGGGCGGGTGTGCAGGCGGGCTGGTACTCGGCAGGCGGGGTGGGGGCGGGGACGTGGGTGGGTGCGTATGCGGGTGGGTTGGGGAAGTGGGCGGAGGCGGGTCTGGTGGTGGTGGTGGTGTAGGTGGTGGCGGCGGACGCGCCGCGTGGGGCCCACAGCCAATTATGTGAGTTAGCGCGAGGCCGAGAAACCCGCCCGGGGGCCGCGGCGTCTTGGCAACTGGCGCCGCAGGCGGTGCGAGACTTGCCAGGTTGGCCACGAAGACGGCAGAGAGGAGGAGGAAGAGTTTGAGTTACGGAGGTAGGGATTTCTCGAAACACAGATACATTGATATTCTCGTGCAATAAATAAGGTATCTATTAATGTGGCGAGGCGCTGAACATTAAATTTGCTGCCTAGCAACTTTCAAAATGTAGTAAATTAGTATATTTTTTAGTTTAATATAGGAATAATATAAACTAGTATCCGTGTGAATATTCCAATCTTTCTACGTCTTTGTGTTTAAAGATGATAGTAGAAGACATTCTGGGAGATTAAATTCGAACTTTAATGATTTTTCTTCTTACGAAAAAGGATTTACTCTAAAAATGGAACAGAAATGTTAAAAAATATCTATTATTAAATTCAATTGATGCCTTATTGAACATGGCGAGACTCAAGTCGTGAGGCTCGCTCTTTCGTCTGACCACGCAAAATTTGCTATGTTCCTTTCACCAACTAGTGAACAAAGGTATTTTTAGGGCGACGACCAACGATTTTATCAAAGGCTTCATTTAGACTTGAGAATCTTTTACATACCTAGAATTCTTCAAACAGGGGACTGCCGGCTTTACTTCCCCTTCGAAGGAAGGCGTAAGAGGGATGTTTTCGACCTTAAAAATTCCTTCGATGGGTTTACGTGGATCTCCGCTACGCGGATTGTCATAAAAAACGCCAACCATTACCTCAAAGACTCAAAACCCTCATTATCAGGAATATATTGATTCGGAGTTATGCCCGATGGTTATGCATATGCTCCATTGAAAGGACGGTTGCGGTGTTGCTTGTGAGCCTGGTCTTTTCCGTATGTTACAATATGCGAACTTCAATTTCTTGTATTAATCTGCTTGATGCGCGTCTCGAAGTAATTCTCTATTCACAAGTGGCATATCGACGCGAGTTTCTGTGAATGGTCTGTCGTATTGATACAAAACCGTCATCTTTCCGCAGCATATTATAAATAGGAAGGTAACAAAATTTATGTAAATATTGAAATAATTAAAACAAGAAATTGTACAATTTAATAATTATAAGCCTAACTTCTAGGCCTAAAATTAGTTTTCAATATTACCTTTTCCCATAATCAGATATCTATAGTAGTAAGACAGGATAAGAAATGTAATCCCTAAAACTATTTCTTAAACATAGAAATGTGATTAATAAATGATTAAAACGTAAAATTTTCATAAATTGATGATTTCGTATTCGGTTTGATATGAGTTACAACGAGAATCTCTGCAACCACTGATTTCATTCAACCCGCTAATTAACAATAATAATATTACAAATGATGTTTACCGTTAATTTTAGAACCAACCATACAACCAAAGTCAATGTAAACTGAGGCAGCGAGACCAAAGATGGCGTCTGCGGCGATGTGCATGCCGTTCGCAGCGGGACTGCGGTTGGCCAGAGCGAGCGTCGAGGGTGATGGGGTGTGATGGAGGCAGTCGAGGCGGCGGCGGCGGCGGCTAGGGAAGAGGTGGTGAGGGAGGCAGCAGTGGCGGGGGCAAGGGAGAAGGTAGTGAGGGAAGCGGCGGCGGCGGCGGTGGCGAGGGAAGACGTGGTGAGGGGGCGGTGGTTAGGGAGGTGGTGAAAGAGGCAGTGGCGGCGTGGGCGGTGGCGAGAGAGAAGGTGGTGAGGGAGGCGGCGGCGGTGGCGAGGGACGAGGTGGCGAGGGGACGAGGTGGCGAGGGACGAGGTGGCGAGGGACGAGGTGGCGAGGGACGAGGTGGCGAGGGACGAGGTGGCGAGGGACGAGGTGGCGAGGGAAGAGGTGGTGAGGGACGAGGTGGCGAGGGAAGAGGTGGCGAGGGAGGAGGTGGCGAGGGAAGAGGGAGCGAGGGAGGCGGCGGCAGCGGTGGCGAGGGAGGCGGCAGTGGCGGGGCAAGGGAGAAGGGTTGTGAGGGAAGCGGCGGAGGCGGTGGTGAGGGTGGAGGTGATGAGGGAGGCGACGGCGGCAGCGGTGGCGAGGGAGGAGGTGGTGATGGAAGCGGCGGCGGCGGCGGTGGCTTGGGAGGAGGTGGCGAGGGAGGAGGTGGTGTGGAAGGAGGGGGCGAGGGAGGAGGGGGCGAGGGAGGAGGTGGCGAGGGAGGAGGTGGTGTGGAAGGAGTGGGCGAGGGAGGGAGGTGGCGAGGGAGGCGGCGCCGCGTGCGGTAGGGCGGCGAAGAGCCAGCGGAGATTCCAGGGGGATTGGGCGAGAGCGGGGGCCTTGGGCTGTGGCGGGGCTTCTGGCGGCGCGGTCCGACGAGTGCCCGCAGAGCTCCGCGAGATCCTCGCTCTTCTGCTCGTGAGAGCTGGGTGTACGCGGATTAGAGCGAATGCCTCTTAGATTAGATTTAGAGTTATTTAGTCAAAAAACAGTAAAAAAAACTGTGACGTATGGGAGAGTAGATAATCTGCGCATGTTTTCTTGAGTTCCAGAATCCCTTCCCATCATTTTAAACTAAAAATAGTTAAAAAATGAATAAAAGTTAAAAACAAATTTAAAATAATAATAATGATATTTTGAAAAAAGCGTGACAGTAGCGACGTTTGAAAAAACTAGATATTGGATTGCATTTCATCAATGTCTCCATTCAATAGCGGAGGAAGTGGCATGTGCACTGGAATAGTGAGGCACTGTATATTCGTCGTTTTTAGTGAAGTGAAAACATCGATGCACAAAATAGTTTTACTTTGACGGTAAAATGTTCATAAAATCACTTTGTAATTCAGCCAATATACACAGTGGTAAAACAGCCGATAACTTGTTCTTGTGGTGTATTTGGAGAGAGCGTATTCGCAGTTAAATCTTTTAGCTGTGGAGCTTTCACGAGCAATTTATTCACAAAACAAATAACAAACTCATCTAGTAACGGAACTCGCGTAAAAGAAAATGCGAGCAACAAGCGCTCATACACTACAGTTCCTTACTTACAGGAAAAAATAATGTCGTTTCTTGTAGTTATTTGAATAAGTTTCGGCGATCGGTATCCCGTTGGAAATTTTTGATTTGGAGGAAACGCTTTTGCAATTCCCTTGCAATGATTACTGAATGCCCAATTCCAATACTCTGCGCTGCGCGGAGACGCGCTGCAGCCGCACTGTGTTAAAGAGTCTGCTAGATGTGAGGTTGGCAACACGATAAGTTTCGATACGGCGGCCCATCTTAGATGGTTCAGAGCATCAATTGATAACAGTCCTGTGCTTCTAACCGGGGGGTTGTCGGGTTCGGGTCACGACAGTGGCAGAATATACGACACTAACAGGATTGGTTGGTCGAGTTTAGGCCTGTCTGGAGGACAATTCTAGCAGTTTGCTGCTCTGATCGGTAGTTGTTTTTTTTATCTGGGCTGTCGGGGTGACGCCGTGTCGATGGCTGAGGTTTGCCGACGTTTCGGCCGACATATCGCGGTCCTCTTCAGGGCTGTACTGCGCAATGATTGCTTTTTTTGGCGTAGCCGAAGGTCGGTGTGGTGATTCGATCACATCATGATCGTATTGATCAGAGGATACTTGATCAAAATTGCAGTGCACACGCCTTTTGCGTTTTACTGCTAGGTGTAAATTGTTTGTAATGGCTCGTAGTCGTTTGCCAGTTAGGCGATTTGTTTAGTCATTTTTGTGTGTTGTGATTGTGTTTTGCTCTAGGC